>JAZDUH010000087.1:3087500-3090000 GCA_036419115.1 Scarus forsteni | reverse complement strand
CTGTACCTAAAAAGCTCTCCATTTGCCTCTAGGAGGTCATGCAGATGCTAAAAAATTAGAACCAGACAGGTTTCATTCCAAGATGACAGTCAACCCAGCCAAAACCATCCTGTCATTAGATACCAATGAAGGCATTAGAATGCATAGAGTGGGGCTACCCGTTCTTCATTTTAAACAAGTTTGGTTTAAACCTCTACTTTATATCATGGATTAAACTTCTTTAGACCTCCCCACCCAGTACTTAGTCTTCATATCAATGACATAAAATCTAAATCTTTGTCTCTATCCTGTTGCACCCATTAGGGATGCCCTCGTTCCCTGTCCCTACTTGCTCTTGCTTTCGAACCTTTAGCCTTGTGGCTTTGTAGCAAAAGGAAGTTTGAAGGGATATCCCAATTTAGCCTCACACACAAAATTTTCTCTGTATGCAGATTACTTCTTGCCTTATGTTACCAACCCAACTTCATCCCTTCCTGCTACGCTGAATATTTTGGAACAATTGAGGAAGTATCTGGCTATAAAATTAGCCTTCCCAAAAGCGAGTATCTCCCAATTAACTCCCCTGCAGAGAACGTCCCAATCCCTTTTCCTTTAGAAAAGCAACAAAGGTTTAAAATACCTTGGCATTATCAAAACGTAACCATTCTCGGTAGGGCTGGGCGATATGAAACAAAATCCCCAAATTTTTTCCACAACAATCGATTTTTGATTTTAATCGATTTTTCCTTCTTAAAAGAAACAAAACTCCCAGTGACATAAAAATGAAACAAGTCAAGTTTTGCCTTTATGTTGTCTAAATGTTTCCCTCTTAAAGTCAAAGTCTGGGTCCTAAAAGGTTGATTATGTAGTGTAAACGTAGGCAGGTTTGTTGAAGAATTGCAAGAATGTATTTTTTTTTGCATTTTTTGATCTTCAATGTTAATTTGTTTCTCTGCTGAGGAGGTATTGTTTTTGCTGGCATATGTTTCTAAGTAGACATTAAAAATGCAAAAAAGAAGAAATGGGGGCAACACAAAAAAAACAAACATGGTTATCATCACCACACAGACCAGGGTACTCAGTCATCACCACACAGACCAGGGTCCTCAGTCATTACCAGAGAGACCAGGGTCCTCAGTCGTCACCACACAGACCAGGGTCCTCAGTCATCACCACACAGACCAGGGTCCTCAGTCATTACCACAGAGACCAGGGTCCTCAGTCATCACCACACAGACCAGGGTCCTCAGTCATTACCACAGAGACCAGGGTCCTCAGTCGTCACCACACAGACCAGGGTCCTCAGTCATCACCACACAGACCAGGGTCCTCAGTCATTACCACAGAGACCAGGGTCCTCAGTCATCACCACACAGACCAGGGTCCTCAGTCATCACCACACAGACCAGGGTCCTCAGTCATCACCACACAGACCAGGGTCCTCAGTCATCACCTTACAGACCAGGGTCCTCAGTCATCACCACAGAAACCAGGGTCCTCAGTCATCACCACACAGACCAGGTAGGGCCTGACCAATATGGATTTTTTGAAGCCGATGCCAATATCTGTCAGAAAAAAATACTGATTACTGATTATTTTTTTGATAAGTTTAAGAAATATATATATTTGACCATGGGAGGTGTTTGGGTTTGATTCAGATCGGGGCTGCGCGTTTTTGGTTTGGTGGAGCATGGTTGGGTGTTGGAGATCAGTAGTGGTGGGGTTTGGATGGTGGTTCGGTTGTCTTTGTTGCAGTGTTGCGTCATTGCTTGGTGTGGCGAGCGGGCATTGCGGTGGGGCGGTGGGACCCATGGGGTGGTGGTGGGGGCGGAAGAGCGCCTTGCCTGGATTGGGCCTGTTTTCGTTTTGGAGCATGATTGGATCCTGGAGGGGGTTGTGGTCCTCTGCGGACTCGGGGGTCGGCGCATTGTTCCGCATTTCGGTGGTGGAGCTATCGGAGTTGTTCTGTGTTTGTTTCTTGCTTCGGGTTGGATGTGGCTGGTTGTGTTCAGTGGGTGCATGGTGTCGTCTTTGGTCGGTTGGGGGCCCCTGGATCGTGTTGTGCCGGGGTCGGGTCGTGGCGGACTCTGTGGTGTTGCCGAGTGTCGTGTCGTTGTCCGGGGGTCGGTGTCTTGTCGTCTTGGGGCTGGTGATTTACACCCCTAGTATGCATGTATGTATGTATGTATATGCCCCTCTTCTCTCTCTAGGACGTGGCGCATGTGCATCGTCCGGGGTGCGCCGGGCTCTCTGGCTCTTGCAGCCCTGGGCTCTGGGCCTGGGGGGCTCTGGGCCCTCCTGCCCCGGGGGGGGGGCCCGGGGAACGGGGGTGCCTATTGCTGCCTTAGGGCAGCTCACCTTCCGGAGGGAAGTTCTCTTCTCTCCGGTCTTACCTCGCCCCACAGCCCCAGCTTACCCGCTCCTTCACACATCCACACACTTAGGACTTTGGATGGCATGCCCACCAGGTGCAGTGGAGGAGTCCTTAGAGACCACTCCTACTGCACCCTGATAGGACTTG
>JAZDUH010000087.1:2775000-3082500 GCA_036419115.1 Scarus forsteni | reverse complement strand
TAGAGTACATTATTGCAAGGAGGATGAGGCAGAGACACCGGGAGAGTATACAGTATATCACTAAAGGTTCTGCTATTTGGCGATGACAACACCAGCGGTGCAGGTGGATCACAAGCATTATAAATGGATAAGCCAGCTGCGGTGTAACGGTCTCTTAATTTTGTACTCCTATAATGACAAAGGAACAGATTACATCTGTCCTGGGAGCTGGCCCACGGTGACGCGCTTAAGAGCCCCTTAAGTCTATTTCACTAATACGAGATTAATCAAGATCTATCCTACAGATTATTCTATTTTCTACTGTAAAATGTTTAACACATTTAGAAAGCAACCATTCTTTGGTATCTGTAGCATCCTTGTATTTCTCTGTACCCATTCCATACATTAAAAATAAAAAATAATTGAAAATAACAAACAAATGCTCCATATATAACTTCTGCATGAGGAGACATTTAGACACTCTGTATCCTCCCAAACTGTCCCAAACACGAGGAGCTGCTCCAGCTAAAATACTTTGAACATGTTGGTCAAAGGTCTCACCTCTGATTGCTTTGCCAAGACTACCGGTGTAGATGAGCTGTCCGTCTGAAGAGGACGTGGATGTGGAGAGACACCTGATGGATGGACAGAGGGACGGCACCTGCACATGGAGACAGCCAGGACATGCTGAGCTCTGAGCTGGTCCTCATTTAAAGTCTGACTGTGGATGCTTCTAATGGACTGACCCTCTAATCTACTTTCTTTTCACTACCTTTATTTACCCAGAAAAATCTCACTGAACTTAAAAAACTCATTTGCAAGAGCATCCTGGTCAAGGCAGGCAGCAGCATTTGCAAAGTCACAGACATAAAACAATTCATACTGTGTAGATTAAAGAATAATGATAACTGAAGTGTGCACATCCCTGTCTCCCGGCAAATTTTACTGGTTTTCTGTTCAGGCACAAAAACATTAGGTTGTGAAAAATACTAGATGTGAGGCAGGGTGTAACAGTTTTAATTCCTTGTCGATAAACATATGAGGTGTAAAAACAGGATTTAACACCACATTAGTGAAGATTTGAGTTGTTATACAATGGTTAAATACAATGTTAATAAACATGTGAGGTGTAATAAAACATTTCAATGAACAGTTCATAAACGTGAGTGGTAAAAACACGGTTTTATGCAATGTAAATAAGGGGGGGGGGGGGTCACGACGTTAAATGCCACATTAATAAACATGCAAAGTGTAAAAACGTGGTTCAGTGCCACGTTAACATGTGTGTAAGAACATGGTTCAATGCCACATTGAAAAAAAAATTTAAGGTCCAATTGGAGGAACGCTTTTGAACCCTGACCCGAAATTTGATAAACTTTGCCCAGATTTACAGTAACTACGCAGAAAGTTTAATCAAACCATACTTTAGAGAGTCCATTTAGATTCATTTAGATGCCGAACTGATCCTGACTTGATGACACGGACCGGTGAGATGTCTCAGCGTGTAACCGTGTTGACTGTGTTACCTGTTGACCACGAGTCGAGGGCGTCAGTGGTTGTCATGGTTACAGCAGACAGGGTCCTCCTGAGAGCCTCTTCGTTAATTATGATACGATTTAAATGTTTTCAGTATATTATTATACACACATGACTGATGACGGCTGCAGAAAACCGCCTTGGCCATCAGTTTACACGGTCGCATCTTCAGTCATAACACCAGCAGACGTAAGTAATCGATCCCGCAGTCTCCCCTGAGCTGATTGACCCTCAATGATCAGTAATCATCGCCTTATTGACGCTGCTCGTAGGTCTTCATCGGTAAAGTTCCATCAGGTGTCACTCACCTGCTTTCTGAGCTCGCGCTGGAGGATCGACCTTCTGTCCGCGTGCAGCCACCTCTCACCCCAGACACAGCGTGCGCTCAGAGCTCGGAGGCTCGCGGGTCTCATTGTGAGGGTCAGAGCCTGATGGAGTCCACAGGGAGATCGGAGGGGCCGGAGGGACCGGAGGATGGATACCGACAGCATCTTACCGGACAGACGCGGGGGTCACTGCTGGCTGACCGACACTTCCGGCTTCTCTTCTTCTGCGGGGGGAATGAAGGCTGTCCACAGGTGAGAGGGCTCACTACCGCCTCCTACAGCGTCAGCGTGTCACAGAGACTGTTGCTGTGTTCCATTTACCTCGGAACTGGGAGCTGGGAAATGGGAGTGACGTCATCTCCAACTTGTCGGCGTTCCAGTTGAAGTCGGAAAAAAACCGTGCCGATCGACCAGGCTATTGTTAGCTGTTGTTAGCATGCTTGCGTTGTTGTTCACAAATATCATATGAAGAATGTGATTATCACTATGGCAGCATTTTTGTAAGTATAAGTCTAACAATACTATGTATACAGCTGATCTAGAGCAACACACACTAGTCAGAAGTGCAAATAAATTGATCATTAGAGGAGCTAAATAACTGTTCATACTGGGGGCTGCCATCTTTGATCGTCAACTCGGGGGTGGCGAGGTCTCCACGAGTTCCGAGTAGGATATTCCGACCTCGGGGGGCGTTCCAGATGAAATTTCCTACTCGGAAGTGGGAAATTCCGACCTCCGACTACAACTGGAACGCACCATGTAGACCTCTGAAGACAAGCAGAAAAAAAAACAAAACAAAAAAAACTAATATGAGTGATTATTAAACTCATATTTTCTCGTAATGGCAGTACAGGTCACGTGCAGAGGCCTGCCAGGACCACCACAGACTTTAGGGAGGAAAATTGATCCAGACCAGAGTCTGAGGCTCTTCCTGTCCCTGGGTCTGACGGTCTGGGGCCTGTTGCACAAAACCAGGATAAGCGATTAAGCCGGAATATCTTGGTTATCCTGGATCAACTTAACTGTGATGTGGTTGCACAAAAGTGGGATGGGGGAAGTGTGACATGATTTCACACAAGTTCCATGATGATTTATTCCGTGGAGCTGGCCTGCTCTACACCAGGCAAAGTTCCAGGGTTTATTTTATTGTTCAATCTCATCCCTTTTCTCAGTCAATAGTCCCCACAAACAAAAAGCTTTGTCTCACTGCCCACCACACATCATTATATCATTCAACAAGACTCACTGTCACTGTTTTAATCAGAAATACTCTGTCACAAATAAATCAAGGAACTGGCATTCAGAATAATGCACCTGATTTAAACAACTAGCCAAGTTGTTGATAGATTTGGAGATGAGGGGAGATGCTGTTTTTTTGTTTTTTTAAACTATGATATTGAAACTATTTGCCATTTGTTTTTTGTTTTTTAACTTCTTCATAGCCATGCACTTTGATTAGATAAAGAGCAACTCTATCATGCACAGACCAGGTCCAAAGTTTGACTTACAGAAGAGGATGTTTCTTTTTATGACAGTAAAAATAGAAATTGTCAGGAGATGTATTTTCTTTATAAACTTATGTTATACATGCAATATTATGTTTATACAAGAGTAAATGGACACAAAAATTACCAAAAACTAAACAATTTAATAAGGAGATAGAGTATTACAGTATATAGGCTCACTTAAAGGAATGGAAGACAAAAGAATAAAGAAAACTCTGAACATTATGGAATCCTGATTAAAAAATGTTTAATCATTTTTGAGATGCCTATTGTATGTATGCATACATTTGAATGCATGTAAATATGTATATGAAATGAAAAATACTTTATTCATCCTAGAAGGGAAATTTCAATATTGTAGTACCGGTAGTTATTTTTATAATTACAATATAAATAAATCTTAACAAGTCTTGTTCTTGAGGGTGATGGCTGCTGGCAGGAGGGATCTTCTGTATCTTCTGTCCTGCAATGGGCCTGACGAAGCCTGTCACTGAATACACTGTTGTTTCTTCTCAGTGATGTGGAGAGGCTGTGAAGAGTCCTCCATTATTTTTAGCAGCTTGTGCAGCACGCTTTTCTGGACAATCAGCTCCAGCTGCTCCAGAGTTATCCCCAGAACAGAACCAGCTTTCATGGCCGGCTTGTTTAGTCTCTTCAAGTCTCTGACTCTGATGCTCCCAGCAGATGGCTGCAAAGCTGACTGCACTTTTCACAACAGACTTATAGAAGATATGCAGCATCTTGGTGTAGACATTGAACGTTCCCAGCTTACTTAAGAAGTAGAGTCTGCGTTGACCTTTCTTGTAGATGGATTCAGTGTTCCATTTCCAGTCTCATCTGTTGTCCAGCTGAACTCCAAGGTACTTGTATTCCTCCACCACCTCTTCTCCCAGGATGTACACAGTGTTTTGTTTTATCTTGTTTCTCCTGAAGTCGACAATCATCTCTTTTTTTTTGTTGGTATTTACGATGAGATGATTGTTACCGCACCATTTCACAAATTGACTGACCAGTTCTCTGTACTCGTCTTCTTGTCCATCACTGATACATCCTGCAGCTGCAAAGTCATCAGAGTACTTCTGCAGATGACAGGGCTCAGAGTTCTACTGGAAGTCTGGTGTACAGGTGGTGTACAGTGTGAAGAGGAATGGAGAGAGTACAGTCCCTTGGGGTGCTCCAGTGCTGCTGACCACCATCTCAGACACACAACCTTCAGTTTCACAAACTGTGGTCTGTTTGTTAGGTAGTCATAGGTCCAGGCAGTTGTGGAGATAGCTTCTCACATAACAAAGCAGGCTGAATTGTATTAAAAGCACTTGAGACACATGATCCTCAAAGTGCTGCCTGATTGGTCCAGATGAGAGTGGGCTTTCTGAAGCAGGTAGATGATGGAGTCTTCAACTCAAAGCCCATTACAATATGCAAACTAAAATGGGTCCTGAAAGGTGTTCACTTGCTTATTGAGGTGAGCCAGTAACAGTCTCTCCAGAAATTTCATTACGAGAGATGTAAGGGCAACTGGTCTGCAGTGACTGGATCCAGATGGTTGAGGTTTTTTAAGGCACTGGAACAAGGCAGGATTTACTCTTCTCTGACTCAGGCTGGTGTTGAAAAGGTGCTGGGGAATCTGACATAGTTGTTCTAAGCAGAACTTCGGTACTCTAGGACTGACACTATCAGGACCTGCAGCCTTGTTCCGGTTCAGTTTCTCTAGTTGTCTCTTCCCCTGCAGCCAGGCTAGAGGTGAGACAGAGGAGGTCTCATGGTGATCTAATGTGGAGGGAGATGAGGCCGTGTTCAGGTCCATGGCTGTTGAAGTCTCCAGAGATGGCAAGAAATGAGTTTGGATGCTGTGTTTGTAGTCTAGCAACAATGGAGCTGATGATGCTACAGGCTGTGTCAGGAGCGGTACCCGGGATGATATAAACTGCTACCAGAATAACACAAGTAAACTCTCTGGGTAAGTACTATGGGTGAAAACTCACACCGAACAGTTCCATGTCACCTGTGCAGATCCTCTCCTTAACAGTGACATGTCCAGGATAGCACAAGAATTGATTAATAGCAAGAACTGATTAAACAGACAAACAGGAAACTATTTGATTACACATAGAAAAATAAACCCCATTATTTAAAAAATAATGCTTTATGTAATTCATATCTGAAGGCTGGTCTAAATGTTTCACATTTTGGTACAGCCAACACAGTTTTTTAAATGAATTGGTTTAAATGACACATGAAAGAAAAAGACAAATTAGGGTTTATTTGCTAGAACTTATCTTTAAAAAGTATGTGGCACTGAATTTTGTAGCATTGTAACTTTGATTTAGATAAGACCCCTGTCAATCTGTCTCACAGACGAGCTCTAATGTCTCAGTTTAGATATACAAACATGGTTTCCCTCCACACAGATCTTTAATCTGGAACAACAAGGACATCAGATACAAAAATAAGACACTTTTCTTGCTAATTGGATAGAAATGATATTCTGTTTGTCAAGCAATAACTAAACAGAAACAAACACCTTTTCAGTTATACAGACTTTCTAATAAAATACAAAATCCCAGTCACTCCTAAAGAGTAGGCAATTGTGTCTGACGCAATTCCTACATCACTGTAAGTGGGAGGGGGGCATCATATAATATTCATCAGAGCTCATATCTCAACACCGCAATCAAAATCCATCTGAAATTTAAAATTTGATAACATTTATTGGTAGTCCGTGTGGAATTTCAATCTGAAATACTCTGTCAAAAATAAAATCAAAGAAGTGGCATTCAAAATCATGCACCTGATTAATCCAACTGGTCAAGTTGTTGGTAGGTTTGGAGTTGTGGAGAGATGCTGTGTTTTTTTGTAACTATAAAATTCAAACTATTTGCCATTTGTTTTTTCATTGTCTTCATAGATGTGTGTTTTGGTTAGAAGTAGAGCAACTTTATAATGCACAGACAAGGGTGTTTTTTATGATCGTGAAACAGAAATAGTCAATAGATGTATTTTTTAAATTTACTTATTTTATAACAGAAATATATTCATAAGTGTAAATGGACACAAAAATCAACAAAAGAACTATTACAAATTAAAAAGGAAATAGAATATTATATATGAATTCATATTATTATATGAGCTCACTTAAAGGAATAAAAGAAAAAAATCTATCTTTATTTGCATAGCACTAATTCATAAGAAGTGTTATCTCAAGACACTTTACAATAGAGCATATAGCATATATATATATATATATATATATATATATATATATATATATATATATATATATATATATATATATATATCCATATATATATATATATATATATATATATATATATATATATATATATATATATGTATATATATATATGTATATATATGTATATATATATATAGGATACACATATACATATACAGTATATACAAATACATACATCCGACCAACACCCAACATGAATCCATATAGCCAATCATGAATCCCTCCATCATGACGGCAAGAAAAAACCTTCTGTTCAGCAGCAGGAAATCTTGAATGTGGATCCCAGTCTCATGATGAACAGCAAATCCACACGATGCTGTGTTGGGTGCAAAGGCAAAGGGAGGGAGGTAAGAGGAAGCAATCGGACCAAAGTAAGAGCTAATGTTAGTGACAGATCCATGAATTCTGTTGTCTGATTTATTAGAGGTTAGCCTCTTGAGATGCTACATATAATTTTTAGGAGGATCCTCATGTCTAAATAGTTGTGGTGATCATTTTATAGAAGTTTAATCGATGATATTCTTACTGAAAATGAGAGTTTATGGTAGTGACAAACTCATGGATGCCCAGACCATAAGTGCATCCCAACCATATCTGTCTCTGTTAAGTATAAATGTATTAAAGGCCTCTTGAGATGTGACATCCCATTTTCAGAGGGACCTCATGCAAATGAGGTGACAGAAATAGTTACTGTAGATGTATTGACCATGGATAGAGAAATCATGCTAATATCTACATTAACAGCTATAATGATAATGGGAACTGAATGTTTCTAATGAAATGGCCAAATATGTGTCATGTCTGTAATTGTAGTTCTTGAGGCTTCGTGACTCCACAGCAGCAGGTGGTCTACACCAAGGATCCCAGACCACCTACAAGACCAGAGCCAGAGACGAGTACAGGAGCAAACAAAAGGGCCAAAGGCAGATGTGGAGAGAGAGTGTGAGAGAGAGAGATAGAGCCCAATGTGCTAGATTCCCCCCGGCAGTCTAAGCCTATTGTATTTTAACTATGAGTCTAATTTATGGACTATAAGCTGATCCCTAACTGAAAGTTATCAAAGAGGAATGTTTTAAGTCTAGCCTTAGAGGTAGAGAGGGAGTCTGCCTCCCGAACTGTGGTTGGTAAATGGTTCCAGAGACGAGGAGCCTGATAACTGAAGGCTCTACCTCCCATACTTCCTCTGGAGATTGATGGTACCATGAGCAGGCCAGCATTTTGGGAGCATAATGTTCTAGAGGGGTTGTACGCACTACAAGCTCTTTTAAGATAAACTGGTGCCTGTCCACTGAGAACTTTTTAGGTGAGAAGAAGAATTGTTAATTCTCTTATATTTTATGGGAAGCCAATGCAGAGAAGCTAATACAGGAGTGATGTGGTCTCTTCTCCTAGTTCTAGTCAGTACACGTGCTGCAGCATTTTGGACCAGCTGAAGCATCTTACGCGACTTGCTGGGACAGCCTGAAAGCAGAGAATTACAATAGTCCAGTCTAGAGGTAACATTATGGAATCTTTAATATGTTTAACCATATTTGAGATGCCTCTTTCATGTATGTATGTATGTATGTAAATATGCACAATGTAGTTCATTACATGGTACATGGTGTTGTAAATCTGTGCATGTGGATGGATGTGCTTCACATAAATCTTTTTTTTAAAAAAGGGGAAGTGAAATGAGCCAACTAGTAAGCAAAAAACATGGAAGCTGCAATCAGTGTTAACAGCTAAAAATGAGTTTTTGTCTAGTTATATTTTATATAAAACAGCCTTCATCAATGCCTGTTGTGAGTAGATCATTGTTTAATGCTGTCTTTTTTTTTTTTAATAAAAAGTCCCACAGCTGCGGTAACTGTTGTAATGAGCATGATGTATTGCTGTCAGTAAAAAAACAAAGGGTTGCCCCATTCCTATTTATATCACTTAAAGCTCTTGCAGCCTCATGCACTCAGTCACTTTTCGGGTGCAGTCACTTAAATGAGGGCTCAAGGTTTTGGGAGGAGACTGAGATCCAGCCAATGTATAGAGGAATAACCCTTTTTGCTCACACAGGTAAAGGGGCAATTCTGAAATTTTCAGAAACCTTTGACCTTAACCCAAAATTGACTGTATATTAACATAGTCAATTGACCTGTCCTGGGACTGTCCTCTAAATTATCTTATCTATGGTTTTAAAGTGTGTCTATGTGACGGAGACAGGTTCATCTCTGAGATCGGGACGAGAACACAGATTGTCAGGTAAAGTGAGGACACCAGGGGGCGTCCTTGCACACACCAGAAAGGCTCCTCTGTATCCATGGACTTAGATTTGTCTCTTTATTATTCAATCACACACAGTTTCTTCAATCCCAAAATAATTTCAATAAAAAAACTACACTTCAGTAAGAAAAACATTTTCATTAAAAAAAAAGTGCTTGAACAAAAAAAAAATATTACAGACCCAAAGTAGTGCATTTGATACCTTTTTTTCTTATATTGTTTTTCAGTGGATTTATCTTTTTTGATTGGAGTCATCTTTTTTGTATTTGA
The DNA here is from genome assembly GCA_036419115.1 of Scarus forsteni. Lineage (NCBI taxonomy): Eukaryota > Metazoa > Chordata > Actinopteri > Labriformes > Labridae > Scarus > Scarus forsteni. The sequence goes on along the minus strand of JAZDUH010000087.1, from coordinate 3,073,372 downwards.
GTCATATTATGGGTAGGACATTTGTGTCCCCAGAAATATCATTCATAGACAAAACAAGCTTTAAATACATTTTGTGGGGTTTTGACTTTGTTTTTGCATTAAAACCCATTTTTTGAAGGGAAAAAAACTTTTGAAGTCATTTTTATTCAATTGAATTATTTTGACACAAACATCCTACAGTGGGCAGACGCTTGGTCAGGTAGATATGAGTGACAAGTGCCTGCACCAATGACAAATCTCTCTTTAGATGGAGGAATCCCCGTCTCCAATGTACTGGTATGTGGTGAAAGTCTGTTTTCAATCTCTATCCTTTCCACAGCATTTCTTGCAAATATCCTTCAAATCCAAATTATACAAAACCTACTCTATTTTCACATATATATTCAGAATTGGCAGTATTTTTTACATTATTTAGGCATGAATAAGACAGATTTTGAAGGTGTAAAATTTATTTTAACAGCTTAAGTATGCTGCGGTAATACATAGGTGAGTATACAAATGACTGAACAAAACTGCAAACTATCGACTGTGTCATCTCGTGATAGCCTTTTGTCATGTGGTCTGTGGTAACTAATTTGACTGATCAAAGGCTCTAGAGTTTAAACGCGTTAGGTCTACATACTGTATCACTGCTTTGTAAGGGATTTTTACAGCATTAGTTTGATTTACAGCATGGTAATGTCACTTGAGTTTCAGTAGCCACAACACACGGTAAATGACTCACAGATGAGCACAACTGAAAACCTAACTTGGTTGTGGTACCTGTACTGTAATTTTATCTTGACATTGCACAGATAACCTCTTACTTCTACATAATATTCTTGTTGAAATTTAAATTTAAAATATGGTCTCACTTTGAACAAAAACATTTTCCATATTTCCATAACATATTTGGACCCAATGCAGCAGAGACAGAAAACGTACAGGGACAGAAAAGAGTAATTTCCTATGATCCATAATAATAAAAATCAGGGATTTAGTACTTTATTTCTACTGTTGAGTCAGTTAATTATTCTGATACAATAAAATCTGTTTCTTTATACGACAAAGATATCCAGGTAAGAACTTGCATCAATTTCTGATAAATGTCCAGATTCCAGATGAATCCACATTTTATTAATGGCTGTTGTTAGTGGAGATAAATGTGTCATTGATGCTGAAACCTTTGACTATTAATGGCATGGCTTTTGGTCATAGAGTCATAATCTCAATTTAATCAGCCTGCCTTTATCTCCAGTGTCATATTAACACTGATTTGTAAAAGCTCAGGGCCATATACTTTGCTGTTTGACTTGCAGCAACCTCTGTCAGAGTCCCTCGGGGTCACGGCCTCCTGTTATCAGTATTTTTACATTTAAGGTGAACAGTTTTTTTGTTTGTGTCATTAAAAACATGCAAAAACAAAACAGATCCTGTTCTGACAAGAAACATGGTGACGGACAGCTGAAGCCCAATCTGAACTCTGGAGAGGATGGGGCCTTAGGGGCCAGTGACATGAAATTGTCAGAGACTGAATCACGATCTGTGTAATTAAAGTCAGTGTAAAGCAAATTCAGCCATTTTCTTCTAAACACATTAAATAGGTCATAATTGTATTTCTTTAAAAGATGTGGAAGCCATTCAACCATTCAGGAGCTAGGCTTCACAAACTGTTTTTTCCCAGTTCTGTGTTCAGGATTTAATGGGCAGGTCAGAAATCAGTGCCGTGTTACGTAACAGGGCCCTCATTAGCAAAATCCCGCTCCTGCTGCTTCAGCGGTACAATAACATTCAGTGTACCATTTGCTCTGGGGTTTCTGATATCATCTCTGATGAAAGTTTGTAGCTCGCTAGCCAGTCAACCAGTCAGCTAACCAGTAATGTCTCCTCCAGCACTCATGCAGCTTTCCTGGATACCACAGTGTGCAGGGTAAGCTCCATTAGCCCATTTAAGTTTCTTACTGAAGACGGAGTAAGGAAACGGTACATCGTTTTGACAAGAGGAGCTACTGTGGAGAGTTCAAAATCTCCACCAACACCCGTCTCTGCAGTACCCACTTGACCTCGATAGTTAGAAAAACTATCACCAGGTAAAGTCTGGATTTCTGAAGAGTCCATTAATGGAACTGAACCGACACTCTTGGTCCACCGCTGTCTGTGTGCAGCCATCACAGCCACCGGCGGTATGTGCCCTTCGCCGACCCTCCCCATCCCGCCAACCGTGTGCCGCAATCACAGCCACCGGCCTAAATGAACCCTCCGCCGACGCTCTCCATCCCGCCGACTGTGTGCAGCCATTACGGCCACCTGCATTACCGGCCGCCGGCCCTCTCCATCCCGCCGACCATGTGCTGCCATCATGGCCACAGGCATTATGTACCCTCCGCCGACCCTCTCCATCCCACCGACCGTGTGCCGCCATCATGGGCACTGGCGTAATGAACCATCCGCCGACCCTCTCCATCCCGCCGACTGTGTGCAGCCACTACGGCCACCGGCATTACCGGCTCCCGACCCTCTCCATCCTGCCAACCGTGTGCCGCCATTTTCTGTGCGCATGCAAGCATACATGTTTCAGTTATTTAAAAAATAAAAAATATTTGGCAGACAGAGTAATTTGGGACATTGTGTTAATAAAGTAAAGAAAGGTAACTGGATGAAGAAAGTATGAGTAAGAGGTATCAATGCTGTAAAATGTCAGCCTTTCAAAATTATTTGTTTTTTTGGATTTATGTCAGTGCTGCATGAATCTGCTCATGCTTTTGTATATTTAAATCAATAATAATGCATCATATTCTAGAGGATCACATACAGGGCCTTTCTGTTCTGTGAGTAACACGTCTACAAAAAGTCTCCTAGTAATGTTGGTTCAGTAATAATGCCTTTCCAGCTGATAAAATGAGGGTTTTATATTATAGCGCCAGCTTCCATTGTTACTGTAGGTTAGGTCCTTGTACAGTAGATAGAGGCGGTCCCCCTCCCCTCCCGCATGTGGGCGTGGTTTCAGCACCTCTAACTGACACACCCCCAGCGTTTTACAGCAGAGAAAAGTGCTCGTTTTTGCATGATTTTGACACCTAATTTTATGTACTTAGCAATATTTTTAATCTTTCAAATTTGGCTCAGTGATCAATGACACATGTTTCTGTGGTATGAAAAACTTACACACATTTATTTTTGGTTTACACATACTTTAACAAAAGATCAGAAAAGTGAACTATAGGGACTTTATCAGTTTGGATTTTAATGAGAAGTCAAAAAGTAAAGCAAACAGGTCAAACAGACACACCATTGATTCACCAAAGGCTTTGGTTACACAGATGGAGCACCTCTAGTGTGATTAAAATCATGCTTAAGAAGGTCAACATCATCCTAAAGAAGGATCAGCATCATCTTAAAGAGGGATCAGCATCACCCTAAAGAAGGATCAAAATTGTCCTAAAGATGGACCAACATTATCCTAAGGAAGGATCAACATCACCCTAAATAAGGATCAATAATGTCTTAAGAAGGATCAACATCATCCTAAAGAAGAGTCAACATCATCCTAAAGAAGGGTCAACATCTTTCTAATGAAGGATCAGCATCATCCTAAAGATTTGTCCCACCAATGAACAACTAATTTTTGGAATTATTACAAATATATTTTTTTTACATAATCAAGACCTCAAGCTCCAGCTTCACCTTTAACAGAACCTGCCAGTTCAATCAAAGATGGTACCTCTCTCCCGTGAAACCTGGGACCAGTTCACATCAGAACATCATCTCTGGATCCATCGCGCTGGGCAGAGTGTGGGCCTTCTTTTGGGACAACTCCAAACCAGAACAGCCCTTCAGGCTCTCCTGTAGCCCAGGATCAGTTTGAGATCCGATCCAAAAGCAATGTGACTGCGGTTCTGAACCCCTCCAGATGGCCTTTAGTGTGCCTTGGTTTAATTCTCCAATAATTTCCCCTTGATTTGACCCTTCTAAAGTATTTAAATCAATTAAATTAATAATCTATAACCACTCCATATACTTAAATGTTTCATGAGGTTTCACAACTTCTTTCCTTATTTACAGCATCATTGATCAGTACGGCTTTGACATTTATTCCTTCTTAAGTGTTTTATTTATTTTATTTTATAAATAATTATCTTATACTTTTAATAAATCACCCTCATATTTAAAGTTCTGTCTGTTGGTATTCTATTTGGAAGATTGACATTACTGTCATGAAAGTTCTGTCTTTAGACATGAGATTGATGAAACTGAAAAAGTTTGATTTAATTTATTTATCTGATTTAGTTGAGATAATCAATCAATCAATTAATGAATGAAATTTTACCTTTTTACATAGATAGGATAGTGCCCTTTTAATTAATAAGAGCAAAACTGGTTATGACATGAGTATTTAATTCTTTAATTAATATCCAGTAAAATGTAGAAAATATTTGCAACAGAATTGAAAACATGCCACTGTGCATATTCTAAAGTCACTGTTAGAAACAATGCTGATGACACATCATCTGCTGAAACGGAGACCTTGGAATCCCAGGTTATGCAATTCTTCAGTAGCATGGATATTCCCATTCACAGCAATCATATCTCAGCCTGTCACACACTCCCCTGAATCAACAAAAATAGTCCACTGGCAATCATAGTCCGCTTTGTCAACTGAAAGAACAAGGTCGGCTTGTTGCAGCAGGGGTACAAGCTAATGTGCATAGGTGTGTTTGTGAATGAGCATCTAACAAGGAAGTATGGAGAGTTGCTTATGCATCGTGTCAACTGAAAAAAGCCACATCTCTCCTTCATTTAGCAGAGCAGTTAAGTGCTAAAATCTTGCATTTTATGATAAAAGTGTGAAAATTGGCATGAACACTCTTCATGGGTCACTTGACAAGAAAATCCACAGAGCCAATTGAAATTTCAATATGGCGGCCATTTTTCAAGATGGCCGACACCTTAGTGCAGTAGTTTAGTAAAATAATGGTTTATTTGGTGGTATAAGCATAAGAATTGGCAAGAGCAGTCTCGGTGGGTCACTTGACAATAAGCTACCCACAGTTACTGGAAATTTCAGGATGGAGGCGTTTTTTCATGATGCCACATGCCACATTAGTGGAGCAGTCAAGATCCATCTTGTCATAGAAATGTAAGTATTTTTTATTTAGGATGATTTGATGTCATTTTATTTTAGATTATGCTAAAGAACAACTTTTAACACATCAAAATACAATTCTGTTGATCATAGATTAGAAAAGAGTGAATATCTGCACTACCAGGGCACACTGGTGATATATCACTGCTTTTAAACTCAGAACGGGGTTCAATGTCAGCTAACTGACAGTTAGTATCCCAAATGCTGTCTAATTTACCCCAAAGCAGTTAGATAGCCGCACCTGAATAGACAGGTTATGCCAGCGCGGGAGAGCCAAGCGGTGTACAGATCGCACGGGATTTAAATGGCATTGGACGAATTCTCGGACTCATGCTGCGTTCACTAGGCAAACAACCCAGCTACCAAAATCGTGTCACCCACTGACGTAGCGTCGCGCGTCCATAAATACCTCATTTTGGTAACCGCTACCGTCGGCCGTCGCTCGGTCACGTCACGTCCGCTCGAGTTTCACCGCAATCAATTCATGTATCACATAATAGGCTGTATAAGCAGACATTTTTCCAGCTGTATCCTTTTTACTCACTTATCAACCACAAAACACTGCAGCTGATTCCCTGCAGCAGCATCATCTGTGAGTTTACCGCGGTGCGTCTAGGCGGAACTAATGTTCTCACTGACATTAGTTCCACCTGGGACAGAACTCATCCGTCCTGTAGTCCGGATGAATAGCTGTCTGTCTCGGGTACCATCACACATACACACACCGCTGATTGACTGTTGCCGCACAGCCACACACGACATCGCCTGAATAGATCAACTTTTTTTAACTTCGCGCAACGAGTGAAGTGATCGTCTTGTAAGCGGCTGTCGCATCGCGGGAGGGTAAGCCCTGCCCCATCGCGGCTGTACATTGACTTTGAATGGAGAGTGATCGCCGAGGTAGTACAAGTAGCATCCGGTGTGAACGCAGCATAAGTGTAGGGTTAAGGCATGAACTTAGTTGTATCCCATACATCAATGTGCTTGATAAAATAGGTGGTAAAAGGATAATCCCTCGGCCTAAGACGCAGACGCCATCATAACAGTTGACAAAACAAACTGGGACAGATGTTTCATTTGTCAGCAGGTCACAAAGGGAAAAACTATTTCAGTCAGGCAGAGAGCGCGATCTTGCTAGTTATGATACTTTTGCAAGACATGGGCCATTATTTCATAAGATCAATGCTCTGCCTGTCTTACTTAATTCAACCCAACTAGATGAAGGTGATGGCATAAAAAACACATTGACAAAACACAGAGCAAAATATCATTCAAGATGTAAACTTATGTTCAACAACACAAAGCTGGAAAGGGCCCAAAAAAGAGGGCCCGAAATTTGCAACACTCAGTGAATGTCCCTCTGCAGTTAAAGCTAGGGTCTACGATTTGAAACCGCAGCCTGCCCCCCCTTCCCTCACCTCTCCCCTCCGTGTTCCAAGATCCCGCCCCCAGCTCGTGTCGCCTCATAAAGCCCCCTCGGACAGAGCTACGAGCGACTAGCACAATATATCAGCAGCAAACTCAATCAAAAACAGCTCAGCTCAACTGAAAGTATCAAATCCGACAGACATCCCCCTTGTAACACACAGCAGTAGCCATTTCAACTGGACTGGCGGCAATGCGGGTTTGGCGCCGCCAGAGCGGAGCCGAGTGTGGGGGAGGATTTATCTTTCTCAGCCTGTCCTCCCCAGCTCAGCTTACAGTGCAAACGATTAGCGGCTAACAGGCTAACCCGCTCCCCTACAAGTTATTAGCCCGTGCAGGCACAAACTAACCAGAGTTATTCAGCAGACATCTCCCACTGTAGTAAACAAAGCCATTACCTGATCAACCAGGGGCGAAACGGTCGATGCTGAAGGTCTGACGGCCGGCTGAGGCTATTCGTTAGCCGTTAGCCCGCTAACAGGCCTCAACCCGCGGACAGAGCTCCGTTGGGCCCCGCGGGAGAGGGAGGCGGCTTCGGTCTCGGCGCTAGGCTTTTCCGGCTCCATGATAGTTCAGTAGCTAACGCTGCTAGCTTCTCCTGGGAGGTAGAGGGGAGGAGGCGGGACCATGGGCATGACGCTGCGTAGCGAGGGAGACGAGGATTGGATGGACTCATGGACTAACTCACGGACCAATTAATAGTCGCAGGTTCTTAGGTTTGATTGGTCAGCTAGTATGCAGCTTTTCAGCGGATATACTGAATGGATTTTTTTCGTTCTTTTTGGTCTTTATACTGTGTAGATAGGACCATAGGACCATAACAGCCTTATAAACGGTGTTATTAATATGTACAAAGCTTCCAAATCGTAGACCATAGCTTTAAGGATAGTGACCTGCAAGCTTTGGAGAAATTTGTTGTGCTCATGTATGACAGGTCTAGTGATGTCACAGCTGTGAAAGAGGCCAGGCTTGATCTCTTTGCCAGAAAGCAAAGACAATATGACTCGATCCCACCAACCCAGGCAGCACTCAAAGAGCATGCAAAACGTGTTTCTTATAAGGCTGAATATCTGTGGGGGCAGGCATTGAAACGACAGCCACAAATGCCAAGCCCATCCAACTGGGGATGGGTGAAACAGGATGGGGAGTGGAAAGTCTTCTGGACAGCACTTCCACCTATTTCGGAGAGTTGTTGGGAGTTGACCAAATGTGGGTGCACCAAGGTATGTACTGGAAGGTGTAAGTGCTTAAGATACGGACTCAGTTGCACAGGTCTATGTAGTTGCCCCTGCTACAACCTATTTGCATGTGTCTTTTGCCGAAGTTATTCTCTGTTGTTCTCTGTTTTTAGGTGTATGCCTATGGCTCTGCTTCCCTCGCTCTTCATTTTATTAGTATTTCTTTTGGTCAATAGTTCCTTAGTATTGTTTCTGTCTGTCATGGTTCCGTGGCTATATCAGCCAAAGCTGCTGCTGCATCAATCAGTATTGCTCATTAATTATATTGAAACACTGTCCGTTCAGCACCACAACTGTGCTAATTTATTTATCTGATTTTTCCCCACCCCTTAATATTTGACTTATTTAAAGGCTGTTAATTAAAAAAGAAAAAAAGAAAAAAGTTTAAAAAAATGCAAAAAAAAAAAAAAAAACTCCCTTGTGACTGACACCTTGTCGTGGTTAGGGAGCTTGTGTACCCTAGTGAACCCTGAGAGCTATCCCAGTGGGAGGCAACTCCTGGCAGGTTTTACCAAACTGGACAGGTCGTGGGTGAAGAGTCAGACAAAACAGTCAAACAACCTCCCTTGACAGAGCCTTTTTGAAGAACCCAATAAGCTTCTGTGAGGAATTGTTTCATTTAAAGATCCACATGGCGGCGGGAGTCATCCTGAAAAATGGTCTCCAACTTGAAACTTAAAATAACTGTGGGTGGCTTATTGTCAAGTGACCCACAGAGACTGCTCATGCCAATTCTTATGCTTATACCACCAAATAAACCATTATTTTACTGAAGTACTGCACTAAGGTGTTGGCCATCTTGAAAAATGGCCGCCATATTGAAATTTCAATTGGCTCTGTGGTTTTTCTTGTCAAGTGACCCATGAAGAGTGTTCATGCCAATTTTCACGGTTTTATGATAAAATGCAAGATTCTGGTCAAAAAAAGCAGTTAGCCGCTCCACTATATCGACCTTGTGTCTAAGAGATCTGTGAAAATGCTTGGCATATTGAGGAAGGTTTGGCCCTTAATTCACTCCTCAGCTTATTTAGCCCTTTATTATAACTTTTTGTTCCCATTCATTAATTATTGTAATATTGTTTGGGTAGCAAGCTATCCTACATACCTGACAAATTTAAATGTCATACAGAAGAAATATCTAAGATGTATATCTCACTCAAATAGATATGCACCCTCAGCCCCTCTTTTAAAAATATAAAGTACTCCCCATTGAGAAGATTAATGTTTTTCAAGCATGCTGCACAAGTTTATATAAAGGAAACAAGATCTTCCAGAAATCGTAAGAATTTGTTCATCCCACCTTACATGTACACACATATCAAGCTAGACGGAGCAAAAACAATCTACTCTTATCCCACATACAGACTTTAAGACACCAATTCAACATTACATTTAGAGGTTGTAAGCTCTGGAGTGAATTAGCTCACCACTTTGATCAATGTCCTCCCATTCTGCTTTCAAAAAGAAACTATTATTACCAGTCTGATCCCTGCATCTTTCCTGAATATAACATGTATTTTGTTGTTGCGTCTTCGTTTTGTATTGTTTTTGCTTGTCTTCCCTTTTCTGTTTTTCTCAGTATTTAGCCTGCATGTCAAGAGACTGATATGGGCATGTGTGGAACTCTGTAAAAGCCTGCAGAGGCTTCGTTCCCACCTTGCACAGTTTTGTACTTGCACTAAACTTGAGCGAAACAAACAAGCTAAACTAAACTAAACTAAACTAAACTAAAATAAACTAAACTAAACTAAACTAAACTAAGCTAGGCTAAGCTAAACTAAGCTAAACTAAGCCAAGCTAAACTAAACTAAACTAAGCTAGGCTAGGCTAAGCTAAACTAAGCTAAACTAAGCCAAGCTAAACTAAACTAAACTAAACTAAACTAAGCTCAGAGTCTCACCCACTTTGTCACAAGGTCTTTGACTAAAGAAGTCAACAGAACATCATGATGGGACTTTTTCTTTCTGAGAACTGTTGAATAACTGAAACTTTTCAGGTGGATGTGTTGACATTTACATGTAAAATTCCACATACTGACATATTTTTAAGTCCCTCATTTACAAAATGGTTTACTGGTTTGAGGCCCTTTTGTTATTGAAATTGACCTGTTCCGGGCTGGAGCTCCAAATTATTTGCTCTGAAACTTCATCTCTTATCAAAAACCTTTGACAGAGCTGGCCGGGCACTGTTGTGTCCACAGTAGACCAGGTTGATGTTTGACTGAGCATGACTTTGCTAGAAAGGTCCCTGGTACTGTTGGAGGATGTTTGTGTTGTAACAACCGAATTTACCACTAGAGGTGCATTGTTAAGAGTTTATGAAGCAGCTTTGACCAAGATCAGGATGAAGACATTAAATTGATCAGTACTTACTCTGAAGGGAGCGGGGTCAAAGAGTTTCTCTGAGCTTACTGTGTACTGTCACGACGGCCTGAGAGAGGACCACAGTCCAAACAGAGCTGAGGGTTTGTTTGGAGGTCAGAGTTCACACTGCTGTGTGGAGGACTTCAGAGAGAGAGGAGGACAGAGAGGACCTTTATGTCCAGTTCATGGTTTCCTCTCCCCTCAGCTCTAGTTGTTCTTTGGTTTCAATGCCGACAACAGCCAAGCTGGTAGCTGGATCCTCAGGAAGTCTGTCTGCACGCACATCAGTCACAAAACTGTTTGGGCCCAAACTATGTCAAAGTGACATCTCAGGTGTTCACAGGGTTCTCTCCAAGGTTTAACAGATCACAGATCAGGACATTACGACACTTAAAAATGAAATAAAACCTTGGAGAGTTCAAGGTTTTCTTTGAAACATGTTAATTTGACATATATTAATTTAGTCACTAAAATGTGACAATGTGCTCATATTTCCTCTTCTTCCAACATCGTTCTTCAACCTTGATGTTGTTAAATGAGAAAGTTTTTTTTTTAGAACTTCAGATTGTGACTCTGGACTGAAATCTTTTTTTGAGTCTTGAAATCTGAAAAAATAAATCCCTTGAATGTGGATCCCAGCCTCATGATGAACAGCAAATCCACATGATGCTGTGTTGGGTGAGTGGGCGAAGGAAGGGAGATAAGAGGAGACAAGTGGACTACAGTAAGAACTTAAGTTAGTTACAGATCCATGAACCACAGACCTGTCGTCTGATTTATTAGAGGTTAGCCTCTTGAGATGCAACATCTAGTTTTCAGGAGGGTCCTCATATCTGAGTGGTTGTGGTGATCATTTTATAGAAGTATAACATATTCTTACTGAAAATAAGAATTTATGGTAGTAACAAACTCATGGGTGCCCAGACCACAAATGCACCCCTACCGTATTTGTCTCTGTTAAGTATAAATGTATTAAAGGCCTCTTGATATGCGACATCCCATTTTCAAGAGGGACCCCATGACTTTGTGGTGCTAAAAAAAGTTATTGTAAAGGTATCAACCATGGATGGAGACATCATGTTATGTCTACATTAACAGCTATATTGATTGAGAAAATGGTGAGGGAAAGAGCCCAGTGTGCCAGATCCCCCCCGGCAGTTTAAGCCTATTGCAATCTTAACCATGTGTTATGGACATTAAGCTGGTCCCGAACTGGATGCTTTATCAAAGAGGAATGTTTTAAGTCTAGCCTTAAAGGTAGAAAGGGTGTCTGCCTCCCGAACCACCGGTAAGTGGTTCCAGAGATGAGGAACCTGATAACTGAAGGCTCTACCTCCCATACTACTTCTAGAGACTGATGGTACCACAAGCAAGCCAGCATTTTGGGAGCACAATGTTCTAGAGGGGTTGTACGGCACTACAAGCTCTTTAAGATAGACTGGTGCCTGTCCACTGAGAGCTTTATAGGTGAGAAGAAGAATCTTGAATTATATTCTATATTTTATTGAAGTCAATGCAGAGAAGCTAATACAGGAGTAATGTGGTCTCATCTCCTCGTTCTAGTCAGTACACGTGCTGCAGCATTTTGGACCAGCTGAAGGGTCTTAAGCGACTTGCTGGAACAACCTGTAAGAAAATAATTACAATAGTCCAGTCTAGAGGTAACAAAAGCATGGACTAGCTTTTCAGCATCACCCTGGGGAAAGGCTGTTTTTGAAATTTGCTTTATATGGGAGTTAAAGGATAAATCCTGATCAAACAGAACCCCTGGATTTCTAACAGTTGTGGTTGGTGCCAGGCTAATGCCATCTACGGCAGTTAAATCACTAGAAAAAGGTTCCTCTAAGGTGTCGAGGGCCCAGCACAATGATCTCTGTCTTGTCTGAGTTAAGAGGAAGAACATTTCTGGCCATCCACGTTCTGATGTCCTTTAAACAGGCATCTACTTTAGATAACTGGATTGTCTCACCTGGCTTCAGTGATACATAAAGCTGTGTATCGTCATCCTTGAACAGCTTAGTTGGGATTGGGTCTAAAAGGCAGGTTGATGATTTAGAGGAGGAGGCAAGAGAATTTAGCTCCTGAAGGCTTATTGTAGAGAAACAGTCTAAATCACGTCTAACTACATTTAGTGATATGGCAGGTTCAGATGAGGACAGGGTGTTACTTATTTTATTTTTAGAACTTTATCATTTAAAAAGCTCATAAAGTCCACACAGCTGAGGACTAGAGGAATCACAGGCTCAATAGAACTCTGACTCTGAAATGGCATCTAGGGTTGTTTTTGTTGTCTTCCATTAGTGAGGAGAAACCTGTCTTAAGGCTGTCTTGTAGTTATTTTGTCTTTCCTGCCAAAGTATACGTGACTCCTCCCTTTTGTTGGAGCGCCACATTCTCTCTAATTTACGGGATGTTTGTTGAAGTGTACAGAGCTAAACCAAGGAGCTGTCCTCTGATGTTTAATAGTTTTTTTTTTTGTCTCAGTGGGGCAATTGAGCCCAAAGTGGATCTTAGTAGAATGGCCGAGTCATCAACAAGCTGATCCAGCTGAGAGGGGCTAAAGCCAGTGTTGGGGAAGTTACTTTTAAAAAGTAGTGTTTGCTCGTTACTTGTTACTTCTGAAAAAAGTAACATGTTACTGTACTTAGCTACCCTCCATGAAAAGGAACTTTTCAGGTTACTCGTTACTTTTCAGTTACTTTTACATTGCTTGATCTTGGACAGGACCCCATATCTGTTCCTAAATGTGAAGGCCCACAAAAAGTTCTACTACAGAGAACATAACAGTTATTTCTTTTGTGTTATTTATTTATACCCTGTGGAATGAGAGCTCCTGCCCAGCATTTCCACATTTCACAAAACCAAGCCCAAAAAGAGCAACCTCCAGCTATTTTCTTTCCTAATGTGAAATACTACTTTTTAAATTGAGAAGTCTACATAAAGTGTGTTAATTTTTGTCTACATTACATTTCAATATCACAGTACCAAGCATCTATTCAAGAAAAGAATGTCGCTTATAGTAAGCAGACCTGGCAACTTTGGTTCTGGAGCGTGCACCATGTGTGTGACTGTGTTTTGGGGCTTGCATGATAACAAGGAAACGAGGAAGTGGATAAACTGCCTACTGCAGTCATTTTTTGCTCTATTGTTAGGAGCCGGAAGGTAATCAGGGGGATTCACACAGACAGAAAGGCCCCAAGAAACAACTTCACATTTAGAAAGAAGCCCAAAAATCTGAGTTCCACAGCCGTGACTCACGAGATTTGAGGCCCTTAGGCGCTTATAATGAGCGGACTTTGCAATGCTGCTCGTGTCTATGCCAGCAGCTGAGAAGGCAGCTTCAGTGTCTTCTCAGCATCACGCCGCATTAAAAAAGGAACCACATTTCGTCACCAAATTTTCAGTAGTAGTGCGTTATTTTACTTTTTACCCAAAAAAGTAGTTTCCTTAATGTAACGCATTACTTTGTAACAAAGTTAGCATTACACACAACACTGGCTATTGCTAATATCAAAGTTATCAGTTGGCCAGTTTATTGAGTTTAAGGCAACAGGAATGGCCTGTTTAAATATAGCCGCGGCGCCATTGAAAAGATTTCTACTGCTAACAGTTTTGTTACAAACACAAAATCCTCTAAGAAGATGTTAAAAGTTTTAAGACGTGGTCGGATAAAATAGGATTTTCAGGAAAAACTTTTAGTTCATTACTATAAAGGCCATATGTTAGAACCAGATCAAAAGTGTGCTTGAAATCATGAATAGCTTTACTAACAGACTGAATAAAACCAACTGAGTCTATTATGGACATACAAGCTGAGTCAAGACTATCACTTTCTTTGTATTTTCTTTTTCCCCAGTGTATTAAAACACGTGCAAACTTGATAGCACGGGCAAATCTGATCAATTTGCAAGGTGGAGTGCATCTGTCAGATGAGCAAAATAGCACGCACAGTCCATTGAGTATGTTTGCCCTCATGAATATGCAGAATACATGCAGATCATCAGGACGTAGAAAATGTTGAGAGGAGGAGATGCAAATGCAATCATTTAGCACTCGCAACGTGATTTATCAAACCTACAAGTGAAACATGCTGTGTTTTTGCATCTGAATATAGTACATTTGAAAAGCAGCTGCAAAAAAGGGTACAGTGTTACGAACGGAGGCTGTGATCATGGTGGTAAAACAGGGGTCACCTTAACTGATTATTTCCATCACTGACTGAATTTTTTGCTGAAAAACATAAAGACTTGAAGGCTGTCTGTCATTATGATGGACTGAAACAAGAGGGACAATTCAGTGTGCCATGGAGGCGCCCTTCACATGAAAGGTCATTAATGATGAAGCTGTGTAACTATGTAAATTCTGCCATTTAGATTATTTTTCATTGCAATCAGAAAAGGAAAATTAAAAATGTCGGATAGAAATATGGCATGAGGGAAAAGTGACGATCTTGTACATCAAAATGACATGCGACAAAAAGGGCAAACACATTTGCGGTAAGCAAGTGTGTTTGATCCTGTCACAGGATCAGCCTAACTAAAGAGGGGTCCCAGAACTTCAGGCCAAATGAAAAGATATCAGATTGAGCCCTGTTACAATCCAGCACTGCCCAGTTTCTCAGCTCACCCATCTTTGGAACATCTTTGTTTAATAGATATGACAGTAGAAACATTTTTGGAATACACCTTTTACAATTATTACAGTCCATTTATATTGTTTGAAGACACAAATAAGTTCCAAACAGTGGAGAAAGCAGTCTTCAGATGAAATTCTGGGATAAATGGTAAATTAAATGATATCTATAAAAGAATTTTCTGACATTTGGATCATTTAAAATATATTTGTGTATCATCAGTCTTTTAAAGATTTAAAACTTTTGAAAATCATACATTCGTCTCACTGTATAACACTTTTTCTTCTAAATTGCAGAATATCTTATTTGGTAAAACAAAAATATGGACTAAACTAAAAAGTCTTCAACAGGAGTTTTTTTTTTAAAGATAATTGCTTCTATTAACTACATCCACACTGATGCTGTCTCCTCAGTCACATCTGTGTCACTGCAGCTTTCAGCCAGGAGAAGATGTCGTCAGGTGGTGTCCAACTTTCACTGGGCGTTTTCGACCCTGAACCACAATGCCCTCCAGTTGGTGGGTCAGCAGTGGTGGCCAGTCACTGCCCATCTCCTCCTGGCCCTCAGCTCAACTCCTTCCTATGCCAAAGCCAGCAAGACGCTCCCTCTGCCACTTCACCCAGCCTATGGACAGCAGCCTTTCTCTCCCTCCCTGCGATTCCCAGTGCTGTGAGTGTGTTCCACAGAGACTGCTGGGAAACCCCTGCATCCGGCCTCCACTGGGAGAAGCCAGGTCTGCCCCCCCTTCGGCCCTGCACTGCTCAACAAGGTCCTGATACTTGGTGGCTTTCCTCTCGTGAGCCTGCTCACATCCATCTTACCAGGGACTGTCAGTTCTATCAGGATGATCTTACTCATCTCCTCAGCACCATAGGACCATGTCCAGTCTCAGTGGTGTTTGCACAACAGGGTGCAAGAGTAATCTCCTTCCCAGGTCAACCCTCATTTCCCAGGATTGTGCTGCTTGGAAGAGGCTGCTTTTGGTCTTCTTGGGGGGCTGTTGGTTTCTCTCCGTCTCTGATGAACTAGTATTGATAGTCTCAGTTTTATATTGGTCTGACACTTTTCTGTCTCTCCTGCTCCAAGATGTCAGCCAGTGTACATGTGCACTTTATCATGTCTTCATCTGTGTCTTCCCTGGCTGAGAGCTGTCTTGCACCCTGCCAGTTTGTGCGCCATTGCTTCTCTTCCTCTGCAAAGCCTGCACAATGGGTCCTCCCTCATTACCTCTCTGTGCAGCGGTGTAGCAGCTATTTTAAAAGTGAGGGTGTTCTAAGGGTAGGGCAACCTTCGAGTCAAATTTTTGTTTTTACAATACACTAATTGAAATTGAATGTATTTTTGCTTTTCATTACAATAACATGCAAGTAAAAAGCATTAAGTATCAAAATGTACATTGATGTACCGCACCCTCCACGCTAACATCCTTTTACACTTTTCTCATACCATTATTGTTAAATTATGCTATGGTTTAAGTCTTTTTTTTAAATAATATAGCACGAACCACGTCCATGACTCATATCCAATGATATTTGTGGGTGTAAAAAGTGAGGGGGATGATTTTTTGTTTCTGTGAAAGTGCGAGTGTCTCAACACCTGCAACCCCTGCGGGTGTGATGCCCATGTCTCTGTGGTACGATAGGGCGCTAGTCTAAAGATCTCTGGCCACGTGATCTTCCGTCTCAGCAGGTCCCACTTTATCTAAGCACCTTGTGACCCAAGTTCGACTTCCGTAGACCTGCGCCTTTCTTCCTCCAGGTGTTGGACCTCGACTTGGATCATCTCCCTTTTCTGCTTTTGGTCTGCTTTTTCCCACTGTTTGAAGTGGGTGAATCTGAGTCCTTGCATTCCTTCACAAGGGTTCCTGATTATGTCCTTCAGCTTCAGCGCGCTTTTGGCATGAGCCGTCTGGACTGGTCTGCCGCGGCTTACGTAGTGCAGGGAGCGCGCGTAGACGTGCACTGTGGAAGTACGATATAGCACTGTTTAGGCTCAAAAAATGTACTAAATGACATCGTTTCGAATTAATTATGGACGTTACCCGCTCAGGACACTTGGATTACAGTGGGTGAGCAGTATAAAGGAAAATAGGCACGTTTTTGTGGACTTTTATGGACCTTTTCCTTTCGGGCTCCATTGTCCCCTGTTAGATGGAAGTTTGTTGACAGCGAAAATCCCCCCGGACCTCCAGCTGCATTTGAGACATCAAAAAAGTGCTCCAGAGTGTTGCTCAGCATGAGGGTGAGTAGAAAATGAAGGCATATCATTCTTTGGGTGAAATATTCCTTTAAGATGCAGCAGGACCCTGCTCTCTCTCCAAGCTGCTGCAGGTCACAGAGAGGTCACACAGAGGTCATGGGAGGCAAATCTTTGGTCCATAAATGACTCTTGATTAGCTCCTCTGTGTATCTTAGCTCCTGCTGCTGCCTGCTGCCACAGTGGAGTTGTCCTTTCCTCACTCAGTAGATAAGTTGGAATAGCCGTGATTGGACGGCCTTATGGGGAACAAAGATGCAGATGAAAGGTTTGAATCTGAATTCAAATTGTGGGCGTCGTCAGTAGAGACTTCAGATTTTAAAAGTAGTGATGTAGATTACATGGTTTAAATTGTACTAAATTAAGAGTAAAGTTACACACTTGAAAAAATACTTATAAATGTACAAGTACCCAGAAAATCTGCTTAAGTACAGAAACATGAGTATTTGTATTTTTTTTCTTTCACCCCTGATTACCATTGCTCATCAGTTTTGTGATTGAGGTATCATATGAACATCAGCCCACTTCTTACCCTAACCTTGCATAGCAGATGGGCCTGCCTGATTCAGTTCCTGAAATCCTGACTTGTGAAATATTTCCGTGGCGGACATATGAAACTATCCATCTGGCGTGTCAGGTTATTCTTACCCAGTATGCCTAACCAAGAGAACCAAACAAAGGTGAAGTTTGGTTACTGTGTTTAGAAACAATCATCGGACATAATTTTCAATCTGGTCTCAGTCAACATGACTTATTAGAATTAGAATTAGACTGAACTCTTGGCTCCATCTGAAGACATATGGACTAACTTCAGTTCTACCAAACACCTCTGGCTGACCCCTCATCAGCAATACTGGACTATCCCTTTAAGCTGGTGAAGGCACCATGTGCGCTTAAGATGTGGTGATATTTCTCTTTGTTTCCATGGTGACCTAGTTGTTTAGGGGCTTCCCAATGAGACCAGCTTCACTGCTCTGACATGATGAGACAAAAAGAACAAGACAAAAAGAAAAAAAAAGAAAAAATGAACATGATCTCCTCAGCTACAAAAACTGAGACCTGAACCTGCTGAAGGACTTTCTGCTGAGGTTTTAACATAAACACGTCTGTGACCCGCTGAGAACACTGCTGTCATGCTGGTGTACATGTTGGTCTCTGAGGATGAACTCTGTTTCAGCTTTTCTTTTTGTGAAGAACTGATTGATTTTAACTTTGTGGGCAGTTAGTCAGCGTGGATGTGGTAACAGCGCTGCAGTGTGACTGACAGCTGTGACAGAGTGTTTCCTGAGGACACGCCCCCCTGTGAGTGCATCAGCATTACACAACAAAGGTCAGATACAATCTTTAGTCACACCTCAAGGTGTTAAATCTGGATAAACAGGCTCTGATTAAACAAGATTGCTGCGAATGATCTACAAAGGAAAAAGCAGGCCTTCAGGAGGACATGTGTGACCTTGGTGCTCAGAAATGCTCTCATGACCTCTGCCCAAAGTGCCCCATCGTCACCTTGAAATCAGACGAACTACAATAACAGTGAACATATGACCATAAAGAACACTCAATAGGCGAGACAACACAAGGCGAGTAAAGGGTCAAGATCATAGATATACATAGAACACTAGATGCGACACGCCCCTCTGAGCTGCGTACCTACATCGAAGCTACGCTAGTGGGGGCAAAGTGTCTGGGCACTCCACAGTTATCAAAGGCGTAAAGATTAAAAACAATAAGAAGCACTGTACTGCACACAATTGTAAAATACCCCGAACAATTGAAACAAGAAAACGAGGAATAACATTTTATAAGTAAGAATAGTTTTATGCTCTTTTTTCATTGTTAAATCTTGTTAAAAGCTTCCAGTTTATGAGGGCTTCAGTAACAACGTTGCTACGAGCAAAACACTAATGCGAGCATGTGAGCTAGCAGCTTGACGATAGGTTAATTTGATTAATTTAATTTGATTAATGATGCAGATTGATAGTATAGGACTAATAGTGCCTTTCATATATATATGTGTATATACATATATATATATATATATATATATATATATATATATATATATATATATATATATATATATATATATATATATATATATATATATATATATATATATATATATATATATATATATATATATATATATATA
The DNA here is from genome assembly GCA_036419115.1 of Scarus forsteni. Lineage (NCBI taxonomy): Eukaryota > Metazoa > Chordata > Actinopteri > Labriformes > Labridae > Scarus > Scarus forsteni. The sequence goes on along the minus strand of JAZDUH010000087.1, from coordinate 3,054,183 downwards.
TATATATATATATATATATATATATATATATATATATATATATATATATATATATATATATATATATATATATATACATATATATATCTATAGTGTAGGTGCTCTAAGACTGCAAGGGGCTTCCCTAAAATGTCCCCCAAAAAAGTGGTGATATGTACTGCTGTGTGTACATTTCATTGACTAAATATGCGCTAGAATACCTTCATCTTTCGTTCAGAATCAGCTACTTATCACAGGTAACTGATGCAACTCCCTTCTCATTCATCCCCGCAGCGTCTCAGCGCTTTAACACAGTCGGATGCTGAGCGTCTTCTGACTTCGATGGGGAAGTGTAGAGTGGGTTGTTCCACTTTGGAAACTGGACGGTTATTATATAAACGCTGGGCTTTGTCCCAGGTGGTGGGCTGGCCTGGACGCTTGGCTTCTGCGTGATGATTGGATGATCTGTCTGAGGCCGATTCCTTTTTTGATTGACAGTGAAATGAGCCAATCAGCGATCTTTGAGTATAACCCTCCACTGGAGCATCTTCTAAGTTTACATTCAGTTGTTTTGGAGAGGAGCTTCTCCTGTTTAAAGTGGGTGAAGTCTTAGACCAGCGACACAATGGGCCAAGGCCGTTTAGGCAGTCTAGCTCTGCTGGCCATTAAGAGAACACTGGTAAAATCTCTGGAAAAGACACCTAGTTGGTATGACAGGGTCACAGATCATTTTCTTGAAAAGGAACGGAGGGTAGAATTTACATTTGAAAAAATAAACAAATTGATGATGTAGTCCGGAAAAAAATGAGCTTCCCCTCCTTGAGTGACCAGCAGCCGCCACTGATACACACACACATAAAGAGAGAGAGAGAAAGAAAGAAAGAAAGAACTCTAAATGTTGGTGTTTTAAATGATTACTTTATCTAAAAACAGGGTTCCAATGTACGTTTATCTTTTATACTTATAATAATACATCTATGAAAATCGGTTTAGAAATGAGCAAGTTATGACTTATTTTCAATGTAGATGTATTACCTTGAATGGGAATGTTGACCCATCCAAGATGGCCGCCACGTAGGCACGTCGCTTAGTGGGCTGCTACAGCGCACTGACGTATCTATAGTGTTCTATGTATATCTATGGTCAAGATGAAGGTCAGTGAAGGGTCAAGATGAAGGTCAGTGAAGGGTCATGATGAAGGTCAGTGAAGGGTCATGATGAAGGTCAGTGAAGGGTCATGATGAAGGTCAGTGAAGGGTCAAGATGAAGGTCAGTGAAAGGTCAAGATGAAGGTCAGTAAAGGGTCCAGTCGTTGTGTGTGCCTGTGTCTGTTTTGATCCACAGCATTTTTTAAATTCTTATCTGTTTGTCAGTCTCACCAGGGAAATGACGTTGGTCTCTTCTGCACAGCTGTTGGAGTTAACATGTTTATTAAAAATTGATGCATTAAAAGATAACTGCTACATGGGTGGATCCATATCTTGATTTGTAGCAGCATTAAGAAACATCTGAAGAAACTTAATTTTGAAAGATGCACATGGGTCAACTCTCTTGCATCCTGAAAACTAGATGATGAGAACTGGATAAGGACACCTGGATGATAATACCTGAATGAAGGACACCTGTATGAGGGACATGTGTATGTAGGACACCTAGATGGAGGACACCTAGATGGAGGACACCTGGATGAAGGACACCTGGACGAAGGACACCTGGATGTGGCAAGCCTGGATGAAGTCTATCAGGTGGCAGGAGCAGCACAGGGACCAGGCCTCAGGTGAAATGCTGTCCCGTCCTGTGTTTCCATACCTGAGCTAGGTGTGACAGCAATTCTGCACTTCTGTCCTGTTTATGTCTTAATTTTACCTGAGACTCTCTCTGTCCTTGTCCTGGTGAGTTATTCTGAACTCTCACTCCAGTAAAATCCTGTTTCTGTGTCAGTCTGAGTGATCTGGAGTCAGTGAAGAGGGTCCACATTCAGAGAGGGACGGGTTACAAAAGGTTATACTGAGGGTCCAATGAAGCTCTTCTTTCTGTCAGTTTATTTATTTAACATGTATAGACAGAAGGACAGGACGCTCAGACTGGTGTTCATATTGATTTATTATGTTTGCTCAGCATGTGCGCATCAGCCCTCTACCTCACACTCACAGAAACACTCGCTCTCACGTGGTCTTCAGAGTAAAACATTCAGATTATTGGAACAAAGACAAACAGGTGGCTTTGTTTACAGTCTGACAGTTTGACAGCAATCATACATCAAGCACACGTGGACAAAATTGCTGGAATCCTTCTGTTAAAGAAAGAAAAACCCACAATGAAACCCTCACTGAAATAACATGAAATGGACAAAAGTAATAATAAATACAAATTTACTGAAGCTTGGGGTACAATCTCTCAAGAACTTAGCTGTATCTTTCAGGTGGCAATGAAAAGGGACCCAGGCTTTTAGACTAGATGTCTAGACTTCTAACCCTAACACACTCACAGCTGAAACTATGTGACAAGCTACTGTTATTGGCCAGAGAGTGTATTCTGATTAGCTGGATTAAAGGTTTACAACGAACTGCCACGCAGTGGTATAACCACAGTTTTTACAGAACTGTGGTCTTCTCTGTTAAATTATTTGCTGAAGGATTTGTCCGGGTTGGTGTTGAGAGATCAAAAACTATATAATGGCCAAACACCACTTCATCTTTATGATAAACTCTTATTTATATACATTTTTCTGTCCTCTCATTGTCTTCTTTTTATCTTTAAATATGTCTGTGCTTTGATGAATGAACAAAAACACGATAACAGTTAATTATTTATGTTCAGCAAGAAATGCTATTGTTTGAGGATTTGTATTTAGTGTAGTACAGTTGTTTTCTTATGGTGTAAGTCAATACAAAAGAAAATTGTAATTGGTCAGTCGAGAGATGCTAATATTTTTGATTGGATCAAAGGATGGAAGGGTTTGTACTTTATTTCTGAAATGTATTTTTATTTTAAATGTTTTTTTAATATATTTTTTATTTTGGAATATACTTTCAATAATTCATTTTATTTTATGATTTTATCATTATGATCATTATGATTATTAGTTATCTGTTTTTTCAACTAACGTTCCACATAATGTTCCACATAATGATAGCATATTGTGTAGTAAAATGTTCAATAAAATCTCTCTAAAAAAAGGAAGGAAAGAAAGAAAATTACCCCATCCCTGAGTCAGGGGACTCGAACTCCAGGCCGACCATCCAGTGAGTTTTTTTTAATGAGGTGACATTCAGGAGAAAAAATGGATCACAGTCAAACCATTGTTTTAAACAGATTTTAAACAGTTTGAAAGAGACTGTCACATGCGTTTATGTTTGTACAGGTAAATATTATAGACAGGACACATCTCACCTAAAAACAATGAAAACACTTTATAAATTAGAGAAATGTGAACATCCCAGAGCTCCAACATCCTCAGGAGCAACAGATGATTTTGTAAGTTCAGCCCGATACTCACACAAAGCATCACTAGTGATTTTACGAGGGATATTTACTGACACTTTTAAATATACATCTACATACATAATCTGAATATTCAATCCATTCAAAATATCCAAAATAACCAGAGATCTTTAGTCATGTTTCAGTCAAGAGCTGCCAAAGTTCTGCCAGTACCACACGCATTTTCAGAGCTTTTTTCAATATGCTGAACCAGTTACATTTTTTACATCTTATGTTCAAGACAGTTTGAAGTTTAAAGGTGATGATGTGATGCATGTGACCTTCTGCTAGGGTCATTATAGCTTCAGACCAGGAGGATGTGTGTAGATTTCAGCTGTGCCTCCCTCATTGTTCGCTCCATCATTTATTAATCAGTGAAGGTCTTCGAGTCTGATTTTTTTCTTTTATTTCTATGATAAACAGCAGAGGATGAGAATGATCTATTCAACTGTGCATCAGCTAACCATAAAAAAAATATCTCACTCTGCAGAACTCTAAACTTTAAACTCTTCACTGGACCAAGTAAAGCTTCGAGCTGCTACTCTGTGCCATAAAGGTTTCTAAGTTTGGAGGCCTCCAGTGTGAAGGATGTTTTACTGATTTCTGTCTGTCTTTTTGGATTCTGCCCACTTTAGTGTGGACTGGTAGGTTTTCTTTGTCCACTCAGCTGTAAGCTTGGAAACAGTAGTTTTACAATCAATACAACTGATGTGCTTCACTGTATAACTTATCCAGGAACATTTCAAAATGAGAGCATCCTGTACAAACTACAGGAGTTTCTCCACAAATATGGGAAACCAGGCCTTTACTTCGAAAAGCACAAACAGGAAATGTGATCAGACTGTGACTGTGACAGCATCTACTCATGATCCATCATCCTACCCTCGATCATTTATAAAGACGAATATAATAAGACGAGAAGGTCTGTTTTTCCATTTTGCATCTCTGGAACATTTCAAATTTAGATGACTAGAGACTTATATTGAAATATGACAGTTTGTCGCCTTTATGGTCTTTTATTCTCTGCCTAATTGTGGGGGTTTATTCTGCTGCTGCATTGTTGTTTTTACTCCTCACATCATTTTCAACAGATTGACTGATGATTTGAACATATGAAGCATAAAATGAAGCAGAAATACTGAGAATGCATCGGTGGGAAATCTCTGGTTTTGCAGTAAAAGGGCCAAATGACTAAAGAACACTTTGTTATCATCACACGGTGTTCACATATGCAGAGGCAGGGTCCTCTGCAGCATCAACTGTACATCCTTCATCTATTTACATTATGTTTTTGCATATGTACACTATATACAGCCAGTCCTTCAGTCTAGTGATTGGATTTCAGTTTGTACTTAAAGTCCACATCGTATGTGGGCTGCAGGATTCCTAGGCCGGCCCGGGACTGGTCCAGAGGAGGGACTTTGATGGCGGGGTCGAGCAGCTCCATGTCGAAGTAACTCAGCACCAGAGACAGGAACTGTTTGATCTCGTACACGGCAAAGAAGCGACCCGGGCACTTGGTCACCCCTGAGCCGAATGGCATGTAGAAGTACCGCAGACGGCGACCACAGCGCTGGAAGATGGTCTTCTCCTGACCGTTCTCGTCCAGGAAACGGTCATACTTGTACTCCTGCGGGATGAGAGACATAATGGGGTTAAAACAGCTGCCTTTTAAAGAGTTAAGCTGTGACAGGGTTAGATTCTTTAACACCCCAAAAACAGTCTCTGGCATTTCAGTGACTAAACCATAAGAACAGATTGGAGTGTTCAGGTCTCAGACCATGTCCTGCACATGTCAACACTGCACAGAAACAGAGAGCGATTTGTCACTGCCAAATGTGTGTGTTGGCTTTTTTTTATTACTTACAAAATGAAATAACATTTGTAGTTAAAAACATTTCTGCTCTCGCAGTATCAATTCATCTGGTATTTAGTTGAGATAACAGTCGTCAAAGTTCAGGTTCTTAAAAAAGTAGACTTTTAAAAGATTTAGTCTCATCATTATTACAGTGATGATGGGATGGGAGAGTTTAAAAAATGCATCCTCTTTTTCAGACTGATGTGCGGGAATGTGATGAATCCATCATGAGATACAAACTCCTTTACATTATCTAAGAGTAGATTTTTTAAATGTTTGTTGTCTATTAAACTGTGTTAAAGTTTCCTGCAATGATAAATAATCAAACACTGTATCTCCTGGACACTTTTGGTGTCAACAATGTGATATTACTGATATCAGGTAAACTTTGATCAGATTATAAGGCAATAGAAGGCTATAATAATTAAACACTTTGTGATCTAAAGAGATTTTATATCACATATTCTTTATTTTACTGTTTAATAGTATATTGCTTGGATTTTTTAGGTAGTTTAATAACTGATATCTGTGTTAAGGACATACAATAATCATTAATAACAAAAAACCTTCAATGATACCAAACTACAGGTGATTCCAGAGAAACACCTGGAGCATGAGTCACTATAATCACTTGGGTATAAAGGTCTGAGGTCTCAACACGTCCCGCAGATGGGCTCTGATGAGGACTGAGTATGTGTTAAGACCTTAGTCCTTCATACCTGAATGGATGTCAACAGTCACTCCTGCTCCAGCCCTTTCTCTGGAATCACCTAAACTGCCAATGATGCTGCAAATCATATCCAAAATGTCTTTTTATTGTTAATAGTACATTCCTATTTTTAGGTGGTTAAACTTTGTTGTTGTCAGTGTAATAAGGTGGTCAAAATATTAGGTAATTAGAGGCTTTATGATGCCATGACTTAATATCACACATTTTCATCACATTTCACCAACATAATCAGATCAGGTCCTTGTGAACGCTTACTTATGACGCAGGCATTATTTTTTTGGATGCACAGAAAGAGGTATTATCCATTTCAGGTGTCTGTGATTACTGCTTTTGCTGTAAAATGCATCAACATTGGTGTGTGTGGAGGAGCTCTGGAGTTTTTATTTTTTCTGGTGATGATAAAAAATAATACTCTGTATGTTTTAATCCCCACACGCTCTTCTACAGACACCCCTGATAAGGGATCTGTTTCAAGATTTTGGTTCTTCTGGTCATAAAATTATCCCCTTAAGGCTGAAGCCTCTGAACTGTTTAATCTTGTCTTGGTCTGTTTTCTTTCTCTCTGCTGTTTGTCAGGTGGATCAGGCTTGTCAGATGAAACGTAATACCTGACACCTGACACTGGTTGGTGCTGTGCCATGGTCTTTGTTCCTGCTGTTGTCTTCTTGTTGTACTGTCCTCAAAATATAATCAGCTTCAAGTAACAACATGGAACAAGAGTTTGTCTTTTGTTGACTGAGCACATGTTATTTAACTTTGGCTGCTAAGAACTTCTGTCTTGTTGTTGTAGTTTTTAAAGTTATCAATATCATCTGGGGTCTGCAGTTAAAGGACCTTAGGACCCAGTTTTAGCAAGAATCAGTGCCTAGCATTCTTACATATGGGTCCTCGAAAATCTCGGGGTCGTAGTGCAGCATAGGCGGGTACAGGGCGATTACATCATCTTTCCTTATATGGTAAGCCTCCTGGTTGTCGAGGTGAAGCAGGAAGTTCTCCTTAGCAATTCGAACATTCATGGAGGCGCTGGAGAGTCGCATGGCTTCTTTAATGATGCTGTCTATGGACAAGAGGGAGGAGCATGTGAACATTTTTGTTGATCTTTAAATCACTTTGTTTAAACAATGTAATTATTTATTAAAAAAAAAAAAAAAAAAAAAACACTCCGTATACAGGTGACTCTTACCGAGGACCGGCATGTCATCCAGCTGCTCTCGGCTCAGGTTCAGTGACGGTTTGTCAGGGTCGACCTTCATCCCTGAAACATCCAGTGTTTTCTGCACCTCCTCACGAGCTGCTCTCAGGGCGTCAGGACTCCTGAGACACAAACAGGGAGGTCAGTCATTCCTGCTGCCTAGGCTGCAGTCAAGCAGACAGACGGACAGCTTGTGTTTGTTCACTGCAGCAGAAGAATGGAGCCTATCTGTCCTTCAGATATTTGTGCTACACAGGTGGATGCAGAGGCAGGATTAACGAGGAAGAAGCAGAGACCTGCTGTTTGTTTTCAAGGAGCAAAACATGACAGCAGCTCACACTCGTTAATGTAATCCAGGACGCAGCATCATGAAGAAAACATTTAGCAGCTGCTCTTGAAGATCACAGTCTGTTTAACACATTATTCTCATGTTAAACGTCTTCTTTGTTCACTGCTCTACGATCCATAGAAGGAACAGGATGGAAACATGTTTCATCATAAAAACAAGGTGCCAACTACTGGCCTGCATGTCATTTTTATCCTACTCACCATTGAGTCAATTCTTGTCTTTAATGATCAAAGCTTTTGCACAGCTGTCGTTTTATAGACTTGTAGATACTTAGAGTATTGAAATGTAGACACTGACTTTAAATGAAAAAAAATGCTAAACCATGTCTTTCTGGGTTGTTTTTAGTGTGCACATGGAGCAAAATGAACTGTCGAGATCTGCATGGAAAAGTTTCAGTTTGAGCCCCGCCTCCGACATGGTCTTGATATGAGCTGTCATGATGCTGAGATTAACTTAAATATGATTTTTACTCAAACCAAAAATCATCCGTACCTGTTTCATCACCATGCCAACAAATATACGAGTCCTAGACTCTCATTGGAGGTTAATGTCTTGTTTTTAATAACTTAATGCTGCATATTGTGTACTAAATCAAAGGATGTGTTTTAGCATAACACCAACAGCGTGCAGGAGTTTGTTAGTCACGTAATGGATTCTCTACCCTTCTGAGAGTGTATTTGTCAAAAACAGGTACAGCTGCTGGAGCTCTGGAAAGTTTATGCAGGAATCTTCACACTTGAAAGATCTCATTTATAGCTTTGATACATTATTATAATATGCTGAGCTATTGAGCCATTGTGCTGGATAGTAATCCAATAAAATCTAACTAAACCATGTTCTTTCCAAAGACAGGAACAAAGATAACGTGTCAAATTGTTGTCACAGTATTCTTTCAGTGCTTTCCTGAAGCAGCTCTTAAAAACCCAAATAGATTTCATTTACTTGAGCTTAGTCAGTCTCATCTCATCTTTACAACCTCTCGCAGGACAAAATATCATTTTCTCAAATCATTTATGGCTTTAAATGTCAGAAATCTATTGTTGGACCATGAAAGACATCAGAGATCTGCAGGAGCTTTGTTTACTGATTTTGAGCATCAAAATTTCAGATGTCAGCTGATTGTTAAAGATGTTGCTGTAGGGTGGTGCAGCACTTCAGTTGTGCTTCATTTAGTTCTCCTTATTTCATAATATTTGAGGATCTACAGTAACCACAGACTCCAGCAGCACCAAGTGCACACTGCAGCTGGACTATTCTGAGCATCTCTATTATGAGTTTTGTATTGATGAATTGTCTTGATGAACCATCATGGTGACAGGGGAACCTCCGCACCTCCATGTCAGAGCTGTTACATCACAAGAGGTGTGTCCTTGGACCTGCGAACACCTTCCAGCTGGATTATCTCCCCGATCTGAACTGTGTGGTCTGTGCTACAATCAGTTGTGAGGTTGATAAATGAGCAGTAATGTGATGTAAGAGCTGCCGCTCCACAGGACACGGAGTACAGAGTATCAGAAGACCAGGAGACACAGTGACCGACATGATGTTCAGACTGATGCATGGATCTGAGTCTTAGAACATAATCTGCACCCACACCTGTCAGGCTGAGGCAGGAGGGTGAGGGGTGCCCTTTAAAAGCACACTCAGGTCCTCCTGCACACTGTGAGAAGGGAGAGCTGATGTTACTGTTCCTCCACTCCCAAACCCAGATCTAAAATGGCAGCTGGACTTGGTCCTAGTTCTTGATGGTTTTGTTCTTGTTCCCCAGAAAAATCATTTGGGACCAGGAAGTATTTTGAGTAAGGGTGGAACAGTCTTATAGCCGTGTGTCTATGGGCTGTACCTGTACAGGGATGTACCGACATGCTGGACCAGCCTGCTCGACAGGTCACATGTGTGATAATTTGTGATAATAACCACAGATTTATTTTTATCACCATGACACCCAGGCTGCAGGGAACATGCTGACAAAGAGCTGCTAAATAATGATCCTGATGAAGGGAGGCAGCATGGTTTAAAAGATAACTGTTTATAACTGACTGAAGAAAAAAGAAAACTCTGTATGACACTGGGACCGCAGTGAGCATGTGCAAAACATTATTATTACTTCATAACTGTGGGATACTGCTCGTTATGTCTCTTTAAAAGGACAACTCTAATTGAGCAAGTGCAAAGACAAAAACAGTATATTTATAGCTCACACACTGATGTACATGGACCTCCTGCAGAGAGAACTACTGACCTGATCATGTAGAAGAGGCTCCAGAAGGTAGCAGGCAGCGTGTTGGCCTGTGAGGCCCACAGCAGGGCCACGTGGGTTCGAGCTTTACTGATATCGTTGAAGGTGGATAAAGAGTCGTTCAGAATCATCCTCATGGAGATCAGATCTGACACGTTCTCCCTCTTCGACAGCTTCTCCGCGTGCATGGTCTTTGCCAGGTTCTACGAAAGAAAGTTCATGTTGGTTTATTCATTCACATGAGGCTCTCATGTTTAGTCTTTCATCCTGGTGTAAGTCGGCTCTGACCTCTCTGGCACTGTAGGCGCTCTTGAAGACGTGGATGGGCAGACCGGCCACCAGCGCCGGGAAGATCTTATCAAACTCCTTAAAGTTCTCCAGAGCGTTTAGGACCAGAGCTTTCTGAGCCGCCTGTCGAGCCTGGCATTTATCCTCACCAAAGTCTTTACCAAACAGAGTGAGGTATCCCGACTCAAACATCACCTGAGGGACATTAAACACAACCATCAGGATTGTGGGGCGGGAAACACCAGCTGGAGAGGGTCAAGAACATGGCCGTATGAGGTCAGCGAGGTCCGGACCTCACCTATTTTTTCTGATTTTTTTTTTTTTTTTTGCCAAACGTGCCCAACTGAATAAGACATAAACTCATAAAAACTTGAAACCTCTCTGTGAAACATGCTTGTAAATGCTTGTAAATTGTAAATGTGGTAAACATCCATGGGCTTTGTGTTCTGTTTGTGCCTGTTTGCGTGTTGCGGTGAACAGCTGTTTGATCAGCTGATGCACGTAGCTACTCGCAAATGCACCCCGTGACGCGCTTGGCAGCGGGCCAAACCCCATTCAAAAACTAGAGTGTTTTTATTATTAGCACTTTCTAGACCACATCCCCGCCAATCTACACCTAGGTGACCACAATATATATATTTTTAGATAATTCGGCACTAGTTCGGCCTGTCAAATCATCTGATCAAAGCCAGTTTATTTACTTTTATCCACAGCGGAGAGCACTTTTTTTTTTTTTTTATGAGCGCCTGGCTCATCAGCTGGCCGAACAAACGTCACGATCATGACTACTCAAGAACCTCGAGGCACGTGACGTGTGCTTTGTTTTCAGCTCATATTAATTTAATATACCCATTCCACAGAAAACGAGTCACAGAGAGCAGGGCAAACATGTCCAAGAGATTGAAACAAAATACACTGGACGCATTTCTGGCAAAGAAAAAGAAAGAAAATGATAAAGAGGAACATGAAAGCGAGGAGGATGGAAGAGAGAATAGGGAAAGTAAGGTGGAGCACAGAGAGGAGTCATTCAGAAATGGAAAGGGAGCAGAGGCACACAGAGGGGAGTGGAGGGCAGAGAAACATAGAGAAGAATGGAGAGCAGAGAAACACAGAGGAGAGTGGAGGGCAGAGAAACACAGAAGAATGGAGAGCAGAGAAACACAGAGGATGGGGAGCAGCGGCACACAGAGATGGGATACAGCAGGGACCAGGGAAACAGGGAAATGGGGGGAGAAGAAATGAGAAGTTCATGCCTTCAGCAACCCTTTGACCCGGTTAGGATAAAAAACAAAGTCATTAATGGTGATGCACTTACAGATGATGAGAAAAAAAGTGTACTCCAAAATAGTTGGTTAGCACCAGAGGAATATAGCTATCCCCATCGTTCCTTTGGAGGAAAACAGCTGAAGTACAATTCTCAGTGGGAGAAAAAATATGAATGGCTGCGCTGCTCCCCATCTGAAGATGCAGCCTATTGTGCCACTTCCCTCTGCTTTAATAAAGTAAAAGGAGCAAACTTTGGCTTCTTTACAAAGGGCTTTACTGATTGAAAGAATGCCGTTGGTGAGAAAAGAGGGATTATCCCAAAGCATAGCCATTCAGAGGGACACCAGAAAGCCACAGAATTGGCTGAAAATTTCATGTCAATCACACTATGCCAAAAGAAAGATATTAAATCTGTTATTAGCAAGCAATATGATGACAAGGTCATGAGTAACCGTAAGGTTTTGCTCTCCATTATAGACATCATTTTATGTCTAGGGCAAAGAAATGTGCCTTTCTGTGGGAACTGGGAAGAAACCAGTGAAAATGGAAATTTTAACCATTTTGTAAGCTGGAAAGCACAGTTCAACACTACACTCAAGCAACATCTGGAAACTGCTGCCAAGAATGCAAAATACATATCCCCACAAATTTAGAATGAACTTGTTGCATGCTGTGCAGAGGATAGAGAGACTCTTATTGACAGTATCAAAACAGCGCAGTTCTTCACTGTTTTAGCTGACGAGTCCATGGATGTCAGTGGAATTGAGCAACTATCACTCTGCGTTTGGTACGTGAGTGGGGAGGGAGAGAGTTCTGAAATAAGAGAGGACTTTCTTGGATTCGGCCATTTGCCTCAGCAAGATGCAAAGACAATAGCCACAGTAATTCTTCAGCAGCTGATGGAGTAGGGACTTCACACTGAGTTTTTAAGGGGCCAAGGTTATGATGGGGCATCTACAATGAGTGGCCATGTGAGTGGAGTCCAAAAAAGAATCAATGATGTTTATCCCAGGGCAATGTACACCCACTGCAGGAGCCATGCACTTAATTTAGTGGTATTGCATGGCTGTTCAAATCTGCCTATAGTGAGGAATACAATGTCTATCATTGAAGAAATTGCAATGTTCTTTTCAGCCAGAAAAGGTGCTTTGGAGGCAGAAACCAGTAAAGAAGGACAAGCAGGAAGAACATCAGGGATCCCACTCATGAGTGACACTAGATGGAGCAGCAGGTCAACCAGTGCATTTGTGGAAAAGTTCACTGCAGTGCATTCTGTTTTGGAAACAATGGAGACCGAAAAACCTTCTATATCTGGAAAGGCTGCCACCCTCAGGCACAGTATGGAGTCATTTGAGACCATCATTACAGCTGTGATGGTCAATAAAATACTTGGCTACATACATCCTTTGACCAAACAGCTGCAGGCTACCAATCTGGATATCCTCACAGCATATGAGGAGGCAAGAAATGTGCGGCAGGTCATAGCCAACCAAAGACGGAACGAAGGTTTCAGGCTGTGCTTTGATAAAGCCCCTGCATTGGCTAACTCAATAGGTGTTGTCCCAGCCAAGCGCAGGGTATCTGGGAAACAAACCTACAGAGCAAATGTGACCACCCAATCAGTTGAGGACCATTACAGGATAAATCTCTTCTACCCCTTCATAGATTACATCCCAGCTCAGACGGATGAGAGATTTTCCAAAGGTAATGAACCCCCTATGCTTGCATCTTACTTGGTGCCATCCTCCTTGAAAAAACTAACACCAGAAAAAGAGGATGAGATGCTTGAGTGGTACCATGAAGACCCCCCTGACCCAGACACTGCCAGACAGGAGATCGAGCGCTGGAGACACAAATTTGAACATGGCCCCCTTCTTACTTCTGCACTGGAAGTTCTTCAGATACACAACCTGTCATTCTTCCCTAACATACAATGTATGTTGAAGATTTTTCTAGCCTTGCCAGTGATGACTTGTGCCTGTGAGAGGTCATTCTCAGCCATACAAAGACTTAAGACATGGCTTAGATCTACCATGTCCAACGACAGACTGATAGGCCTGGCGATGATGCATGTGCATCAGAAAGTGGAGGTGAACTGAGAGAATATCCTTCGACGGTGGGATGCCTCTGGTCACAGAAGGATTCAGCAAGCCTTTGATGTAAATAGTTTATTTGTTTTTTTTTTTTAATTTACATTTTTGTTTGGAAAATGCTGATTTCATATCATTAAAAGACATTTAAACCATAAACATCTTGTGTGACTTGTATCCTAAAAAAAAAAAAAAAAAAAAAAAAAAAAAAATTTTCGGCGCGAGCTAAGCGCCCGCATCATGGACCTCGCCTATTCCAAAATCCTGGCTATGGTCCTGCTCAAGAAGACATGAGATGAAGGCTGCATCCAACATCTTAGAACATTCTAATCTGGTTCTGTATGAATTTTAATTTTAGTTTTATTGTTGGCTTTGTAAGTACAGAACTTTAAAACACAGAAATAAAAGCGACAGAAAAGTTCCTCCCCTATGCTTTAAGGGTCCATCACTGACCTTGTAGCAGAAGGCGTAGATGCCGTCCACCTCCCATGAGGTCTTGCTGGGGCTGAGAGTGTCGGACTTCAGCATGACCTCCTGCAGGTGACCCATCATTGACTCTATGAGCGAGGGCAGAGCCTCTCCCTGCAGTGTCTTCAGGAATGTCTGATGGAGGTTCTCTGTGGTGTGACCGTGGCGAGGGTCAAAGCTGTCATGGCCGAAGGCCTGAAGGGGGAGAAAGAGGTGGTTTAGGAACGTCAGAGGACAAATCTGCATCACGAGGGGAACGAAATGACTGGGTAACCTTACAATTTAATTCCTTCAACTTCAGGATGTAACTATGAAAAAATAAAATCTAATCTCTTTTGTCTGAGAGGATGTTTTGGTCTTTGGTCATTGATCTATCAGATTAAAAACGTCCGTCTGCTGTAACAGAAGATCTATTTAGGTCTTTTTCATCCCATTTTAAGGGACTAACAGTCAACTGGTAATGTGGTTTAAAAACCTGGCTAAATGTCCCAGCTGAAATGATGGATGGTAAACCACCGAACCTTGACAGAAGTGGCGAAGTGGAACTTCCTCCAGTCAAGGTGTCGGCCCTGCCTGATCACAGAGTGGTAGGAGAATGGGTCGCACAGGAAGTGAATGTACTGGCCGGCAATCTTGCAGGTGAAGATGTGTCCGTATTTGTTCTGACGGCTGCGGAGGAACTGCAGAGGGTTGGCTCCAAACTGCAGAGCGCAGCCCAGGTATGGGATGAGGCCGTTCTCCAGGGCGGGCTCACCTGGCTGCCTAAGGGGAGGACAAAAGAGAGAAAGGAATCGGTCAGGGTGAGTCCTACTGGACCTCAGTGTCAAAGATGGGGGCAGACATCAATGACTGGATTAGCATAAGCGTCCTGGAAGCATGTCTTGGTCTATGTCTGTGATGATCAGCTTTGGTCACGACAAGGGTCTTGGTCATGTTCGTCTCCCAGTCTGAGCCACTTCTGTGTCAGGCCAACTAATGAGGATCTGATCTTTAATGTACTGTTGGTCATAACAGTGGCAACCATTCCTGAAGACCATCTCAGGAATGTCATGTAGTGGCCTCGGGTCAACATGCAGTTCTGACTCAACCTCACATGTCAGTAAACATCAACATGAAGAGCACATGACAACATCTGCCCAGAGGACACTGAAAATAAAAGTGCTCTTATATAAGTTTGCTATCAGCATATTTTCACTTCTTCAACTCTTTCAGACAAAATCATTTGCAGTCTCAAACTCAAATATCATCCCAGTGTTAAAGTGGCTTAACTCAGGTGGAATCCTGTTAAGCTAATAATTATTGTTCATATTTGAGTTAACAGTATTCAGTCACGAAATCAGTTGAAACAGACCCATCAGAATCAGGATTATTACATTAGACCAAATGTTTGAATATATAAGTGCATTAAAAAGCTTTTAGACCAGAGATCCTTCCTATAAATTTTTGTGAAACATAACATACTCCTGATTCTCTTCTGTTTATCTTGAGCTCTTTTGTAACCTTTAACCACAGTTCGGGTGATTTCTCTCAGACGGAACAATGGAGAAATGGAGAGTTACACCAAAAAGGAGCCACTGATCCAACATTAACCAAGGCCACAAGCTCTCAGGATTAACCCTCATACCAAACTGAGCCTCTGAAACTGCTGCACTGGCCTCTTTTTGAAGACTGGAGGTGTCTGCCTCATAGCTCAGGTACCTGATTTGCCTGAGCCTGGTGGCTGCTTCCCTCTCTGGTAGAAAACCTGCCTGTTGATGTCTTGTTGTTGGAGATGTTTCTGTCTGAGCTATCTGAAGCCCTCGAATGTTGCTCTGCCTGCTGCGCCTCTTTTTGTTTGTTTTCAGCAGGAGAGGATGATTCACTCAGAGTCTGACTGTCACACTGTCCTCAGAGCTCTCGGGTGTCTCCCAAAACAAGTGATCACACAAACCCGTACAAACCTGTTGCTCATGTTGTTATTGTTGTCACACACCGGCCTGAGCGTCAGCACTGCGCTCTTTTAGACTCAGGAAGCCCTGGTCAGAGAGTCTGCCTTTTCACGTGAAGGACCGATCTCTGATGGAGCTCTAACACCAGCTCTTCATGGTGTCAGTGCAGACACACATGGAAAGTCAACAGCCTGAGTGATGTGACTCGACAACATGCCCGACAAGTT
This sequence comes from Scarus forsteni, assembly GCA_036419115.1. Classification (NCBI taxonomy): domain Eukaryota; kingdom Metazoa; phylum Chordata; class Actinopteri; order Labriformes; family Labridae; genus Scarus; species Scarus forsteni. The sequence goes on along the minus strand of JAZDUH010000087.1, from coordinate 3,038,086 downwards.
CCATCACCCTCACAGAGGCCTTTGTCTGACAGCACACCGAGCTCTCACATACCTCTGCAGAATTACATCAGAGGACGTGCACTTACGCACACATGAACACACTCTGCCATGGCTCGCCCTGAAAACACACAAACAGGTGTGTGTAACTGCCTCCAGCCATTGGCTGTTTCACCACCAGGCAGAGGAGCCTCAAGAGGCCTCAGATCACAGACCACAGAGGCCAATGAATATGATGATGTCATTTTCTTTTTTTGTACATATATATCTATACATATATGTATAGATATATATGCCCACATATCACATTGTTTTGCAGCACATTACTAAATCAACATTTAATACTTTGACAAAACTCCAATGTTTTTAATTATAATCTAACAGAATTTTTGTATGAATAAACATTAAAATGGTTAAAATAAAGTTCATATACATTTACTCTTGTTGTCGTGTTTCAGCATTAATCAGAACATTTTGATCATAATCATTGTTTTAAGTGTTTCTTTCAGAGCATCTTAAAAACTACTCTTTCCTTTGACATTTCTGTTATACCTGACCTGAGGCCTTGAGTGGAGTTTGCCAGTTTTTTGTTTGCTTGAATGAGCGGAGAAGTGGACGGAGTCAGAAAGGAGCCGAGAGAGCAGATAAGAGATGATTGATGCATGTCAGCAGAATGAACCTAATCAGCTTCCTGCACCTGATCACTAACAATCTTTAACTCTTTGTGAATAATACAATCATTAAGCCTATTTATGAATTTCATTTAAAAACAATCATCTTCCTTTGACTCTTTCTTCTGCAGAGATAATTGCTGATAACATTTAAATTTCTTTATGCAGTATTCAATTAAACCTTTAATCCTTGATCAAAATGATTTTTGTTTTACTTTAAAGTTGTCAACGTAGTTGTGCAGTAAAGCCAGTGTCAACTCTCCTTGAGTAAAACATTGGCAGGAACATTTTGGCAAAACTTCACTTGAGTACTTGTTCAAATGTTGCAAACCTGTATTGTTGGTATTTAAAGCAAAATGATTAGTTAAACATATCTTGTCCATTTCATGAGCATTATGGAACAATAAGTGAATTCCTAATTACACAAACAAGATAAACATGTTTAAAAAACATCAGGTTAAACTGGCCAATATCTGACTTCTGAAATGTTGCCAGCCTATTCAGGCCATTTAATTCATTAATAAAGCAAATTAATTATATTATAGTAACATAAAACATTTAATTAAAAATTTGATTTAAAGCTCCTGAGACATTCTTTAGTCCAGAAATGAGTTGTTAATATTGGGACACTTCAGTTTAACCTGTTGGTCTGAGCACTGTCTTCAGTCTTTGATGACAGTTTTAAAGATCATGCAGTCGCTGCTCTTCAGCAAAAGGGGCCTCATGTTGGTCGTTGCCCAGGGCCTCCTGGTGACTCAGACCAGTGTGAAAAACCAGTCTTCACCTGCAGGGCTACCTCTAAGCATGAGCCTCTGCAGGAGGTCTTACCTGCGGCGTGTGCCCACGGCGAGCCACAGCAGGCAGCAGAAGCCCACCACGACGGCCCAGATCAGAGCAATGCTGATGATCATGATGAGGATGAGGAGGATGAAGAGGATGAAGGTCCAGGAGGCTCCTCACAGATCAGACTCTATGTCCAACTCCTGCAAAGTGTGTAAACCTGCTGCTGCAGCTGGAGAGTGCACGCTGCGTGTGTGTGTGATCAATGACAGGCAGTGTGTGCAGGTTATATACCTGGGTCATGCAGTGGGTGGGGCTAAAGGGCAGGTTAACAGTGCAGGTGTGATGTCACTGCTGGATGAAAAACAAAAGTGTTTATTGTGCAACATCTAGGTGCAGATATCTAATCTGGAGTCAGAGGCTGAGACCTCGTGGATGTTTGGAGCACACGAGGAGCTGCTGATTTATGCTTTTATTTTAAACTAAGATAATTTAAATTTCAACATACGATATCACATCTCTGTATATTACAAACTTAACACTGATAGAGGACATGTGCCCCACATACTGAGGCCAAGTGACAGACTGAAATACATATTTAAACTTTTATTCTTTTATTTTGAGAACAGTGTTTGTAAATGGGTGGGGCTTACTTTCAAGCAAAACTCTTCCGGTTGCATCAGCATTTTACACCGACTGATTTTTGACAATAGTGTTGTAGGTTTCAGAAGCTCCTGCCACAAGGAATAATGGCAGAGCAGTGCAGAGATGATGTTACAGAATTCTCATGGTGCTGTTCCCTCTCTAACAGCCCAGGTTATTATTAGAATTAACGATTGTTAGTAATTAATCAGTATTAGGATTGGGATTCAAATGTATACATGCACAAGTACAGGGTAACTTAAAGTCATTTAGCAACCAATCCAGAATTGCAATGTAATGGATTTTATAGAGAGTGCATGATTATTTATCTATGTATTTACAGACAGAAAATCAAAGGAATTATAATTATGTTATTTAACAGCCCGATTCCATATTATACCATCAACTATAGACATGGCGAACAGATATGGAGTTCTATTAGTCACTGCACAGATGTACATGTTAAGTGGAAAAGTAAGAAAATAGACTTGTTATATTACACACATATTATGTAGATAATATGAAAAAGAATGAATAGATATACAACATAAAAGTATATACGCATATAGTGGATATGTGTAAAGGTTAGTTCAGCAGGATGAGAATGAAGAGCCATCTTTTAAATAACTTAACAAAACTGAGATTCACTGAAGAGGACTAGGCCTTCAGAGATTAGCGCTTGAAGTCTTAATTCTGGCGTTTAATTACATTTAATTTCAATGTAATCTTTAATCGTCTTGTACACTGACAGGTTTTATGTTGCAAAATTAATTATTTTAATTGTTTGAATGTGTTTGCCACAGCCCTTATTTCTGTTCTTGAACCTCACAGACATTGGGATAAGGGAACAGGCAGTGCACCGCTCTACCTCCTCAGCATTAGCTGGATGATGAGATGCGTTGTGATTGGTTGTAGATAAATAATGCAATTTATCTTAGGCACACCAACAAGGGTTTTAAGGGGATGTGATGACCTGACAGCGTACAACAGGCAGACGATGGACCATTCTCTTATTTGTATATAGCGGTTACTTGTTTTGTGGGTGGAGCCTAACTGCCACTTGTGGTCAGGTCATAACACTAAGGCTGATGCAATGGCACTAACTCTCAGTACTGACTGATTTTATTGTAAATATGTTTCAGCATGCACCAGACCAGCCTTCCTCACGTTACCCACAATCCATAGTGTCAACAGGTCTGAGGACAAGATTGGACAGCCTCAGCATGCATCCCAGGAGGCAACCTCTAGGGCTGCAAAGGCCCATGCAGAAGAGCCAAAACCTGCAGTACCCTGAGTATCCACTAGAGGCTGATGGCAGGAACCTGACAGCACCATAACTGCATGTTTTTACTGCCTGGTACAAACATGGCTTCAGTCAGAATACATGACACATGTCCATGCTCTCACTTTGAGGTGGAGTTGATATTATTATATTGTGTGCATTTGTCTTTTACTAAAGATTTTGGGTTTCTATTGGTCAGCAGACCTTATATCCCACCTCAACACGTCTCTGTGAGCAGATGGAGCTAAAGTTACGGTGAGATGACCTCGTGCAGTATGGCAGCGTCCATTAGACAACACCAACAACATTACAGAGGCTCCTGTGATATCCACACTGCTGATGGCTTCATCCAGTCTTCTACTATCTGTAGGTCTAACAGGTTGCAGTGGAACAGCTGACTGGTTTGGATCAGTTTAGCTAAGACTGATAGAGAAGTGTTAGAGTCCTGCACCAGCTGAATCCTTCTCTAAAGACTCAGTCAGTCTGTGGGCAGGGGTAAGACGGTCTAACAGCGACAGCATAACCCTCATTGATCCAACCACATGGACAGACACACAGTGGACGGACATCTTTGTTTTATTGGGCAGAGAAGAACTTCCTGTTCTGATCTCCATGTTCATGTCCAGGACACTCTGAGAACTGTCTGATATTTTACTGTGTTACAGACAGACGTGATACCTGGTGTGCCAGTTTAAAATGTAACCATGTTTGGTGATGATTGCCACCGGAGGGTGTCAGTTGTCTTCATGGTGAACAAGGTGTTCAAAATGTTTAATGTCCTTATAGTTAAAAGTCATAAATACACATCATATAAAACTCTACTAAAACTTGAACAAAGAATCATTCACCATGAAACTATCTCTTCAGTGTTGGTACCACAACCATAAGGCAGTCATTAGTTAATAAGGTCACTCCTTATGCCATAACACCTGTCAATCAGCAGAGGCATGAACACGAATGGACCAAACCGTTGTATCTAAATGAGCTTAATTCTGTTTTAATGAGTTATCTAATCAGTTAATAAAAGCAGAACAGTACTAATCGCTCCCTGCACACATGATTACCACCATGAACATCTTGGTTTAATTTTTAGATCATGAAAATAATTTGTTTAGTCTTTAAGCAGACCTAAACTGATCTCCAGATGTTTGCTGCTGTGATGTAGTCATGATGTCACTTTGGTCAATGAACTCCTTAGCTGGTGCTGCATTCTCCTTTTTATCACATCTTTGATGCCTCTGGAGACAGGACTAATGAGGGGCAGACTTTTTCCCCAGTTTGGCTTCCACGCGGTTCATGGTGAAGACTAACTTCACAAGGCCAGGAAACAAGGCCATGATGTTAGGACCAGATGCAGGACCAAAGCAGATCTGGTCCCTGCAGGAGGATCATACTAGTCTTTCTGAGTGAATGAGATCCTGTTTTCTTTGAGGAGCACTCTTTGAACCCCCAACCTGATTCAGATAAAAACACAAACTTCACACACAGTCTGATCATGTTTTTATTCACTGCCAAGATTTGGAGCCCAATGATGCATACTAATGGAGCAGTCATGTCGTTAAATTCACTTCTGAGAACAGATAAACAGAGGGCCTTGTTCTTGAAGAGTCTCTCAGGTGTGTCAAGCTTGTGTGTCTGGTTCATGTCATGGCATTCTGCCCAGTCATTGTAAAACCTCAGGAAAGAATGAGGGCACTGTTTCAGCCTGGCCTTTGCTGCTTTACGTGGCTTTTAGTACAAATCTGTCTAACAACTCTGCTCCTCACTGGAACTCTGCATCATTTCTGCATCACTAGTGGTTGCTTTAGCCTAATGTGATTATTACAAGTCTTGATGTTGAGTGATGTGTGACTGGCCCATAACTCAACATCAAGATGACCAAAAGACAAAGAAAAACTCCATCAGTCACGTCCCTGTAGATTCTCATTCATCCAGGTCATGGTTATCTTGAGAATCAAAAACAAGGCAACTGGACAGTGTTGAGAGTTAGGAAGACGTTTCATGTCTCATCCAAAAAGTTTCTTCAGATCTAATTGGCTGGTGAGGGAAGCAGATTCCTATCTTACTACAGATGAAGACAACAATAGAAGAGGAGGAGTTGGAGAAAGGACTCATAGAAACTCTTCACAGAGGGATTCAGCCCCCGAGAGTTGTTACCCTGAATGGGTCGTTAACTCCCCCTGTCATGTGAGGTGTTGTGGTCACATGATCTCAGGTGTGAATGTTTGGAGAACTTCCTGGGGAAAGAGTTTTGCACAGCATTGTATGTGGCTGAGAGGTTGTGTCTGAGTCCACCACTACCGTTAAGAGAAGGTTTCTCCAGTCTGGTGAAGATGGCTTCTTTAACTCCTCTGTCAAACCATCTTTCTCTCTCACCAATACCTTTACACCGCTGTCTCTTTAAAAAGAGTGTCCCATGTCCTTTAAGTGAAGGTGGCGGTGGTGGTATGTGTTGAGCCATATGCTTGTGAAGTAGTTCTTTAGTTTCCCAAATGTACAGGTCTGAACATTCCTCACGGCACTGGACTACAAACACCACATTGCTCTGTTTATGTCTTGGTGTTTTGTCTTTGAGATGGACCAACTTCTGCCTTAGTGTGTTTCCAGGCTTGAAGTGAACAGGAATGTGGTGTTACCAAAGAATCTCTTGTGTTTTTCCGATTAACCTGCAACGTAAGGGATCACAATGCTCTTGTGTCTCTCTTCCCTTTCATGCTCCATGTCCTTTTTCATCTTGTTCTTTGTTCTCTTCCTGTCCTGCTTGTCTGTTCTTGTCCTGCTTGTCTGTTCTTGTCCTGTACAACCAGCCTGGATCACTGAAGATACACCGTGAGTCTCCCTGTACTTCGGTATTTTCCAAGAACAGTGCTCTGAGGACCAACAGACGGACCTGATGATCACATGGTGCACTGTTTAAATGGAACTCTCTCTCTTCTTTACCCTGAAGCCGTCTAATATTATTCACTCATGATCCAACAACACAAAACCTGTACTCATGTAGTGATGGGCAAATATAAGAGTGTTAAAACAGGCTGATTTTAAAAGCAGGGATCAAACCAGGCTGCCCTCATGAGCTCCACTTAAGGAGACAAACTGAATCTTTAACACTGATGCCCAAATCCACATACTCAGTTGCAGGTGTCTGCAGAGAGAGTGAGGCGCAGGCTGGAGACAGGGTTCACAGGCTCTGTGTTGACAGGTATATTTTTAAATCAGGGATTTAAGTCTCATTTGAAAATAATATGGACACATATGGACACAGCCTTGACAAGAGTCTGACAGACGCATCAGTGCCGTCACACCAGTGAATCTTATCCAATGTGAATCAGCCCTCAACATCTGGGGCTGTTGTTGAAGAATTAGAGATTAGTAAGTACAAATGCTTCTAAAATTCTGATCCCTCGTTTAGAGTTTTTTAAATAGATCATTTCATGGGCAGTAAGTCCACTGCTGGTTCTTCCTGTAAACTCTATGAATGGTTATAAAGATTTGTCCTGACCTCTTTGATTCATAAGCAGAATTATCATCTGTCTTATTCTCCTCTAAAGTGACAGCAGTGAGTCATAAAAGCTGATTTATTGCCCGGCCCTTGATAATAGATGCATAGTTGAATCAGCAGGTCACATATTGATTATGTTTCTGCCTACTAAAGGCCCTCAGGTTATATAACATCTTAAACACTCTGATGTTTTCGTCCTCCTGCAGGCTTCAGCTGAGCCTCGTTGGACCTGGATCTGACCTCTTATCTGTGAGGATCCTCGGGGGCTAGGATCCATGCATGCTGAGTGTGGCTGAATGTGTATTTGCATTGGCCTTGACTGGAGTCCATGGACAGCCTTACCTGAAGGACTCGGCAGTGATAGTGCATCCAGGTTGGTAAATAAACTCAAGGTCACTGCTGTGTGTGTGTTGGTGTGTGTGTTGGTGTTTGTGTGCAGGGCGCAGGCTTGAACATTACTCCTGGAGCTTGTTCAGACGCGTGCCGGCGGGGATAAAATCTTGTTGATTGAGACGAATGACATTAAAATGAGACTAGGTAACACAAGGATTGTGAACAGGATATAAAACGTCAAGCGTCCAGCCTGCGGAGAGGGACTCACTGAGAGCTACAGAGTCCACAAAGGGGGTTGGAACCAAGACAGGGTCAGGTCTTCACTGGATTTACAAACAAAAAAAGAAATTAAACTCATTTGAACGTTCATTACAGTAAACTCATTCTGTGTCAGACTGCTGTAATCCTGGTTTCTCTGCCGTGATGACTGATTAGACTGGTACCTGCCCAATCAGACTGAAGGGCAGACATGAGAACAGCAACTACAAATACAAACCCTAAACTACAAACCACAACTACTGCCACAACCACAATAACACACACAAATACAATCCAAACAGAAAGAAAGATAAACATGGGGGACAGTCCACACCAGCTGACCTCTTTCCAGGAATTTGTTCTGATCTGTGCCAAAATAACGGAGAGGGATTTTTTTTTTTTCTTTTACAAAAATCAGTCGTTTCCAGTGTCTGAAACCGAGAAGATGGTAATAGCAGATTAACTGCAATATCGCCATCATTGTCATTGTCAGGGGACTTACAGACATTTCTTTTTTCTTTATCTTTTCTCATAATAAGATCCTTTTCTCATAATAAATAGATCTTTTCTCATAATGATTGCCATCCTGATCTCATAATTACCAGAAAAGAACTTGCTATTATGAGATCCTGATCTTGTTATGACGAGATAAGGTGTCTATTTTTTATTCTATTTGTATTATGCAATGCTTAGCGAAGCTAAGCTAAGCTAAGCTAAGCTAATTCAAACTAAACTAAACTTAACCGAATTACATCCAAGATTGAACTTGAGCTTTAAGTACAAACCAAGCTTCCAGAGGAGACCCAGGGTCAGATGGTTCTTTCAGTGCTCCTGTCTCCCACCTTCTCTAAGTCTGCTTAGTAGAGCCCATTTCACATGTTACCCCTCAATCAAACATCTCCTTATCTTTGAGACAATCCAGGTCTTTTCTGTGTCCTCAGCTGAACCTGCAGTTCACTGATGTTGTGGGGATGTTTGCAGAAGGGTGTCTCTTGTTAAAGAAACATCACAGAACCATTCAGGATGAAGTATCTGAAATATATCACAAGGCTGTGAGCTAAACGAAGACCAAGATTGAGGACCACATGAGCCCAGCAGAGACCTCACCCATAGCTGTTAAAGCCAAAGGACCCCAAGGGGGGCTGTTGGTGCCAAGACAGGTAAAACAACACAGTAAAAAGAGATGTGTCAAATAAATACACACAATTTGTGTCAACCACATTTTCACACATTTTGTGTAGATTTCAGCACATAATGTGTTAATGTCTGGACACATTGACACAGTTGTCATGTGTCAAGTCCTGAGGGCGGCAGTTTGTGTTTAATAGGTTTTACTGAAATCTGTCCTTTTTTTTTTTTTTAACCAAATGTAATAAATAAATTACTTTCCAAGCTTCAGAAATATTACATTATTCAAAAGTAACGGCTACATTTTGAAAGCCAATCACGGTCAGCTTTGAAGCCTACATCCGTCCCCTCTTCGTTACACTCCTGTGGCAGAAGGGGTACGTCGTTGCAATGGAAGTGCCAGCCGAACCACCGGTAAGTTACCTTTTTCATTTTTAATATATGCATAAACAATCAACTTAGCCGTAGCAAAGTCTGCTGAGCTAATACAGGACACATTTTACGAAGCAGTAATCCAATTTAGCTTGTGTTAGCAACAGGTGCCAGTCACAGCACAGATAGCACCTAATGTTAGCATGGTCACTTGACCACTGTATATTTTCGTGAGGGAATTTTTTCAGCAGCACTAATATATCAAAGATGAGATAATTTATCTCATGGCTTTCAGTTAGCTTTGACTCCTTCAGTCAGCTTAAGTTATCACTTAGGTTCATACAAGTTTTCCTATAGAGTACAGAGTATAAAATGCACCACAGACTCAAGTCTGTTTTTATGATGAAAAGTATATCACAATCACTCAAATCCTCATTATAACTGTCAGAAGTGTTTTGAAGTTCTTCATGATGATACACTGTTTATCTGGTCTCAAGACACCCCACAGTATGTAGTATTTTAGCTGGAGCATGAATCTAACTTTAGAAAAATAATCCTTAAAGGTAATGAACAACAATCCCAGTAAATAAGATGTGATTGAACATGTATCCTGTAACTAAAAGCATGAGAAAGTGTTTTCCCATTCAGTGGAGTATAACACAAACCCATTCACATCCAAAATGAAAAATTGTTTTTAAAATAAACAGCTGGGGTGATACTCAGCTTTTTGAATTTTATTTTACTCAAGTTTCAGATTAAATTTAAAGGAAATTCACTATTTTGAGAAGTTAGTAATAAAGCGTTGCTTTTATCAATTTTTCCAAATATACAAGAAAACCTACAGGTTTCTTTAACAGGTCCAATTTTGTTTTAAGGAAAACACAATATTGTAAACTGCTTGACTGTGTGTGCATTAATTTGTGTATGTGTTTAAGTGTGTGCTGGCATTTTAAACACCCCAAAAACACACAAAGTTAGTAGTTCATCAGAATTTAGTCATACTTGTAATACATACAGTAGAAATAAACAGAGTCTTACCAAATGCTTAGTGCCAATGGTTTAAAAATCAATTTTTATTTCAGTTACATGAGCTTTGATCCAGTCTGACTATGATATTCAGTAACAAAAAAATAATTTTTAAATAGTCAAATTCATGTAAAAATTAAGATGTGAAAATTAAAAAGGTTGTCATTTATATTAAGTTGAGAAGTGTTTACATAAAATATGTTTGCATATTGTTTCTTTCTTTCCCCTAGGACATGATCTTTGAAGTTGAATTGGTCAAAGTTCTTACTGCTGTCTTTGAAGATGGAAAAGAATCATCAAGGAAAATCTATTCAGTCTACAGTATTCAGTATATTTATGATGTAAAAAAAAAACAGTTTATGATTCAAATAAGACAGACACTGGACTTTTGAGTTGAATGGTCTTAAAGCAGAGGATGCTAACTCCATAAAATTGATTATATTTGTATATTTTTAATATGCTGTTAATAAATGGCTATTGTTTAATATTTGTCTTTTCCCCCTCATTTTTCACATCTGTAAATGCCTGGCTCTAAGTTAACTTATTATCGACTCATTAAAAGTCACATTTTCGGGTTACACATATTCAACACATAATGTGCTGGATTCACACATTTGTTACCTGACACAGTTTATGTGTTAAAAAGGCTAACATGTTGAATGTGTAAAAATCAACACAAAATAGGTTAAAATAACACATTTGTGTGTATTTTTACTTGACATACTAAATTTGTTGAAGTGACTCACACATCTATTGTGTAAAAATCAACACAACATGTGTCGTCCCTGAACGCACTCACCACATGTGTCAAAATTTTGCACAACATGTGTTATTTTTGTCACATCTCTTTTTGCTGTGAAGATTTTTGGTTGTCCATTCTCTGAAGTACTTTGACTCAGGACATGTCAGTGGACGGCTCGGTGTCCAGTACATGTCAGTTGGTTCTCCCAGACTGCAACCTGAGGTGTGTGTGGTACCAAACTGTGTTCTGTCTACACATCATCACTCAGTCCCTGAAGGCCCAAATGGATGTTGATGGCATGAGCAGGGGCATGCTGTCCCTCCTCCGTGAGACACTAACAGCACTCAGCCTACAGCCGGGTGGAGACACATCTGTAACATGTGTCCTGACACCAGCTGCCCTGTTTGTGAACAGTAAAAGTATTCCACACCCTGTTGGTGACCTTGACCAGCCTACTCACTTTCTTTGGCCTTGGGAAAAAATGCACCAGAGATCTAGTCAGGGAGGTTCTGACTTGATCAGGAGCATTAAGGCAGTTATGCAGAGGTCACTCAGTGTGATTTTGATAAGTGATCAGCTGTGACAAGCCTTGGCTTGGGACATCACCAACAGTCCCTATTCTATGAGAAGAAGCTCAAGTTCCTGAAGTAAATGCAGAGAAAGGTCCATCCATTATCTACACTGCTTTGGGGTTCCTGGGAGCTGGGGCCTATCCCAGCTGACATTGGGTGAAAACAAGGGTACACCCTGAACTTGTTGCCAGCTAATCACTTGGCCACATAGAGAGACAAACAACAATTGACACTCACACCTTAAAGGAGTCAAAAAATCGACCTGTCTTAATACCCTGTGGATATCTTTGAACATGGTAAATCAGGTCTGCAGATATAAATACTTCTGCTGATAGTTGCAGCTGATAGATCAGCCAGTCATCTTATTATTTCCGTTATTGGGCTGAAATCTTGGCAGAATTCATTAAAGTACCATAAAACATCCTCATATCACTGAATATGATATGAGGATGTTTTATTTATATTATTTGCTCCTTGTATTTCTGGTTTTGATCTCTTCTCTTGTGTCTCCTGTCTTCCTGCTCTTGGTCTTTGTGTTTCATGTATTGTCTTGCAATTCCTTTTTTATTTTGAACGTTCACCAGCCTCTCCATATTTCCAAATTTTTTGCTTCCTGTCTCATCCTGTCACACCTGATCCCTGATTGTTCTTCCAAGCTGTTGCTCATTACCCCCAATCACCTCATGTGTTTAACCCTTGTGTTTTCCCCTTGTCTTTGTGGATTCATTTGTTGTCCTCTTCATTTCAGAGTCAGAGTTGCAGCAGAGTGTTCTTAGTTTGTCTGATTTTGGTTGACTTTCCAGAGACCTCAATTTGTACTTCGATTGCCAGGTTTAATTTGTTACTTTGTTAGAGATTTTTGTTTGTGCTTTGATCTTTTTTTGATTTAAAATGATTTTTTTTTGTTAATGTGTTTATGGGTCTCTTGCTTTTTTTTTTTTGTCAAATTATCAATTTGACAAATTAATTAATAAATATATACAAATAAGGCCTTTGCTTGTTTCACTGACAGATATTTTGTTTCATCACAAAAACTTCAGCCTAACTTTTATTCTTGGACATGTCAAATGCATATAGATGTGATAATGTCTTCTAAATATTTCTGCCATTAAATTAGACACACGCCTACTGGGGACTGAGTTTTTGCTGTGTGGGCCTCCTCAGATAAGCTTGAATGTAGTCTTCAGGTAGAAACACCACTCTGAGGTTTTGTTGACTGACCCCTGACAAGTCTTCATGACGATCTTGAGGTCAAAGCCTCTCCGGTACACAGAGTTCCTCCTGGTGAGAAGTTCTTAGTAACTTGTTAGAAGATGTGACGTCCTCCAACAATCTCTCTTAATGTTCAGACAGGATCTATAAACAAGAAAAATGCTGTTCATGAATCATTGAAGGAGAGAAACGTCTAGAGCAGAGGAGGAGTTCATCTAACTGATGGTAATAATTCTGCAAACACTGAAAAGCCCTGAATCCTCGTGCAACAAAGTCATGATCACAGAATTAACAATAAACATGTCTAAGTTTTGTTCGGACTCTACTGTGCACACAACATTTTCTCTTTAAGAACCATCAGCAGTAATCATTCAGTAATAATGTTGGAGTGATGAATTCTGAAATGTGTGAGATCAAACGATAGAAAAGTATCAGAACCCTTTATTTGTAAGGGCCACGCCATCAACATGAAAACCGTTTAGATTATTCCTTAGCAATTTTGAACTGATGAATATGAACTTTAAATGTTTAACATCAATCGATTAATCAATCTTCATTTGCATACAGCATAACTAGTGTTTCAAGACACTTTACAGCAGAGCAGGCCGACGACAAACTCTTCATTTATAGATACACATTTTTTACAAAGTATTCATGTATTTGTACAAACATATATCCAGAGATGTATTAATCAAGGCAGAGACAGAGGGACTAAAAATAAAAATTTAAGATTAAGAATACCGCATGCATGCCCAGATCATAAATCTGTTCTTATCACGTTTGTCTCTGCTAAATAAAGACTCAATAAATCAATCATTATTTATATAGAACCATATTAGTTGAATATCATTTGTGAAAGTTAAGCCCCTTGATCCTCATTTTCAGAGGGTTACTAATGTAAATATGGTTGTAAAGATAGTTACTAAGGACGTCTAATCAATACAACCATGGCTAGAGAGATCAAATTTACATTAATATCTATAATTAAAATGATCTGGAAATGATGTTGCTTGATTGCTGGTATTGATTATGAGGATCTTCTCTGGGACAAGTTTACTGTTAATTTTGTTGACTAATTACAGCTGTCATAGTTTTGGCCAACAAAAATTTTCCCCTGACAGAAACTATACAGTAACTAATAAAAACAAGTGCACAAAAACTAAAACTAATTGATCTGACATTTCCATCAACAAATAAAAATTAGACTAAAATGTTTGACAGAGACTTAATCCAATCAGACCTAATTTGGTCATGTAGGAAGTAGAGACAAGTTAGGAATCTATTCAATCACAGCTACTTTGGTTGTGTTAAAGGTTGGATGAGTTCAGAGGGACATCCAATCCCAGCTGCCTTAGCTTGGTGGTGGTGGGATAAGTTGTGGAGCGATCCAATCAGAGCTGCTCTCTTTATGAATTGATATATTCATGTAGAGCAGGTTCACTGTTTGTTGTCAGTTCTGGTATTGTAACTGAGATGCTCTGCCAGGTAACCTAAATAAAGGTGACTGCATGTCACATAAAAAGAAAATTTGTTTCTGTTCATTTAGACATTCAGTAAAGGGTTATTGGATGTTTGATTTCACCCAAGTGTAAAATGTGCCTTACCTTTGACACTTCATATTTTAGTCAACTTATTTCATAGTACATTTCATTGACTAAAACTAGACTAAAATTAAACAATTTAGATGACTAAATTGTGACTTAAACTAAAATGTATTTTAGGCAAAAGACTATAACTAAAACTTAATTGAAAAGTGCTGTCAACATTAACACTGGACGCACTGTGGCTCCTCCGCCCTCCAAGCCTCCAAACCCTCAGTTTGAGAAGAAACTGAGAAGGTCCCAGATCTATGATCTATTGGGGTGGTAAAAGTTTGGCCATGCCCATATATCTGCAGATTAACTTTAAAACGATGACTGTGACCTGAAACATTTTTCAAATGTTTTTATGTAAAAGCAGTTTCATCTTCAGATCTTCTCCAGCCACTCATCTGCGGTGTTACAGTTAAATGTGAGACAATGTTTGCTGGTGCTGGCAGGAGGTCTAAATAAACATTTTTCTCTGTTTGGATTCCAGTCCAATCAGATGAGCCTGGTCAGATCCTGTGGCAGGAGAGCATCCATGAGTTCTCTCGTCTGTTTTCACTATTCAGCCAGCCCACAGAGGTAAAGTCCCACTTTTTTATTCGTAGAAATCATTGATCACAGGAAGGAGCTGACTTGAGAGTTATGTAATCTGTAAAAAGCTCTCCAACATGTTAACACATCCCCCTCACCTGTCACGCACAACAAACTGACAGGTGTCAATCACAGAGGCGTAAGACCAACAATGAGCTGATGGTCATATCTCTATCCAGCCTTTTAATTGTGTCTGGTGTTTAAAACAAGAGAATACAGATTGAAATTCAAGCCCTTGTCCCAAACTCAAACACTCCTCAAACCTTCAAAATGCAACATTAAAGCTGAAGCACTTTCAAGGACTTCAAGCACCTGTCCAAACCCTCTCTGAGCGATGTGACTGTGAAACGATGCGACTATGAAGACGCGGTGTTGGACCTGGAGAGATGGGTCTGGAACTTGGTGAACTGGTTGATTGGATGAGTGCTCAGCAAGCAGACGGTGAGGATGTTCTGTGACTTAATGATGAAACGGCAAAAGACATTCTGGCAATTGGTGCTGGACAAACATCTGCCTGTGCCAGGAGTTGAACTTGTGGTTATGTAACATGGACAGCATCATGGTGGGAGTGTTGGATTCTCCTATCAGCAATCAGAGGGTACACTGGGGCTAAAAAATTACAGCTGTTCGACTCTGTTGATCATAGCCTCTGTATGGATGATCCTCAGGCAGCCACTGGGCCAGTCAGTCCAGCCCGCTGCTGCCTGTGAGAGGACAGCTAGTATACTTAAGGGGGCCCTCCTCGTTTGGTCTACTCTGATGCTTAGTTTTTAATTATAATTTAATTTTCATTTATTTATTAGGATCCCCATTAACTGCCCATTTAATGGCCGCTGTTCTTCCTGGGGTCTATTTTGACCATATTAACAAGCTTAAACGCATTGAGTTGTGTCCACGTGATCGGCTGATTAGCACTTCACATTAAGCAGCAGCGGAACAGTTGATCAATGGGTGACCATGTGATGAAGGCTCTTGTAGATGTGTCCTTCCTCCTCTGAACAGGTTTGACAGGAGTCCACATGGATCTGGGACACCCCTATCAGCTCCACGGTCCACGGCATCCTCTGATTTATTGTCTTCAAGGTCATCCGTGGATTGCTCTGTTATCTAAATTGACTGTGTAATCATCTCTGGGAGCATTGATTCTCTTTTATTGTGAGGTGTCCTCTTGGCACCGGCTGTAGAGTGTGGCATGGCGCTGCAGCTGGGTTGCACAGGCTGTTTCTCCAGCCAATCACATGACCTGGGGGTGCATCAAAGTCAAACGACCTTGGGACAGACCAACGACTGTGGAGGGAAGTGGACAAAGACAGAGGGACGCCAGCCTGTGGCTCTCAGGAGGTTTGGTTAAAGACAGTCCATACTTTTGTTGATCTGTTGGTGAGAAGTGAAGTCCTCCTCAGAATCTGATGGCACCTCTATGAGTGTTGGTCGCAGCACAGCGAGGGAATGATGATCTGAGTCTGGAGGTGAATCCAGAATCTGTTCAGGGGGATGACTATAAAAGAAAACAACTATTAAAAACATGCTGTATATAATTTATACTTGGTCCACCAGCAAAGAAAATAATCTGGGATCAAAAACCTCTAAATTATTTTTATCTTATCCTGTGAAACTAAAAAGTATTTATGTTTGCTTGTGTAAAATAAATGTCATCCATCATGGTTAGTTCCAGTCAGTAAGATGTTAGCAGCATGAAAAAGGGCCTTAAACAGGTTTATTCCTACTTTTAACCTTTTACTGCAAAGATGTCTCTAAATATCATTATATTGTGTCTAAAATGTTGTAAATTTTCTTTTATTTTTCAATCATGAACCATTTTAAATGTTTTGGTGAAAGTGTCGTGAATGATTTTATGTGACTCTTTATCACTTAAGTTACTCAGCCCTGAGATAATCATATTCATACACACACACACACACACACACACACACACACACACACACACATATACATATATACACATATGTATGTATATATATATATATATATACACACACATATATATGTATATATATGTGTATATATATATGTATATATGTATATATATATATATATATATATATGTATATATATATATATATATATATATATATATATATATATATATATATATATATATATATATATATATATATATATATATATATATATATATATATATATATATATATATACATATATATATATAGATTTATATATATGATATTCTTTTGACAAAACATACAGGATGTCCAATCAAAGCAGCTTTAAGTTGTGTGTTTGTCCTCTGAAGTCCAACCAAACTGGTCCGTATGTCTCACTGTCAGGACTTCACGTGGACCCTTTTGCTTTTTTTCTGTCCTGTCATTACAGAGCTCACATTTCTGCTGCCTCACTGTGATAATTAATGTTTGACAGATGGTCAGTCTGTTGATGAATTGATTGAATTATTCCGTGTCCCCTCTCTGAGAGTCATCAGCTGATTTATGAACCTCAAATTCCGGCAGATTACCGAGCTGCTGCTGCTGGGTAATAAACGCTGATAAAGACTGAAGATAATTATTATCTGGGATAAATGACTCTCAGTGACTGTGTCAAGGTCAAGGTTAGCTGTGATGGAGGAGCCTAAAGTCCTTTAGTTTCCCCTTTTATCTGATAATCCTTTAGCATGTCACCTTTGAATCCGGATCACCAAACTGACTCAATACAATGGCTCACAGGCCAGTTTAACATGTAAAAAGGGGGCAAAAATTATGTTTCCACTAAGAAGAAGTCCTTATAGCCAGAATCAAATGTATTTATAATGCACCTGCTTATGTTTTCTGAGGAATAAAATTGTAGAGGATCAACATTAAACTTAGATAAAACCCTGACTGTGTGTTTGGTTACAAAAATCAAGGTTAAACAGGCTGAGATAACAGAGTTATAAATAACTGCAGTCCCTCCCTCCACTTCTGTATAAGGAAATTGATGTTCTACCTCTTAATTAAAGAATGTTGAAGAAGTTGATAAAGAAACAAATAAGAAAAAAAAATGTAAATGTGGGATTGAAATGTAAAGTGGATGAAAATACAAACATGTTTTATGAAGATTTCTCTCTCTCTTTAAAAAAAAACAAAAAAACAATCACATTATATAAAATAGCTAGAGGTAGCTTGCTTTTGCCTTGTTTTTATCAACCTGGTTGTTTATTTCAGTTGAAGTATCCGACAACCTCGTTCAGCAGCACAGACCAGTTCATAAGACGACTGAAAACACATCAGTTCACCACAGTAAGCATGCAGCACAACATATATCAGTTAACAGATAATAATAATAATATTATGTCTTCAAAGAGAAATTATTAAGATTTCTTTAAGATATATTGATCTTTAAATTTAAATTTAAACGGTTATAGATTACTTGATACAAATGTCAGTAATGCACGTTACACTGCATTTTTCATTTAAGCTGAAATGAAGTTGCTTTTTTTGTTGTTTTTTTGTTTAAATAAAAATTTGCCAAATACTCAGACTGAGATCAGAGGAGGAGAGAGGTCCTCTGCAAGGCCTAAAGCTACAGTATCTCTCACACAATCTACCAAAATTTTACCGTTTGTCTGTTTTTGTTATGATCGTTTCTTGTATTGTGCCATGAGCATCAATGTGGCTATTATATTCTACTGTGTTTAGCCTTAAGCTGAACTCAGTCAGATAGCACATCACCTTCACTGGATGTGTAAAGAGCTTTTTGAGCGTAATGAGCTACATTTAGAAAGACAAATCCATATTTCCTGCTATTTTGATGAGAGTAACTTTAAAGTAATGTAACAGTAGTGTAATGCCTAACATTTCAAATACAGGTATATTATAGTGCAACTATTTTCTTTGAAATGACAGTAATGAGTAATAAATAATGCATTACATTTTTGAAGTAACTTGCCCAACACTGGTTGGGGGTAATGCAACAAAAAAGTTATGCGATTACTGTAATGCATTCCCTTTTAATGTAACGTAGTAGTGTAAGGTATTACAAAAAAGCTAAAAAAATAAATAAATAAAAACAAAATTTTAAGTTGTAATCTATTTTTAATTGAGCCGAAATGAAGAGGCTGTTTTTTTGTTGTTTTTTTTTTTTGTTGTTTTAAATACAATTTTGCTAAATACGCTGTAAGTTTTAGCAGAGGAGAAAATTCCTCCACTAACAGGATATTATAATGCAACTAATTACTTTGAAATAAAAGTAATAAATAATAAATGATGCATTATATTTTTTAAGTAACTTGCCCAACACTGTTAATCTGAAGCTGAGGTATGGCAGCCTAAGCGACGAGTGTGCTGGTTAGAAACCCTGTTCACTCTCCTTCGATAAGATCCCCTGTTCTCTGTGAGTTCTATTGTCAGACAAGACACCAAACCCCAACCCAAGCCACCCAGAATAAAAACAAAGGCTTGAGGAAAGCAGCCACAAAACCAGCAGGAGATATAAAGGTGAGAAATCAAAGCTTCATCTGGAGCTTGAGTCCTGACTCAGGGAGACTCCTCACCTGGTTACAGGTTCATACTCTGTGAGCATGCCTCTGTACCCATACGGAAAAGAAATACAAAAACCTTATAAAATTATTATATGTCAGCATGTTAAATATTTATCATATAAGTCACATGTAAGACTTATATGATTTTCTCATGATTTACTCATGAAAGTGGCCACTTTTGCATTGTTTTCATACAACATACTTATAAAAATTTTACGTTACATTAAACTTTATATATGTTACATATAAAAAACTTAATTGAAAGATGTGCTTTCCTTATATAGTCCATATATGTTATTTAGTAATTACCTACATATTTTTACTATGTCACAGTATTAAAATTGTATCCATTACATATGTATTTTTTGTATAATAATTGTAATTAATTTATATGATATTTTCCATTGTTTTCTCTAAGAATATTTTTCATTATTTTCTCTATACCCTGCTATCCGTTTTGGGGTTGCAGCTTATTCTTGGGGGCCTATACCGGCTATATACATTCAGGAGGTGGGGTTCACCCTGAACCCAGAAAGGGCTTCCCAACCTGGGAATCGAACCTGGAACCTTCTTGTTGGGAGGCACATGCTCTACCAGCTGCGCCACCGTGCTGCCTGAAAATATGCTGTTCTCAAAATGTAAAATATCCCATTCGTCTAAAATAATTATACCGCTTTGACAACTTTAACTGTGATGGTGTGCCAGTCCTCCAGTCCTCTAAATTCAGTATTGGCCAATACTGTGTTGTGTCAATGAAATAACCCTGACAGTAGAGACATATATAGATCTATACATATCTATCTATCTATCTATCTATCTATCTATCTATCTATCTATCTATCTATCTATCTATCTATCTATCTATCTATCTATCTGTCTATCTGTTTGTCTGTCTGTCTGTCTGTCTGTCTGTCTGTCTGTCTGTCTGTCTGTCTCTCTCTCTCTCTCTCTCTCTCTATCTATATATATATATATATATATATATATATATATATATATATATATATACATATATACATGTATGTGTGACAGTGACATGCCATGCATATTTTTCTGTCCGAGTACAACATTTCCTTACAGAATAAATTAAGCAATTCATCCTATGTATTACTTTAAAGTACAAAATCTATTTCGTGTTAAAATATCTCTAGCACATTCATACAATTTGTTTTTTGTTTTTTTTTGGGCACCTCAAACACCAAAAAAAATCAGGTAGTACAACTGTCCGAGCAAATGAACACACTGATTAAACAATAAAATTAGCATGTCAGAGATGCTAAATTAAAAAAGAAATGTATACTGTTGCATTATTTCATTTCTGAAACATTTCAAATAAAATACTTCTTGCAAATAAAATAGTTTATAATCTGTTGAGGTAGCTCAGAAACTTTTGTCACACAATTTTCAGTTTGCTAAATATCAGGATGGTGCAACTGTAACATTAGACTTTTATTTTGAAGTGAAAACGAGATAACAGTAAAAAGGATATTGCATCATCTAGGGGACCCCAACTGTCACCTGAGACCAGGTGAAAAGTTTTGTAGATCTCTCTCAAATATATATATATATATATATATATATATATATATATATATATATATATATGTATATATATATATATATATACATATATAGATATATATATATATATATATATATATATATATATATATATATATATATATATATATATATATATGTATATATATATATATATATATATACATATATAGATATATAGTCTTTAACATGATGATGAGTTCATTGTTCCCCAGTAGTCTCCTGGACCAACATCTCTGAGGGACGTTCCAGCTCCTTGATGAATGAAGGAGCTCTGAAAGTGAAGGAGGTCCAGCCTGGTCCACAGGACACTTTGGAGCATCATCGTGAAGTTTGAGGCAGTTTTTCAGGGAAACATTTGACAAAGTAAAACATGGTTTTATCTGTGAGTTTGTTTTGGACTGAGAAAATGATCTGTTACAACTGTGATGCTCCAGAGTGACCTCCTTTCTCTTTTTATCTGTTCACACTACAGTAACCTGCAGCTGCTGCAACGCCTCAGGTCACTGCTGGATAAACGATCAAACTCACACACTCACACACACAGACACACAAACACAACCACACTCTGATGTGTCATAATAGCCCCCACATTTTGTAATGACTGAGACGTTTCGTACTCTGGGACTCTCCTTCACTGTGATCATGAATATGCTCTTTCTCGATCAGCAGCTGTACGACTTTGCTCAGTCTGTCTTTACACTGATTTGTTGTTTCACCTCATTTTTCCTGCAGCTGTTCTTCAGTAACAGCTCCTCACTGAAGCATGAACCTCTGACACACACTTTGGGAAAGTGCCTGCCCAAAATTCCTCTCATTGCGGACTGTTAAACTTTAACTGTATGAGCCTCCTGCCAGCTCTGCCAGATTCTCCAGCCACAGAATGAATGACTGAAGCTGAATCTCCTGGCAGCCTCAAGCCTCCTGGTGGTTTGCAGTTAGCAGACAGAGGTCTGACCCACAGCGTGAGTTATTAGAGATGAGGGAGAGGCAACCACTTTGACTCACCTAAGTAGTGCTAGCCATGTAAAACCCAGAAAAAAAATCGGCAACAAGCGTCCCCCTGACAAACATACAGAACCAGTATTTACCCATAGCAATGCAACAAGCTGGTATTTGGGCAAAGCCCAACATTTATGTGTGTGTATTGGGGTAGTGTGAAATGTTTGTGTGTAACGATCTGATTAACAACTTATGGGTTGTATTGGAAATCAGGTATGGGTTAGTTTATTGATGAATGTGGACCAGGTTTCTTTGAAGTCAGTTGATCTTGGGTGAGAGAGGAAGTCATTTTTTCCATAGATGTGTTCTGTTGAAAGATTTTTCCTTTGTGTAACACTGAGGTGGGCTTTGATTTCCGGTTTAGGGGGACGGTTTTCTTGGTGATAGCAAGAGCTGTAGAGAGCAAACTGGAGGTTTGGTTATTGAGTTGTAATGTTGATGAGTCTCCTAAATTGCAGAGGTTGGGGGATAAAGGGTTGCGGGAGCCCAGTATAGAGGATAGGTGATCTGTGACTTGGACCCAAAACTGCTTAACTGGTGTGCAGTGCCAGAAAGCATACATGAGTGTGTCTGCTGTTTTGAATGAACAGTGAGGGCATTTTTCAGATTTGCTGAAGCCTATTTCTTGTAATTTATCACCTGTATAGTGCGCTCTGTGGAGGATGTCATACTGGATCAGCTGGAAAAAGTTGTGCTTTTATGGAAAAAGAAATGTTTTAACAGATTTGGGTCCAGAATTTGGCATTGGTGTCGATTGATAGGTTGTTAGTAACTATTTGCAGCGCCATCTGTTACCAGCTGTTCGGGGATCATATGTGATCTGGTCCATTTGTTAAGGACCCTGCTCTCCCGCGCTCCAGATTGTGAGATGTTTCAATGGAGGATTCTTGATACCAGACTGTGATCATCGTTGTTTATTCCATGGTCGTTACAAGTAGACATAGATAGATTTGGATGCTGTGTTAGTGGATAAATGAACTTGGTCTCCATGCTGTCTCTCACTAGCCACTCACTAGGCATTTGGCATCTGTGGGATACCTATATAGTGTTTGACATTCTCAACATGGTTGTGTCTGTGTGTCTGTTCTCTATACATGTTCAAGCTATTTCTGATTACCAGACTTCTCTGGGGATTTCTTCTGTACTCAGCATAGTTAGTTCATACACACATATAACTTCATATATGGACAAAATAATCATATAACGATAGATGTTAAAATGAAGTAGTTATGACTAAATTGATTGATACATGGGTTAAATGATACATGATTTGAAATGATACATGACTTAAAAATTCATGCTATCATAGGTCCTGGTCCCGTTTGAATGTTTGGGAGTGAAACTGAGGTTCTTAGGTGGAGAGGAGAATGTAAATTCTTGACAGCATTTTTTTACTTCGATTTATCTCAAGAAGACTTTTTATTGTGGCAGAATGAGGTTGTTTTTAATGATATTGAGTGATTTCCTAATTGTAATTTTTAGTTGAAGGTATTGCAAGAACTGATTATTTCCACTGCTGAACTTCTGGACCAGTAGTTTGTGGATCTTGGATAATATGGTGAAGGTGCATGATTCCATAGTTCTTCCAAATGGGGATTGGGGAAAGGGTAGATGAAGCAACTGTGGTATTTGTATTCTGAAGTACTTTCCACCAAGCTGTCAGAGCTGAGGCGATGGATATATTTTGGAAGCGGGGATCTTTCTCGAAGGTCTGAGTAATGAATGGGAGGTCAGAGAGTGGATATTATCGCATAAAGTCTGTTCTTTTTCTAACCAGTGTGAGTCATTGTCTGATGGGGGAAGACATTCTATTAGGCATTGCAGTTGGTTTGCTAGATGGTAATATTCAAATTTTAGGGCTTCCAGCTCACCATATTATTTAGATTTTTCAAGAGTTAAGAGTTTGATTCTGAGAGTTTTATTTTTCCAGGAGAATTTAGTCATTATTGAGCATGGGCGTAGTGGACGGGGGGTACATGTGGGACACGTGCCCCACACTTCCTGTCCCTACTCCTTCTGTCCCCCTCACTTTTTTCGCCTGTAATTCCAAGTTGGATAACATTAAATTCATTTTTAACAAGGTGGTGCTGTTATTTCCGAGTTCCCATGAACGCACCATGGAGTGTACCAGTGGCGGCTGGTGAAAAATATTCTTGGTGGGGCAGTACTGTGAAACACTCAGTTTTTAACAACCATCCCACTACGATTCGACACAAACTACAGAATACCAGTGCTTCGTAAAAGTGTTATTATTGATTCCAAATAAAAAAAACAGATTACAGAATGGTGCACACACATATCAGACACACACACACACATAAATATATACAAATGGTCAGCCATATACTGCTGAAAAGCTTACATAACCTATATACAAAGAAATGAGTAAGGTGAACATGTGTCTAATTGTCCACATTGCTTTTTCTCCACATAAAAAACATAATTCCCTTTACCTATTTTCAAGTCCTCCCGACTCCGTTGTACGTTGAACATGAACAAATTTTTTGTTGATACGCCGAAGTGAAGGTAAAATGCGGGGTTTCGAGGCTATCACAAGTTGACACTGTCGAAAGTTTGACATTTTGATCAGGCATCTAAGATAGTTACCTATATATTACCCTCGGTATATTTACGCCGTCAAATAAGTCTGTAATTCTTCAAAATCTTTCGTTGTCACGCTACATGTTGTGAAGTCTCTTTCACCATAAGTAAGTAAATGGGTGAAAAGAGGTAAGTTTTGAGTATAATGTATAATAACGGGAGATGTTTGGATAATAAACAAAAGGGCCCTTCAAAGGCATGCCCCCTTGACATCTGCCTGGACGGTCACCAGATAATGCAGCACACCGGCATGCCGACGCGAGCCGAATAAACCCAAGGGGCGATCTCAGAAGCGCCCGTGGGAGATTATTTTCAACGACACTGATTGGCCAAATTCACGTTGATATGTGCTTATCTTGCCCTAGTAACAGTCCCTTATTGGCTATTCGTCACTGTCTTATGGGCGCTTTTTCCAGCACCCATCAGACACGGAGGAAGAGGCGAATAGGCTTACTTTTGCTTTACATTAATGAAAATTAATTACTTTATATATGAATATGTGTATATTTATGTTAATATTTATATTTATATTTATATCACACATTTGAATAAGTAAGTTTTGGTAATATTCATTTTTTCAAAATAAATACATTTAATATTACACTCTCCACTGGGGGGGCAACGCCCTAGCGCCCTCTATTGGCCAGCCGCCACTGGAGTGTACGCTACAGCGTTGCATGTCTTTCAATGAGAAGCGAGCACGGACATTGAAACAGGTAATCTGACTAGATGCCACGGGGAGGATTTGAGCTAGATGAACAAGCAATGTTACAGGCCCACTGAAGTCCAAATAGCTATTATGGTGTGTTCTTCCCAGATTTCTTGCTTCATACCTTCTACATGCGCGAAAATATCAAGCCCAAAACAGCGCAAAAGCTGTTTTTCACTGACTTATAATAGTATTTTGGAGTTTGTTTACTTTCCTGAAACAAATTAAAAATTTCAATGACTCATCCTACGCTGAGGGCTATTATGAAATACTACTGAATGCTTTCTTAATTTCCTGACGCTACCATTAAGAAAAACATCTCAATCAGAGCAAGTGTTGCACCTTACTGGACCTCACAGATTACTGTTGTGCATACACAATGTAGCAATATCAAACTGATCAACTTTAAGGAAACTCTACAAGGACAAAGAACATTCCTCTCTGACTCTGGGCCTCCCTGCATCAATGACTGTAAATCTCCTAAAAGCATCTGGCGCTACAGAGTCTGTCGTTAATGACTGCGAGGTACCCCCAAACAGACATCGGTGTGGATGTTTACTTTTCTTCCTAAACAGCGATTGGCTGAGACCAAATAGCATGTTCGAAGAGAGTCCGTTCTCAAAGTCATAAACAATTCTTGGTGACACCTAAGTTGACCTTGGACCTCCCTGGACATCTTGGACCCCTCATCCACTCCAGATGTGGTCTCTGTCTAGCACAGAAAACCCCAAAACTTTCAAACTGTTTAAATGAAATAATGGACATGTGTAATAATGTAATATTTTGTCCTGTCATGACAAATGCTTTCTAATGATGTGACTTGTGTGTTTTTAGCCCTAAAGATCCCCAAGTTAGGAGAAAGTTGGGTTATCACTCTGTTTCATTGAAGAATGCTTATAATAGGATTTCTACACCTTAAGTTTTGGTTGCAAATCATCCTAAGGACATGTTGACTTGTATTTCTTAAGTTAACCACCTCTATTTTGTTTAATTGACTGTTTAATAAGATTTGAATTGTTTAATTCTTTCTTATACTTTAGATATACAGTATTTGGTATCAAATTGATCACCATGAGATTTTCTATCCAGTTGGAGTGCTTATATTGGATGTTTAATCAAAATACAACTTAATATTGGCCAAATATTAGTTGATAAAAGTTTTGATCACCACAGAAGGCCCTCCTCCTCTGAGATCCTCATCAGGAGTTAAAACAGAGAGACATGCGGTCTTGCTCTCTCTGCTTCTCTTGTCCTCTTCTCTTGTAAGCTCTTATCTGCTTACTCTTGTCCGTCTCCTTCTTCCTCCTCGTCTTCGTCACCACCTTTGATTTTCGGCTCCACATATTTTTCCTGAACTTTTTATCTAAGCTTTGTAGCCCGCCGATTCTTTCTTTATAAGCCAGTAAGACTTCAAAGAATTGCTTCGTAGTAAATGGACTTTTGTTATTAATTTCAGAATAGTATTCGTTTGGCCAATGAATTCTTGATTTTTGGAATTAGTTACAAATCAACTTTTTATACAATCGAGACACCAACGTCCAAGCTCCAGCTTCACCTTGAGCAGAACCGGTCCAATCTAAGACTTCTCTCCCAGGGAATCTAGGACAGATCAGCTTACATCGGAACATCCTCCACTGGATCCATCGCGCTGGGTAGAGTGTGTGGACTTCAGAACCAGAAAAGTCCTTCAGAATCTCCAGTAGCTCCGGACCAGTCTGAGATCCGATCATAAAAGCTTCACGAAGTAAGGCGTAGTTCTATCTTCTTCCAGATGGGCTTGAGTGTGTCTTGGTTCAATTCTCTAATAATTTCCCCTTGATTTGACCTTTTACAAGTAGGTGAATTCGGAAATTAATCCACTATAACCACTCCATATGCTTAAATGTTCCTTGAGGGTTCATATCTTCTTTCCTGATTGACAGCATCATTGATTTAGTATATCTCTGACATTTGTTCCTTCTTAAGTGTTTATTTTATTTTATTTTGTCTTATATATTCATTTTAATAAATCACCCTTATATATTTAAAGTTCTGTCTGTTGGTATTCTATTTGGAAGATTGACATCACTGCATGAGAGTTCTGTCTTTAGATTTGAGATTGATTAAACTAATAAAGTTTGACTTAATTGATTTATCTAATTTAAATAAAATAATTAATAAATCAATTAATTAAGTTAATTTTGCCTTTTTTGTATAAAAAGGATGGTGCCCCTTTTAATTAACGAGAGCAAACCTGGTTATTAAATGAATATTAATTACTTTAATTAATATCCAATAATATCCAGAAAATAATCGCTACAACAACTTTAAACTTGTTAAAATATACCATAACTGTTACTTTATTTGGTGATTTGTGTAAAACTGGTTCTTGTGTTTTGTGGAGAACATAGGATCTTGTTGGTCTGACTGGTCCACTGCAGCCTCAGCTTCAGCTGTACTTATCAGAAAGCCTAATGCATTGCCAAGCAGCAGATAGAAAGGCTAACAAACGACAGCTTTTGACAACTCCTACTGTTTGTGTGTTTAGTTTTACAGTGCTTCTGATCTTGAATCAGAGCTTTTTTGGGAAACTGTTAACCATCTGCTAAACTAAGGTAGCTGGGGCAGAAAAGTCAAAGTAAGTTTCAGCTGCTTTAGCGTAATGTAAAAAATCGACAGGGGAATCGTTAAGTATAAAGGATTATGACATCCATGGATTGAACTGTTCCTAATTGATTCTTAACAAGAACCGATACCCATCTCTAAACCTGGTGTGAGGCACTGGGGAAAGTGTGGTGACCTGACACATGCTGCAGCAAATGCAAATGAGTCTGGAGAAGCCATAGGATTATACAACTTTAAAGGTTTGAGAGTTGAAAAGAGTTTTAGGTCAATTTATTTGACATTTTCTTCATTCTTGCGCCTATCATAAAATACTCACTTTCATGCTTTCCCTAGTCATCAGGTGTTTCCAATTGTTTGGTGCAACTGAATGGGAGAGGATCTTTCAATAAATTATGTAATAAAAATCATCCTGCTCCTGAACAATCTGTCCCCCTCACTTCTGAAATGAAAGCTATGACCCTGTTGTTGAGTGAAGACTTTGGTAGGACTTTGCTGATGATGGTAGCTAGATGGAGAGGTGGGGTCTTTATCTGGTTTCAAAAGGAGTGTTCTCATAGCAGTATTCATGTCAGGAGGTATACTGTAGCTGGATAAGAATTCAAGACAAGTGGGGGATGGTAGACCAGAAATGTTTGTAGAACTCAGCAGGGAAGCCATCTGGACTGGAAGCCTTATGATTTGGTATGTTATTGAGCGCTCTGTAGAATTCTTCTGGGGTTAGCGGCTGGTTGAGATGGTTGGTTTGTTAGGTATGGTAAATATACAGCAGGTTGCTTAGGAAGTTATGGATATCACTTATGTTTGGATGATGGTCTAATGTGTATATGTCTTGGTTAAATTTCTTAATTACATTGTTAATTTCTTTAGGGTTGTGGTGAGGCTTCCCTGCTGAGTCCTTTATAACTGGTATTGTGGATTTGTTTTTATTTTGTTTGATTAAACTTCCCAGGTATCTAATTAATTCATTGTACGGTTGAAACTTTATGATATTGAGTTGTTCGATGAGGAACTGCATTTTTTTTTTTTTATCTTTATGAGATCATTCAGTTCCAGTTTACATTTTCTTCATTCATTTTGTAAGATTTGTGGAGGGTTGGCAATGTGTTCATGCTCTAAATTTTTTAAACATTTTTCTCTATGTTGTGCTCTAATTCGAAATCTTTATTTCCTTATATGACAAATATGATATGATTCTGCCCCTTACAGCCCAAACAGCTTTCCTTGTTTCCCAGAGGAGTGTTGCAGAGGTATTGGGTCATACATTACCTGGTTGCTTTGCATCTTGTAAGTTGTTGAAAAAAGAAGTTGTAAAGCAATGCAGAGTTCTGAGGAAGGTCCGAGCTGCATTATTATTAGC
Organism: Scarus forsteni; assembly: GCA_036419115.1. Taxonomy (NCBI): domain Eukaryota; kingdom Metazoa; phylum Chordata; class Actinopteri; order Labriformes; family Labridae; genus Scarus; species Scarus forsteni. The sequence continues at coordinate 3,009,067 of JAZDUH010000087.1, read as the reverse complement.
ATCACGTCTTTTGGTGCGTTCCAGTTGTAGTCAGAAGTAGGAATTTCCGGGTTCCGAGTAGGAAACTGCAACTACTACTGGGAACTCAGTGAAACCTCGCCACCCCGGAGTTGAGATCGAAGATGGCTGCCCCCAGTGTGAACAGTTATTTAGCTCCTGTAATAATCAATTTATTTGCACTTCTGACTGGGGTGTGTCGCTCTAGATCAGCTGTATACATCGTATTGTTAGACTTATATTTTAAAAAAATGCTGCCATAGTGATAATCACATTCTTCATGTGATATTTGTGAACAGCAACGCAGGGTGTGCTAACAACAGCTAACAATAGCCTGGTAGGTTGGCATGTTTTTTTCCAACTTCAACGCCAATAAGTTGAAGGTGATGTCACTCCCAGTTCCGAGGTTACTGGAACGCAGCATTACGACAGTCACCTCGCGTGCTCATGGGTAGCAGTCTTTATGTCGCTGCAAATACAAACCCAAGCCACGCTGTTGTAACACGTGCAGAATGTGGCTTGGCATTGTCTTGCTGAAATAAGCAGGGGCGTCCATGAAAAAGACGTTGCTTGGATGACAACATATGTTGCTCCAAAACCTGTATGTACCTTTCAGCATTAATGGTGCCTTCACAGATGTGTAAGTTACCCATGCCTTGGGCACTAATACACCCCCATACCATCACAGATGCTGGCATTTGAACTTTGCACCTACAACAGTCCGGATGGTTCTTTTCCTCTTTGGTCCGGAGGACACGCCGACCACAGTTTCCAAAAACAGTTTGAAATGTGGACTCGTCACACCACAGAACACTTTTCCACTTTGCATCAGTCCATCTTAGACGAGCTCGGGCCCAGCGAAGCCGGTGGTGTTTCTGGGTGTTGTTGATAAATGGCTTTGGCTTTGCACAGCAGAGTTTTAACTTGCACTTACAGATGTAGCGACGAACTGTAGTTACTGCAGTGATGGGCAGTAGCGCGCTACAAGTAGCGGCGCTAGTAGCTTTAGTTACATTTTTCTGTAGCGAGGCGGCAGCGCCGCTCCATTTGAGTCAAGTAGCTCTTTCTGTAACGAAGCTAATTTTAGAGCCAGCAGCGACGGAAGCTACACGTTACTGTCATGTCGAGTGTCCAGGAGAAGTCGGCTGAATAAAGTTTTGTGTGTGTGGGGAAAAAATCTACGGTGATTGGTTGGTTTGCATATGACGACTATGGCGACTCACAGTTGGGTAAGGTTACCCAATCAAAGGCAAGATAAGGCGGGTCATGCCACTCCAACCACGAAGCAGAGTCCTACACTCATACCAAACGCACATGTGAGATGACGACGAGTGAAGACAGAACAAGCAAAAGGGACAGAAGAACAACCGGATAATGGCAGAGGCAGAAAGCAGTAATGAAGAAGATAACGCCCAAGGAGAGGTCAACAACAATTCTTCTCCATGGCCGTATCTCGACAAATTTATGACGAGAACAAACACAAATGATAAAACCTACGTCTTCACGTGTTTACTGTGTAAACCAAAAAACAAACAGCTCTCAACATCAAAGACTTCAAATACAAACCTGATAACGCACATTAAGGTGAGTTGATGAAAAGGAAAGTAGCTGCATTCTTACCTTGGAGCCATTAAATGGGCCTAAAACCACTTGTTTCAAATGCCTTTATCCTGCTATTATGTTTACTCATAGACTGTAAAAAACATGGACGCCATGATGCTAGGCTAAAATTGAAACCACCACAAAAACTGCTCCCCCTGGTGACTGGCTGCAGTATAGGTCAAATCTCCGTCTCCCCCATTCATCTGGACGGGCCGAAGTGAAACTTCAAAAAATTAATACACCTCGTAGAAATATTTCTCCCATCCGTATGCTGTGGTGATATGAAAGTATTATTGGGCTGCGTGTTTTCCAAGTCCTCTTTTTTCTGAAAAGTTTATTTTTTATTAGTTATTAGAGTTTAAAAATGACCGCGGTTTACGGCAGCTTCACAATGATTGTGTACGGCGTATGCTGCGGAGTTTTGCGACCGTTTACGACAGCTGCGTCCTGATTATGGCCCAGATTCTCTACTGGCTGCACAATGGCGGTGCCCTGACGGGGGATATTCTGGCTTCAAATCCGTTACATGGTAGAAGGTGGAGCCACGCTATCCAGTTCTTATAATACATCCATGTGTTTACTCTTAAATCAAATTCTTATATAACTGTGATTGCCCCACACCTTAGAAAGGACATCGGGAAAGTATAATTTACTGCCATTTAAATGTATCGTCTTCAGAATAAAAAAAAGTGAGAGATTTTATGTATTCAACAGAATCATGTGCAAAATAATAAACAAGGATATGAGAAATCAGCAGTTATTTTTGCAGAGACAAAATGTAAGCTTAAGTTCAAAATGTGTTACTTACACCAAGCTTAAAACAGCCATAGGTGATGAGATAATTACCGTGCTTGCTTCAATAAGAATTTAAGCCCTTTAAACTAATTCAAAAACCTGGCATCCTTATTTTTTTCATTTGATCAGGTTAGATATAACTCTTATGCTCCGTTTGAATATTATTAAACTAGTTGTAAATGGGAACTTATATGATTTGTGATTCATGCTAAAAAGCTACAAAAGCAAAACAAAAGGAGCAGCAGTTTTTCTCTGCTGTAATATTTTATATCTGAAACCACCACCAGGGGATAGGTGTCAGATAAAGTGACACATCTGACTTTTTAGAGGAGGCAAAGCTGTTTTTTTTAGAAACTTGCACATTCAGAGGAGAGGAACAGTTAAGAGACAAAAGGATTTGCTTTGCCCAAATGCAATGCAAACCAGATAATGTCTTGTTTTGTGGAGGTGCCAGCTCTGTGAATAGGGTGTCTCGAAAAACCTCACAATCAATTTATATTTCAGGAAGATTTACCCTGAAATGGTGACCATTTTGGCATTGACAAGCTGATGTTAACAGCTGCAAAGATCTGGGACAGCACCACGTATACTAGTGCATAATCGACTGCAGCACACAATTCTGTGCACTTTGTCTTCTTGTCTAAAAGTAATATATAGCTGCTTCGCTGTTGCCAGGCAGAAAATGAACAACATTATGGGGGTGGTCAGGGAAAGAAAAGGCAAACTGTGTATGTATGTAATTTCTCTGGGCTATGTATGAATATTATTTGAATGAGAACCAAATCCCTAGAACAAAGGAAAGACATCTAAGTCTAAATTATTACTTTTGCCTGAAATATGTAGAGATGTAACTGATTTCATTCCTCAAGATATACAGGTCAGTTAAATATATGGATTTGTTTTGCAGAGGATGCACCCAACTAAAGCTGCCTTGGTCAAAAAGGAACGTGAGAATGCAAGGAAGAGGAGAGCTCCCTGGAATTAGGAACAAGGCAGTGTTGCACAGTATTTCAGGAGTAAAGATGCCCCCACAATGTCCCAAGGTCGTTTTGACAAGTTAATTCTTAACTTCATCATTCAGGGATTGCATCCTCTTCATACTGTGGAGAGACCAGAGTACATTCAATTATTCAGTGAGATTTTGCCCACCATGCATTTGATGTCAAGAAGATCTTTGGGAAGAAAACTTGATGTTAGTCATGTCTCAATGAAAAGCACAATGTCTGAGATGTTGGCCAAACAGAAACATGTGTGCACCACAGCAGATGCATGGTCCGCAAACAACAAAAGTTTCCTTGGAGTGACCGTCCACTGGATCAACCAAGACACCTTAAAGATCTGCTCTGGTGCATTAGCTTGTCGCAGGATGGTGAGGCGCCACACACATGATGTCTTGGCTGAGATGTTGGAGGATGTGCACAGAGAATTTAACATAAAAGACAAGGTGCGCATCACAACTACAGATAATGGTTCAAATTTTGTGAAGGCTTTCAGTATCTTTGCTGAAGCCCAGAAAGAAATGATTCCAGAAGGAGGAGGTTGCCACAAGAGACATTGAGGATGCTTTGAAGGAGTCACAGCCATTTCAAAGGATTTCAAGATCAACAATCGCCAAGTGCCAGTCGCTATGGAATAAGCAACAGAGAAGCACACAAGCTTCAGATATCATCAAAGAGAAGCTAGGATGCCAGCTGGTAGTTCCTGTTGTAACAAGGTGGAACTCCACTTACAATGCTATGAAGAGACTGAATACCTGTATCCTGAAAAATGAACAAGAGCTCCAGGAAGTCTGTGAGAAGCTGCAGGTTCCACGGTTCAAAGCGACAGAACTGTCCTTCATAAAGGAGTATGTAAAGGTAAGAAAATATCTTTATTTTGATATATTTCATACTACCTTTCAACCTATGTGTACCACAGGTTGAAAGGTAGTATTCTAAAAAAGAAAGAAATGTTAACACTAGTGCTGTCAGGCGACTAAAAAAATTAATCTAATTAATTACCAGGTTTATAATTAATTAATCTAATTAATCGCATTTTAATCTCATATCTGCTTAAAGTATCCAAATAAAGAATTTTTACCCTTTGTGAGGCACTTTATGTTGCTTTTAAGTATGAAAAGTGCCCTATAAATAAAGTTTGATTTGATTTGAGTTCCAGGATATTATAAAATTGTAGTGCATGACTAATCAAATGAATACACTAAGAAGTGAAGATTTGTAAATCCACATTTTTATTGGTGACTAAATAAAACCAAAGTCAGGGCAACTTGTCCAGAAAATTCTAAGCTCAATCAGGCAACTCAAATTACACTTTAAGTGTGTTTCATAAATCAAATTCAAAATAAGAAAAAGGTTGAGGACGCCAGTGTGAAGTCATGTGCCACTGCCATGTACGGGTCCTCCAGCTGGCCAATATCAAAATGTTTGTGTGCTATGATTATTTTTTTTAATGCATTAATTTATGTGTAATTAATTAATCTAATTAATGCACTAAAGTGACAGCCCTAGTTAACACTTTTGAAGTAATTCATTTGAGTTGAGTATGGGCCAGTGATATTATTTGTGCATGACATCACTGTCCCACACTTTAACTCAAAACAACTCTTGATGAATAACTGTCAAACTAAATTTGTCTGAAATTTGTCTAAAACTGATTATACAAAGCAAGTTGAAATACTGTGGGGTGTTCCTATCTTAGCTTAACTTGTGTTCAGGTGCTGTAGTTGATTCATATTTGTTACATTCACCTCAGTGAGCTTACAAGTGTAGGTATTTTTTTTCTCCCAGGATATTAAGGGGAGGTTACACTGCAACTACTATTGTTTTACGATTATGTCTACTATTATGTCCTTTTCAGGTTATGGCCCCCCTAGCTGACGCCCTTGATGTGCTGCAGTCTGATGGAATGGCCTACTCCGGAGTGCTGGTGCCAACCATCACAATCCTCCTCCAGAATATGGAGAAACTGAAGAATGACACCCTCCTAAATCACTGCAACCCACTCTTAGATTCCATCATCAATGGGGTACAGCGGAGGTTTGATTACATTTTTGAAGATGCCAGGTTGCTGATGGCCTCTGCAGTTCATCCTATGTTCCGATTGGCCTACATCCCAACCAGAAAGAAGACTGGCATTGTGTCCAACCTGAAGGCAGAAGTAAAGCGGCGCCAATCTCAGATTGATCCCAGATAATGGCATGACAGTGGATGACGATGAGGAACAAACTGAAGATGACGATGCAGTGGCAGCATACTTCCCAACGCTGAGAGCACCAAGAGTAGTGGATGAAGTGGATGTCTACTTAAAATCGACTGAAACCAAGCTTGTTGATGTGTTTCAAAACCTTCCAACTATGAAGGAGATCTTCTTGGAGTACAACACAGGATTCCCAGCAAGTGCAGCTTGTGAACGACTCTTTAGTGTAGGAAAAGACATTTTCCGACCAAAAAAAAAACGTCTCTCGGATGCAAACTTTGAGAAGCTCCTCTTGTGTCGTGTGAACAAACACCTCATGTAGGGTCCTTCTGCAATGAGGAGGAAACTTTGTCTTGCCATGAGGGAGGGTTTCTCCTAGGATGAGAATCAGTCTTACTTGAAAGTTTTATATAAGTTCTGTTTTGGATTACCTCATGCTTTCGTATGTTACCTCATTATTTTCAAGAAAATACTTTGAACTGTGATCTGTTCTGTTTTATTGATAACCAGACCATGTCTGCCGGTAACACAAATCAAATGTTTCTTGCACTTTTCATTTATGTGAGACAAATCACGTTTCTCGCACTTTTCATTTATATGAGACAAATATGTTTCTTGCACTAGTTCATTTTTTGTGAGACAAGTCAAATGTTTCCTAGACTTTTTCAGTTTGAAACAGTAGTTTATTGGAACTGTGGACAAGCATATGATAGACTGTACAGTATATTGCAATTTTTCTTTGTCCAGGTTATTGTCCCTCTGCTGACAGGAGGCTTGTTGAATTGTTTGCAGTTTGTTTTTTAATAAACAATCAAACTGCGTATTTTTTAACTGCCTATTTGTTTGGTTGTAAAAAAAAAAAAGTAGCGGGACTGTAGCCAGCTACTTCTGCACAGTAGCTTGTAGCTTAACTTGCTACATTTCTCTGGGTTAGCTTTTGCTGTAGTGAAGCTATATTTTATCAAGATTAACTTGTAGCTTAACTTGCTACATTTTCCAAGTAGCTTGCCCATCTCTGAGTTACTGACAGTGGTTTTCTGAAGTGTTCCTGAGCCCATGTGGTGATATCCTTTACACAGTGATGCCGGTTTTTAATGCAGTACCGCCTGAGGGATGGAAGGTCACGGGCAGTCAATGTTGGTTTTCGGCCTTGCCGCTTACGTGCAGTAATTTCTCCAGAGTCTCTGAACCTTTTGATGATATTACGGACCGTAGATGATGAAATCCCTAAATTCCTTGCAATAGCTCATTGAGAAATGTTGTTCTTAAACTGTTGGACAATGTGCTCACGCATTTGTTCACAAAGTGGTGACCCTCGCCCCATCCTTGTTTGTGAATGACGGAGCATTTCAGGGAAGCTGCTTTTATACCCAATCATGGCACCCACCTGTTCCCAATTAGCCTGTTCACCTGTGGGACGTTCCAAATAAGTGTTTGATGAGCATTCCTCAACTTTCTCAGTCTTTTTTGCCACTTGTGCCAGCTTTTTTGAAACATGTTGCAGGCATCAAATTCCAAATGAGCTAATATTTGCAAAAAATCAAGTTTACCAGTTCAAACATTAAATATCTTGTCTTTGCTGTGTATTCAATTGAATATACATTGAAAGGGATTTGCAAATCATTGTCTTCTGCTTTTATTTACAATTTACACAACGTGACAACTTCACTGGTTTTGGGTTTGTAGATTCTCCTCATAGCACCTTTAAACTTTACTGTCACATCAGAGCTGTGCTGTGGTGATGCTGCCGAGATTCCATGCTCACACAACCACGAAGGATCTCTCCCTGTTCCCCTTTAAAGTATACGTCATGGGTCAACAATCTCTGGAATTAGAAACACTGAACACTGAGAACATTTCTTTATTCAGAGGAGAATGAGGAACACTGAGAACATTTCTATGTTCAGAGATTAACAAAGATCTGAGAACATCTATTTATTCAGAGAGGAACAAGGAACACTGAGAACATTGATTTATTTATTCTGGAACGAGGAACACAGAACATTTCTTTCGTTAGAGAAGAAGAGGAACACTGAGAACATTTCCTTATTCAGAAAGGAATGGAATAACTGAATGCAGTCATTACTAATTTTTAACATCTGCAGTGAGATGAATTACAAAAAAGGTTTAAATATTCAGATTAAAACTGACACACCAACAACACTGAGGAGAAAAGGATGAGTTGGACATTCCTGATCTGTCTTTCGTCCAGTCTTGCATGGTGACATAATTTTCCCCTCCTTAATATTTTCTTTTTTCTGACTGGCCCAAACACTTTTTATATTTTTGACCTCATCCATCAGCAGAACATTTCATATACATGATCAATGCACTGACGGCGTAGGGCTGCAGAGCTGCTTTTGGAACATCAGTCATTGCACTTGATGCATGGACAGAAGGATGAACCGTAATAACTGTCTGGTCTGGACATCCGAGCTGACCTGGTTCCTGCTGACTCATGGTCAGTCTTTTATTGCCCTGGGTTATCAAAGCCAGACTGCCGCCCATCCTGGCGAGGTTGGTGCACGGTGGGCAGGTGGCCTGGATCTGGAGGTGCAGAAGAAGAAGGGCACAGGCAGACAGACAAAACAGATAAAGAGGTCAGAGTGAACGATAATCACCAAGCTGAAGCATACAAACATTTCTCTGTAATCTGTTGGTTTGGCCTTGAAAGAGCTGATAAACTGAAGTGACTGCAGAGAGCCAGAGACACACACCTCCTCCTCTTATTATCACACATCAGCTCTAAATCTCTTAATACTCGACTTTATCATCGCTGATATCGCCAAGGTATTAAATAAAGATCAGACTGTTATATCACAGGACAGACAGAGACTTTGGACTCAGACTGACAGATTTACTTTTTAGAAATATTAATGTGCCAGCAGAAGGCTGGTTAGTGTGATAAGCTAACCTGTTCTTTTTTAACACATTTGATGGCTTGGTTATAAGTTAGCAGGGTTGTATGTGGGTATGTCTAGACAGAGGATCGTTTTGTTGGACTCTGATCTATATACATGTCTCAGCCTCAATGAAGAGGAAACAATTAGCTCAGGGGCACACTCACCCTCTTTCACCATATAATTAGGACCTCCATGGTACATCACTGACCAGGTAAATACAGTATTGGCAAACTTCCAGTTTGTCCCTCTCGAGTTCTGTGATTAAAAAAATGAACTCCTCTTTGTACACAGGGCCCTCGGTGCACAGTGTTATTGAACGGCTGACTGATGTGTCCACATGTAAGGCTCTGCATATTGGTTGCTATTAATCTGAACAGATGACATAATGCCACTGAACAAACTCAGAGGCTGATAAGCCTTGTTCAGCCTCAGTAACCTCCATGCTGTCCTCCAGCTCAACATCATCCCTGCAGCAGGTTTGCTCCGACAGAAGACTTTGGGCGTCACCCCTTTGAAACATGAGATCACATGAAAAGTAGAGCTTCATGACAGAAAGACGAACATGGATAGCTTTTCAGATTAACACCTGAATAACACATGCTTATGAAGTGTTGATGCTTTGGTTTCTAACATGAGATAAATGATGAAGAGAGAAACACATGCACAACAGTTTAGGTTGACAGGACTGACCTCTGACCTCCAATTCTGACAGATGAGCCACAAAGAGCACCTCCGGCAGAGGAGCTCTCTAAAATAAAGGCCAAGCACTATGACAGATTTCTCCTTGGTCATGATCAAGGACTCAGGGATCCTGCTGTCATGTTACAATCAGTAGACTTCAGTTTCCTGAAACCAGGTTCTGGTCCCTGAAAAAAAAAAATCACACATTGATTATGTGTGCCCAGCCCTTAATATATCTGACGAAAACTTTATATGTTTCTTCTTGGTAAACTTTAAGTAAATAGAGCTCCTCACTTTGAAACTATATTCTACAGTGATGATAGACTTACTGTGGCCCTCCTGGTTACCAAAGTTGTCCACCTATTGTAGAAAGTGTGTTATTGTGATTTAATAAGGTTGGGTTATTGTGTTTGGAGACGCACCCTTACCCTTGCCACACTGGAGGAGTACAGATCCTCGAATTCTGTCCCACGAGCTGCCATTTCCCTTCCGCAGGCACATTCTCAACCTTTATCCTCTTCCCTATCTCGTCACCATCATTACCGTTATCCATGTTGAGCTCGAACAGATCCAGAGCCTCCTCTGCATCCAGTTGCTGCCTGTTGGTCATCCACCAGCATGGCTCCACGCTCCTGTGATGTGAGACCGTCGCAAATGACGAACATTGTATGTACTGATTACTTTATTTTGCAAATGTATTTGTTATCATTCAAGTCAGAAAAGAAATGGAGGGCACCATTGAGTGTCACAGGTTATTATTATGTTTCTTTTTTTTTTTTTTTGAGGGTGAGGGTGCTTGCAGTGCGCCCCTCCAGCAGATGGCGCCCAAGGTGACCGCCTATGTTGCCTAAGCCAAGGGCCGGCCCTGAGGGGAGGATCTGAACAGGCTGCCCCACAACAGGATGTTAATGCTGTTTAAATAAACCAGTCTACTTTTATTCATTTATATGATGTTAAATCTCACCCTCTGAACAACAGGCTGAGTGGATAAAAATACTTAATTGATCCCCCGTAGGAGAAATTCAGTTGTCCAGCAGCTGTACATACACACACATACACATTCAAAAACAGGTTAAAAGTTACTAACGATAGAACGAAATAAAATAAAAAAGTGCACATGTTCAGACTGAGCTGTTATACAGTCTTACAGCAGCAGGAACAAAAGACTTCTTAAACCGTTCCGTTCTACAATGTATGTGTGTGTTTGTGCTCGTGTGTGTGTGTGTGTGTGTGTGTGTGTGTGTGTGTGTGTGAGTGTGTGTGTTATCTGCTGCTCCATTGACCTTGAACATGAAGTGTTTGAAACACAATCATCTGCCTTATCTTTATGTCCCTCTCTGAGTGTTTGGAGCTCCCATTCATAAACTCCTCTCTGTCCTCACACCAGCAGACCTCAGAGTTTAAACTATAAACTTCAGGTCTGCAGTGTTTCAGAGGAGCATCAGGCTCAGGCATGGGGGGGATTTAAAGGCTTTGCACACACAAACACTGGGAACAGTTAGAGAGCCTCCTCTGTTGCACCTCTATGTTCACACTTCATGAGCACTTTGTGAAACGCTGACTCTGCAGAAAGTCTTCTTGACTGAAGAATCAGAGACTGGGGGCCTCATTCATAAACATTGCATAAACACAAAAGAAATTGTATTCCACTTGAAGGCAACTTTTGGGATTTAAAAGTCAAACTTGACACAAGATCATCCTCCATGGCAGCTTTGACCCTGCTGTAGCACAACATCTGAAGAAACTATGCAAAAAAGGCTGTGACCCCAACAGTAGAAGGATGAAATTAAAAAACAAAAATTAAGACAAATAAAAAATACATGATGCCACATGGAGTGCACACCCACTTACACTTAGACTACATCACTGAATCACTTCTGTCATAAACAAACCTTACACGTTTTTATTAAATCCAAGATGACAGGGCAGACAGTAACTGTGTCCCGTGTGCCATACAAAAAAAGCTTTTTTTATTAATAATTGTAATAAAAATGACATGAGACCTGTAGATGTTCAGGCAAGGAATTGATGGTTTGATATAAAAGGGCACTCACAATGTGCAAAGTTTAACGATGCACAGTGGCTGATCTCGACAGCCTGTTGTCTGGGGTGGGGGGGCCTCCAGTGTGCCCTTTCCCCCACCTTTGGCTCAAACACTCTTTCTATGGCATTGGCTCATCTTTTCACCTCCACTTTTATGTCAGATCATTTCTTTTTCCCTTCAGCCACAGTCCGGCCCTCTGAGGCAGCTTTTTTTTTTTTTTTTTACAGCAGCCACAGGCTTCACTCTGCTGCTTTTCTAGAATTGGTAGTGTCCACTCTGTCCCCACCCATTAATATCTTGACCTAACACTGAGTGAAATTTCTCTTGATTTCCCTCTCGGTCCATTCAATCAATCAATCAATCAATCAATCTTTATTTGTTTGGTGCCAATTCATAACAAGTGTTATCTCAAGACACTTTACAATGGAGCATAAAGCTCTTCATTTTGTGGATACACATATATGCATAGATACATATATACATATAGAATACACATATACATTTACATACAAATATATACATCCAACACCCAACATGAATCCATATAGCCAATCATGAATCCCTCCATCATGGCGGCAAGAAAAAACCTTCTGTTAAGCAGCAGGAAATCTTGAATGTGGATCCCAGTCTCATGATGAACAGCAAATCCACACGATGCTGTGTCGGGTGTGAGGGCAAAAGAAGGAAGGTAAGAGGAGACAAGTGGACTAGAATAATAACTAAAGTTAGGGACAGGTTCATGTACCATCAACCTGTCGTCTGATTTATTAGAGGGTAGCCTCTTGAGATGCTACATCTCATTTTCAGGAGGGTCCTCATGTCTGAATGGTTGTGGTGATCATTTTCTGGAAGTATAATCTTAGATATTCTTACTGAAAATAAGAATTTATGGTAGTGACGAACTCATGGGTGCCCAGACCACAAGTGCATCCCAACCATATTTGTCTCCATTAAATATAAATGTGTTAAAGGCCTCTTGAGATGTGACATCCCATTTTCAAGAGGGACTTCATGACTATGTGGTAATAAAAAATAGATACCGTAGGTGTAACGATCATGGATATGGAGATCATGCTAATGACTACATGAACAGCTATAATGATAATGGGAATGGAATGTTCCTAATAAAATGGCCAACTATGTGTCATGTTTATAACTGTAGTTTTGAGGCTTCATGACTCCACAGCAGCAGGCAGTCTCCACCAAGGATTCCAGGCCACCTACAAGACAAGAGTCAGAGACGAGTACAGGAGCAAACAAAAGGGGCAAAAGCAGATGCTGAGAAAGAGAGAGAGACAGATAGAGCCCATTGTGCCAGACTCCCCGGCAGTCTAGGCCTGTTACATCTAAACTATGAGTCTAATTTATGAACTTATTTATTTATTTATTTATAAACTATGAGCTATGAGCTGGTCCCTAACTGAAAGCTTTATCAAAGAGGAAAGTTTTAAGTCTAACCTTAAAGGTAGAGAGAGTGTCAGACTCCCGAACTGTGGTTGGTAAATTGTTCCAGAGAAGAGGAGCCTGATAACTGAAGGCTCTACCTCCCATACTACTTTTGGAGATTAATGGTACCACAAGTAGGCCGGCATTTTGGGAGCGTAATGTTCTTGAGGGGTTGTACGGCACGACAAGCTCTTTAAGATAGACTGGTGCCTGTCCACTGAGAGCTTTATAGGTGAGAAGAAGAATCTTGAATTCTGTTCTATATTTAATGGGAAGCCAATGCAGAGAAGCTAAAACAGGAGTAATGTGGTCTCTTCTCCTAGTTCTAGTCAGCACACGTGCTGCAGCATTTTGGACCAGCTGAAGCATCTTAAGTGACTTGCTGGGACAGCCTGAAAGCAGAGAATTACAATAGTCCAGTCTAGAGGTAACAAAAGCATGGACTAGCTTTTCAGCATCGACTAGCTTTTCAGCATCATGTACCATTGTGAAAATGGTATCATTAAAATATTCATCCCTTGACCTGACATTTTTTAGGCACCATGGAAACAGACGAAAGAAGTGTGTGCACTTTGTTATAAATCTGAAAGTTTTTGTTCCTGTGTTACAGGCGTACACGACCTGTAGTGATCTTTCCTACACACAGTTTGATAAATGAGGCCCCAGGTCCTTGTTTCAACAAGAAAAATGGGGACCTAGACGGGTCCCTGTGAACCTAAGTTAAAAGTTTAGTTCAGAAGCCGAAGCACAGACATTGTCTCCACATGCATCATCACCAACATCTAGAGGACTTGAGAGTCGAAATACAGAAGCTGCTCTGAATTAGAACTTACTGTAATGCATACCAAATATCAGAATTGAGCATCCCTTTTTGTTCAGTTCAGAAAACTTCATGCCACATGTTTGAGTTAAAATTGACATTTGAAGGTTTTGATTGAAGTATTTTAAGGGTTTCATTTAGTTAATTTATTTTTTTGATTGGGACAGTGCACGTCACTCAACAATTTTGCAAGACACGTCACTGCAAATAGGCCTGAATTAGCACAATACCTGAATTTCATCCGGTGCCCTAAGGCAGGTGATCACCTAGAAAGGAAAAAAATAATTAAACTGTAAACGGACAACACAGTTTTAACAAACAAGATGAACACAATGCGTAAACAACAAATAATTCACAATCTATCTAAGAACAGGAAACATCAAGCTCTCAAAAGCAGCAATGGAGGAGGAGACGTACATTATTAATATACAGTATTCATGACTGATTTGTTATCAAACAATGTTCAACTTTCTTTTCAAATGTTAAAAAGCTGTCACTGTTAGGTCAAGTTAGGCACTGTTAACAAGTTACTACAATAACAACAGCAATAAATACACAAATAAATAATATGTATGAATACAAAAAATACAATACAAGAAAGCAATTAATTGAGAAGCTATGATAAAAAACAAGATCATCCCACCAAAGCATCTGCAGCCAGCTGCTGCAGTCTCCAAATCATTTAGTATCCTCTTAAGTGTCTTAAGTTGACTTTAGTATAAATCAGTAAATTTGAAATACTGTTTCAAAAAAACAAAAGCTAAACTGCAGGAGTGATTCACTGCATGAATTAGACATTGACAACTTTTAGAAATTGGTTTTATGCTTTGGACATACAGTCATGATCTACAAAATACATCAGTGAGGCAAATTTAAGGCTTAAGAGGACAGTTAAAGGATAAGTTCGGTTCCTGCAGCTTTCACATTGTTTATAGAATGAAGCAGAACAATATACTTACCCAGAAGGCTTTCCTGATGCAAACAGTGCAATAGAAAGGAGGATGCGGAGGCAGTGCTCCAGAGAGTACTGCGTAGGCGCGGAGCAAGCGCTCCCCTTCAGTTCAGAGGTCAGTACAGTCACATAACATGTTTGGAGTGACACAGACTGTCATGGAGGAACAGACCATAATGAAATATTGGTGAAACTAATGAGTTTTTTGACGATTAATGCAGTTTTAGGAGCGGCACTGTATGCCCTATGTGCTACCATTATACGGATGTCCGCTGCTCGATTTTGGGTTTAAATATCTCCCGAAGCACTGTTTGGATCAGGAAAGCTTTCTGGGTGAGTATATTGATCTACTTCATTCTATAAACAATGTGAAAGCTGCAGGAACCGAACTAATCCTTTAAGACTGTTGTATTTTTTTATTCTGTCATTTTATTCTATTTTATTCTAATCTCACAGGATGGCACACACTCCATGTGATGAATTGAAGTGGTAAATTAAACAAACTTTGAAATCAGAGGTTAATAAAGGTTTATGTCATGTAATAATTAATGCTTTAAGGGGTTAAAGATTCAATGCTGCTCCTGTATTCAGGCGTGATGATGCAAGACTATAAACACTAGAGGGCAGCACAGTTCTGACTGTGCGCTTTCATGGGCCTCTCCTGCTGCACTGGCTTAATTATTTTTTTCTTTCCCTAGAGTACAAACGTGCAGGGTTCCAACAGCTTAATGCAAATTATATTTAAGACTTTTTTGTACTTTCTTTAATGCCACTTGAAATTAAATTTCAGACCAACATCACAATCAATAAGTCAAAAGTGAAGACTTTACAATATAAATTAGTCAGCCACTTCATTCAGACAACATGTACAACATGATGTGAACAATACAACAGCTCTGCCATCATGTCTACCTTTACAGATATAATAATGTTCAAATTTTATTGACACTGTCTGAAAGATATCCACTTAATTTCTGATGTTACAATTTGCAGTTGGACTGGACTGTATTACATCAAAAGCTTGGGGCAGATGGACAGAATGACATTTCCAATTTTCTCCTTCCATAATAATCATAGCTGCCAACGCTCCTTTAATCCCAGAATTCTTCCATTTTAAGGCCCATCTCACACCGCCCTCCAGTTTTGTACTTTCTTCCTGGAATTACCCTTTATTTTACGAGCCCCAAGCCACAACACTTAATGGTGGTTCAGGGTTTCTATATCAGTGTTATCAGCGTAGGTCATGGTCTGATGAAGTCAACAGGACCACATCATCTGCAAAAAGTAGTGACCCGATCCTGAGGTCACCAAACCCCTCAATGCCTGGGCTGTGCCTATTAATCACACAAACATGATTTATAGGCACAGCCCATATATACAAAGTACATTTTTCTTTTGCTTTGGCCACATGAACTGAGGCAAGTTAAACATGAGGGAGACATTATTACACTCTGGGATTTTTATGACCTGACATGGCGAGAAATATAAAGGCTTTTCCTTTGCCGTTTTCAAGAGCACTCCGCAGAAGGATCCGAGAAAACAACTGAAAATGTTGTGGCTTGCATGCCTGACCTGTAGATGACAATGTAAGTCAGTCGTGTAACAGCGGTGTTACAACGTGCATCTGCACACTAACGCTGTCCTGTGAAGACAAACTTTTCAGTTGTATTCGCCAAGGACTGAGTTCTTTGTGAAACTCCAAAGCAAATCCACATTTTGTTGAAGGAACAATAAAAAACCGGTCACATGTTGCTCAGTAATCTGTCGTTTTTTTCCTGGATGCGTGCACAATCTTTATCTGAAAGAGTGTGCAGTATTCTTTTGCGGCAAGGTTCAGACCATTAGAATGCCACAACATTCCACAATATCAGTAACAACCCTGCAGCTATCTAGTCACTTCTCATTTTGCACCTTTTACTGACAAAACTGTCCAAGTGATCATCACCAGTCTGTGTTCATCTTCATGCTGCCTCGATGTGTTACCCACTAGATTTCTGAAGTCTGTGCTGAGCAGTTTGTTATCACCACTCTCTTACATAGTGAATATGTCACTACAATCTGGAACATTCCCAAAGGCCTCTTTGAAAGAAGAGCAGTCTTGATGCCACAGTACTGAACAACTTCTGGCCCATCTCAAAATCTGCCATTTTTAAGCAAAGTCCTTCGATTAGTAGTTTACCAACAGCTCACTGACTTTCTCCTAATGAACAACTCCTGTAATGTTTTTGACCCATCACAGCACTGAGATCGCGCTTATCAAGGTGACAAATGACATCCGCCTGAACACTGATGCAAGCAGAGTCTCAGTCTTTGTTCTGCTAGATCTGAGTGCTGTTTTTTACACTGTGGATCAGGAGATCCTCTTTTGGAGACTTGAGGACTGGGTGGGCATCTCTGGCACTACCCAACATTGGTTGAAGTCCTATCTAGATGACAGGAAGTACTTTGCTGAAATTGGTAACTGTGTGTCAGACCACACACTTACCATGGCCTTGACCTGTGGGGTGCTCCAAGGGTCAATCCAGTGACCCTCCTGATCAACCTCTACATGCTGCCTTTAGGCCGGTTAATACAAAGTAATAATGTGTCCTACCACAATTATGCAGACGACACTCAGATCTATGTCTCACTGACAGCAGGTGAATATGGAATAGAACAACTTTGTCCAGCTAAATTCAGACAAGACTGAAGTCATCATATTTAGGGCCACAGAAACAAAGAGAAAGTGTCAGCAGTCACCTCCAATCTCTCGCTCTAAAAGCTACAAATTTTTCGGAGTAATAATGGACTCAGACTTGAACTTTAACAGCCACATCAAATCAATAACATCAGCACCCTTTTATCATCTAAAAAACATTGCCAAAATCAAAGCTTTTGGTCTCTAATTTCGTAGACGCACTGACAGGGTGTGTACAGCATACTTAGCAAGTTTCCTGTCAGTTACAGACCACAGGTTTTAATTTTTGACCCAAAAGCTCAAACCAGCAGGCAGGAGGAAAAGTTGAACAGTTTATTGTGGAAAGCAAAAACCAAAAGGCTCCAGAAGACAAACAAAAGACGTCAGTGGTGGCAGGGAACTCCTGGAGAACACCTGAAAAGGGAGAAGAGAAAAAGGTAAGTTTACTGAAAACAAAGAGTGTAGAGAGATCTCAAAAATTGCCCCTGTACGGGGCAAAAAGCTAAAAGCCCCAACCGTGGTTCAGAGTGCAAAAATCCCACGTTGGCTTTCCCACAGGAGCTGTCTTAAGTAGGGGAGTTGATGAGATGATAGGAAGCAGGTTTGCAGTTGTAGAGCAGAGAAACTCCGCCCCCGCTGCAGGAGCAGAGAGAGAGTCCGAGAGGGAGGCGGAGAGCAGACTGCTAAAGATTCACTGAATCCTCACATTTCCTGCAGTGCGAAGAGAGGCGCACCTACGCCTCCGTCCCTGCCCCTCCGTGTAAGTGCCAGAGAGGGAGGAGAAAAGGCGTGAGTGGGTTTAACACAGCCGAGTGTTGTCTTCACCAATCAAATGAACGCCTCTCCTTGCCTTTAAATGCACTGCGGGTGAGGCACAGCGACCGATTGGTCTGACGGATCCCCGCCACCGCACAGTGTCCTGGAAAGACCCGGTAGCAGAGACGGTCAGAGCCGCTGTTACTGTTACAGAAACTATAGAGCAGAGGGGCCATCGGGGCATGCATGGGAGGCCACGGCCCGCATCACTGTGTGGGCAAGCACCCGGGACAGATGTAATCTGTTCCTTTGTCATTAATAGGAGTACAAAATTAAGAGACAGACATTTAAACACCGCAGCGGGCTAATCAATTCATGCTTGTGATCCACCTCACTCCTGGTCTGTCATTGCCAAAAAGCAGAACCTTTGGTAATATACTGTATACTCTCCTGGTAACTGAACAAAGATTTAACCAAAGAAATGTGGGCAATCACAGGTAAATCCTTAAGACACCGAGTGACATACATTTATTTTCTCTCTTTTTTCTCCCTCTTTTCTTTGAATTTCATGAAATTAGAGAAGCCAGATACATACTCCGTATCGGATCATGAAGCTGTGTACTGTTGACCTGTTAGATGTGCATCACCCTCCAGCTGCCGTCAGGTTTGGTTTCCATTATGACAAATGGCTTTAATCCAAGATCAGATGTGACGGGACAGTTATTATCGATACAAATATATATGCTGGATCAGATGGGAACATAAAATAGTGATTGCTGTGATTGTTTATTGCATTAAAATGTGCCTAACACTCTGGATACCTGCCCCTGAGGGTTTGGTGATGTGTGCACACATGTGCGCCTGTCACCAAAGTACAGCTGCGGAGGCTGCGCTACGCCTGCGCCGAGAATAGACCAGGTTGGAGCTGGCAAGCTTTCAGCGCACCTTCCGCACAGTTTTTTGGCACGAAATTGTCACTGCGCAAACCTGAATCTGTCGGCACCTCCCCCTGGTAAGCCTTCACACCCATCTTGGGGCAGACGCTCCACCAAATTGTCAAATTAGCTGCGCACGGCGGTGCGCTGGGCAAAATTGACACTGCGCGGGGTGCGCCAGGCTCTGCGCCATCCTACGCTGAGCCATGAAATTAGGGCCCATAGTGTCTAAACTAGGGCTGCAACAACCAATCGATTAAATCAATGAAAATCGTCAATTCGTTGTCAACTAATTTAATTATCGATTTTCATCAGCAACAAATCGCGGTTGTTTTGGTTTCACAATGCCAGAGTCCACGGCAGCATCGCCTCACTAATGACCAATAACCTGGGAGCACGACCTCTATGAAAGAGCACTTGCTGAGAAAATAGCCAGAGTGTTATGGACGAAGACTCACCTTGGTATAAAGATTATTTTTGTTTGTTACATTCAGCAGCACCTTATTTTGTTTAATAATTTATAGACAAGACTGCCACTACTTTGCCTGTTTCAAGAAAAAAAAGTAAATTTGTGAGCGTTTATTGAAACAACATGCAAACAAGTCTGTTAATGTACTTACAGTTTTGCAGAAATGAGTCATGAAAGAAAAAAAACTGTAATAAAAGAGTATTACTGAAGGAAAAAGGGTTTTTATTGTTTTTATTGCCATTTAGAAAATACCTTAAACAACTTTAAGATAAATTTTAAAGGGAAACTCCGGTTTTTTGACACCTGGACCTTATTTTTAGGTTTGTGCATGCTGATATACTCACTCAGACAAACATCGTGCAGCTCGGAGTTCTTCAGAAGTTATTTAGATCCAACCGATTTAGCCGCACTTAGTGGGGGCCACGGCAACGGAGCTTCAGCGCGGGACATAATCTCTGCAAAATCGCTCGTCTCTACCACAGCGCGGTTTGTCATTGCAGAGAAATCCTCCAGAGTAGTCAGACATATATTCCTGGATAAATCCATACGCTTGTCAGCCGGTTTCAAGTCCCACTCTGAGCAGCTAACACACTCCTCTTCTGTTGCTATAGGCGAACACTGTCCATAAGCACACACCAGTTCGCACTGAGTCTTGGACGTGCTCCTGTTTGTTGTTCTCGAGCCAGCTGTTCGTTTCTCTCCCTCCGCATTCTTCTTTCATGGAGCTCCTCGTCCATGTACTCAGACTCAAACCGGTCGTCATAGTCTGACTCTTCGGCATCAGATAAATATTCTGCCATGTTGCTCAGCAATGCCGGCTAAAAGTAGGTCAGCTGTACCTTTGTGTCGCGCGGCTATGACGTCATCAAAAGTTTGTTTACCAGGTCAGCTGACCCACCTGAAGACGGTAGATGAGCTGACTTTATGATAACACTGGCGATGGATGAAAAAATATAGTCGAAATGAGCGATTTTGCAGAGATTATGTCCCGCGCTGAAGCTCCCTTGCCGTGGCCCCCGCCAAGTGCGGCTACATCGGTTGGATCTAAATAACTTCTGAAGGACTCCGAGCTGCACGATGTTTGTCTGAGTGAGTATATCAGCATGCACAAACCTAAAAATAAGGTCCAGGTGTCAAAAAAACGGAGTTTCCCTTTAAAGGAAAATGCAAAAATGTGTCATTATCTGATTGATATATTAAAGTGTTTAAATAATCACCCTATTAATTGATTATGATAAGCGTTAGTTGCAGCCCTTGTCTAAACCTGATTTGGAGAGACTTGTACATTCATTTGTCTCTAGGTTAGATGACTGTAACGACCTGCTCGCTGGCCTCTCCAAACGAGCTGTAAGAGCTGCAGTACATCCAGTAAGCTGCTGCTGGGGTCCTGACCAGAACTGGGAAGTACGAGCACTTTAGTCCTGTGCTCAGGTCCCTACACTGGCTTCCTGTGGCTCAGAGAATAGACTTTAAAGAAGCTCTGCTAGTGTACAAGTCTCCCAACAGCCTAGTACCAAAGTACATCTCTGATATGTAAGTGCCATATGAACCATCTGGGACTCTGAGGACCTCAGGGACCAGCCTTCTGCTGGGGCCCAGAGTCTGGACTAAACATGGGCAATCAGAGTTTCAGTTTTATGCAGCTAAAATCTGGAACAGTCTTTCTGAAGATACGAGACAGGCCTCTACTCTGACAATGTTCAAATCTAGGCTCAAAACAGCTCTATGTAACTGTGCTTATGACTGAAAGGATCTTATCTTCATTCTTCTCTTTTAAAGTTCATTTTATATATATTTTTTTGTTTTTATTTTGCATTAGGATTTTGATGCATTTTCTTGTTCTGTAAAGCACTTTGAATTGCCGTGTGTACAAATTCATCTTTACAAATAAACTTGCCTTGCCTTAGTGGGGCCTGCTACACTGCAGTGAAAACAGCTAAAATGGGAGATGTGTAAACATGGGCAGCATTTTTGATGTAAGTGATTTAAAGCAGCATCATAGTGAATAGGCTAGTGTTCAAAATATCGAGCACTCCTTGGGGATACGGGTATCGATAAGGATTCAACAGAATCAATACAGTACAATACATCACTGTTTTGACAGTTGTTGTCAATATAATTTGAGTATTATTAACAATGACACAGTTCAAAGTAGAAGCCAAGCTACATGGTGAACACAAGTTCCAAACTTAAACTTAGGTCCACCATCTTTGAGTTTCAGTTTCTTAGGCTGTAGAATCATTTAAAACCCATCCTTGTTCTTTTTCCTCTTGTAATAATAAACAAAATTTGTCAGAATTCTGTTAAAAGATTAGTCAATGTTTAGAGTTTATGTGTATTGGGATACATATCCTACTGTGGGGTTGCCGGAAATACCCAGCTCTAACAGTGAAGGAGCAATAGAAGGTCTGTGTGATCATGTTAACAGTCAGCAACTCTCTAAAAAGCAACAGCTTAACAACCTCCGCTGCAGCTTATGAATACAACAGAGGGACATCACCCCGAGACGAGGCAGGGCAGAGGGATGTCACCCTGAGGAGAGGCAAGGCAAAGTGAGATGTCAAGGCCAAATATGTTGTTCTTGTGTTCACATGGAGACTTTCATACTGTTTTTCAAAATCCCATGTTGCTAATGTGAACAGAAGAACTAACTACACAGAAACTGTCTTTGTAAATAAGGGCCTATGTGTGGACACAGCCTAAGTGCCTATTACTTTTATTTGCATAATAATAAATAATTATTATTACATTTCACAGGATATGCTGTTTCAGTTTGTAAGATGTAAAAAAACACCCAATCAACACCTGTGTTATTCTTTTTAAAGGTGCCACTCTCAGTGAGAGGCTTCATGTGTTTGAAGGGTTCACGATTCCTAAAACCTGAATTAGTATAAAAACAGGCCGACAGTGCACAGGGCTTCAGTTCTCAGTCCATGGAGGAGTCCAGCCAAACTGTTTGAGCATTGTGCCTCACAAACCTTTCCTGAGGCCTCGACGGACCGAGCGCTGATTTGAAATGTCAAAACAGACTGTGATGGTAAAACAGTGCTCAGGCTTCTTTGTCTGACAGTGGGCCGTCTCATTGAGGTGTCCTTCACGGGCCTCCGTGAGCAAACACACAGACCTGCTGTGGTCCTCAGAGACTCAGAGAGGAGCATCTGCTGTCCTCTGGCTCAGTGACGGCTGGTAAACACACGTGCTCCGGTGTGATACGAGCCTCATGCATTTAACTCCACCGTTTGATTTCAGACTGACTTTGAGGAGGAGGATGATGAGGAGGATGAGGATGGAGAGGGCTGGTCTAAACTCCTCGCTTCCAAAAAGGCAACAAAACATCAAATAAAATGAGAAAGAAAAGGAGAGGAGACGGTTCATCTAGCTGTAAAGTCGGACAGGAGAGAGGATTCCTCAGGCCTCCGCTGTTCTGGGAAAAAACTGTCATCTCCTGATAGTCCTAGGCCATGGGCCAGAAATATGGCACAAGAGCACCCCCCCCCCGCCCCCAGAACTAAACCAAACCAGCTTTTCTGAAGCCCATAATATACTGAAAGCAATTTTGAGTGTTGACACCAAAGAATTAGGATAGAAAAAAATTTGGGGGCTTACTGAGGTGTGCATGAAACAATACAAGACACCCCATATATAGAATGCAATTTTTGTTGGATTCAAACATATGAAATGCTAAATGGGCCAACATTTTCTCACACCTGAGTGGACGATGAACAAATTTCCGAGGAAAAAAAAGATAATGTACAGTAGTGTAAATCATATTCGTGATTATGTGATCAATAGACAAAAATAGAAGTCTGATGTTGTTTTTGTAACTAAATTATTAATGCAAAACTAAATGGCTAAATCATAGTTTTCATATTAAAGGCTCGGTGCATTCATTTGGTATATCATATGTTTAAATCGAACAGAAATTCTACTCTACATATGGGTTGTCATGTTTCACTTCAGGCACACTCCAGTAAGCCCAAAAATGAGTTTCATCCCTATTTTTTTTTGTGTTAACATTCAAAGTAGTGTCCAGTATGCTTAATGGCTATGGTTTGGTTTGCTTGTGGGGGGGCCATATCTGACCCATGGCCTATCCAGAAGAGTCTTTAGGACACACCTGCACCAAAGCGTACTACATCCATGGATGTGTTATAAGAACTGGATACCAGACCACCCGTCTGACGGCGCGCCAATTTTCCCCCAGTGGCCACTCGTGGTATTGCAACAGAAAATCCCATTGGGCCCAAAAAGCATTTTTCCCATAGGCGGCAATAATAAAAGAGACAGCTGTAAAACTGCTTACAGGACATCTCCAACTGTAAACATGGTCAATTACTGATCTTTGTATTTTTAAGTCTTGGACTTTTGATCAGTCAGAAAGTGTTCAAAATGCCAAAAAAGCCAGAGAAAAGTCGCTATCTCTCTGGTGACGTCACAGCTGCACACATGCACTCTCAAAGCGCGGTCATGCTGTGTCTCGGGAGCGAGGATGCCCGTTAACTTCCTTAAGGCTCGACATGGTGCAAAACTGTTCTTAAAACTGAGAAAACGACTAAGTGGTGAGTTTCTTTTTTGACATAGAGTGACTCAACACTGTGTCTCGGGAGCGAGGATGCCCGTTAACTTCCTTATGGATCTATATGGTGCTAAATTGTTCTGAAAATTGAGAAAACGACTAAACGGTGACTTTCTTTTTGACAAAGAGTGACTCAACACATGCATTTTCTCAGTGTTAGCTATCACTCGCTTGATAGTTGTGGTTTGTAAACGTATTTTACGTTATATGCCAATTAAATCTGCGTATCTTCCTATTGACTGTACTTACATTAGACTGCTGTGTATTGGATAATATACAATGAAATAAAGAAATAAGTAAGACACATTTTACTAACACGATGGTCCTGCATTCAAAGTATATCCAATTTAAAGAAAGTAAAAAACATGTGCTATGTGTAGAATATGTGTCAGGGGATCACGGAGTTGTGTCAGGTAGATGGATCTTTATTCTGAATATACTGTATGTGTATGTGTTTATTGTGTTGTAAATAATACATTCAGATAATATAATTCTTTAGACTGTAAAAATAATAATAAAAGAGAGACTTGATAAAACGAGAAACTTTACTTGAAGAAATTGATAAAGTACAATAAAGATCAATAACAACACATTTGTCATGTTCCAGTTGAAATAAGTCAGATTTTTCTCTCAACAGAGATTGGAGGTAGAGGGGCATCGCTCGAGGGAAAAGAGTGAACTGGTCCAACCGTCCAGTCCTGAATGTGTCCTGCAGCTGTGGAGGATGGTTTAATAAACAAGTTTCATTAATGACAGTATGGTGGTCATTCTGATTTATCTAATGTATTTGTCATTTTATGTATCACTCATGTATAACACTATTGACTCTATTCAAACAAGATAATCTGAACTTCTGAAAAAAAAAAACTTTTTGGTCTACCTAGAACATTGGCAGTTTTTTTTTTGTGAGAACAATTAATAATTAACATAAATGACATTTTTTCAAGTAAGACTCAAAAAACAAACATTTTTTAAAACATTTTATTATATTGCTTTTATTTTGTTTTCTTACATTTTTTATGTTATTCATTTTTTATAGATAATAAAATATAACAAATATATCCCTTACTCCCTAACATTTTATATAAAATATAACTGTTTCAGATAACATTCTATCTTAAAAATTTAAGGCTGGGAACAAACATGGAAGAGGCTTTCATTTAACATTAGTATTTAACCACTTAAAATGAACGTCTTAACTGAAGTTATCATTATAAATGAACAAATCAAACAAAATTAACCATTTACATGAGTGTGTGTGGCTTAGAGGTCTTGGAAAATTTACTCCTAATGTTGTTAATGATAATTATGTCCAAGCAAAGACTTGTGCTCCGTAATACAAGCTCCAACTTTTACGATTAACATGGTATTTTATTTTCTATAGAAATTATAATAAGTATTTAGTCCATGTAAGGACTTGTGCTCCGTAATGCAAGCTCCAAGTTTTACTCTGAACATGCTATTTTTTATTTTTTAAAGGTTTGTGTTTGTTTTGTTGTATTTGTTTATTTCAGTATATTTTAGGTCACATTAGTTCACTTTTAGTTCAGTAGTTCCATCACACTGTTCACTCCCAGCACTGTCTGTTTTTGAATAAAGTGCATTTTATTAGAACTTTTATTACAAATTCAGTATTTTGATTTGTTCAGATAAAATATGAATGACATTCCTGAAACATCACTATCATTGACAGTTTTACTGACATGCACTGTTGTCAACATATTTTCTGAGTGTTTCATGACAGTGACAGTGGTTTAATAGCCTACAAAACCATTTTGAATCTCAGATGGAAAATAGACACCAGGACAATATGGCCTGATAATAAATACATAACTAAATACATAAATATAATTGTGACCCACGTACAGTATTCATTAGAACAAGCAAATAGTTTATTCAAGAAATTAAAAGAAAAACCTCTTGTGTACCAATTTGATTCTTCTCATAAAAGTTTAATAAAAATGATAGATCTTTTTTTTTTTTTTTTACTTTTACTGCTTAAAATCTTTTCCACAACTTCCTACCTAACCACAGATATATAGTTTTTTAATATTTTTTCTGTATTTAATGTTTTTATTTTTTTGCCATAAGCTCTCTGATGATCAAGAAAACACAGACAGAGCCAATTTGATACCTGATGACTTGAACTTTGCCTTAAGGGTTAACAAAGTAGATAAAAACCTATAAAGGAGCAGAACATTATTAGAGAAGCCAGTCTTAATCTGGGTCTCATCCCCGGGTTCCATCCATGATTCATCTAAAGACTATCAGATTGCCTATCAGAAAAATAAAAAGAGAAAATAAATAGGTAGCACAAGGAATTTATGCATTGTTAAGAACTGTATAACACTTAGAGCGAAAGCCTCATTAATACGTCCATGAACAAAGGTAATACCTTTGAATCATCACAGAAATTTGATCTGATAAGCAGTCATCTCTCGCATATGGGATTAATTAAATGAATGAATTACACTGATTTATTTGGTTGATGGACTGCTACGGTCCTCGACAGTTTTTTTGTTGTGTGTAATCCCATGATTTTAGAATATATTGAAAGCCATTAAATAAAAATCACTCTTCTTAAACTCTTATTAGAAAGACTTATTACGTATATAATGTCATTATATCCCATCGTAGTCGGATCATGTGCCTTAAAGTTCATTATTTGAGTTTGTACACCTCTCATACTGTAATTTCCTCCGCGGTAGATTTTTGTCATGGTTGCGCGTCACTTCATCAAGACCACGCTTTGCTCGTTCCCATTGACGTGAAGCATCATGGGAGATGACTCTACTGCGCCTACTCTTTGGGCCCAATAACGCAAAAGTAACCCGGATGCCAAAAACTTTTTCGGCGTATGGGTGAGCAACTCCAATAGAAATAAATGGGCACCATTTTCGGTCCGGTATCCAGTTCAAGTAATACATCCATGACTACATCTGTGTCTGTTCCTTACTCAGTGACATGTCAGTCATGCTCACTGATGTCACTTCCTGCCCTGGTCCTGATGACCTTTGACCTGTACAGGTAAAAACATACCACACATTCCCTGCATACTGCCCGCACACACACACACACACACACACACACACGCATCCTGTGCTGCAGTCTGCAGTGTGAGCTGTCAGCAGGGATATCTGCACCATGGCTGAACAGTCCAACATCTTCATTCACCACCTGTCTCACTGATACGACACACCGCCTCAGCGCCGCACCGGAACCTTCCATTGCGGGTGAGTGTGTGCGGCTTGGGGACAGTGTCCTGTCACGCTCATCAGATTGCTTTCAGGCCCGCAGGTGCTCCACGCTGCTGCTAATCCTGCGACGATAGCCCCTGCAGCATACTGTGCAAACCAGAGAGACTAGTTTGTACAACTTCATTGGTCATTCTAAATCGTTTGCACTTTTTCATGCAATACATTTCATGACATTATAAATAAATGAATAAATAAATAAATAAATAAACAAATAAATGCATCTGTTTGTCAGCAGGTCACTGAACCTCAGATTATTTTCTTTAATGTCACACAGAGCAGCCTGACAGCACCATGTCCTCCTGAAGGTATCCAGGACTCCTGAGACCTTGGTGAAGGTGAAGTCCAGGCAGATCCTTCATCTGATGAGTACCACACAGACTGGGACGGGGGACGGGGACTCTCCACCCTCCACCCTCCACCCTCCTCCTCTGGCCCAAGCTGGCTCTTGTCCTTGGTCATCTTAGTGTATTTAAAAGCACAGTAAAAACATCTTTGGTAAAAGCCTCATTAAAAGCAGTAAAAACACATCTTTAAAACAGGAACTCTTATAATACATTTTCAACATGAACAATATAAAATATGATGATGTTATTTCATTAAACTTCATTTAAGCATAGAACTATGTTAAAGTCCTTTTACCTTCCTTTTGATGGATCATACTGTGTTTTTGTTGGTCACACTCACCCGCTCATATCGCTCAGGTCTTTATAACTACATCACCACTGATTAAAGGGGAATTATGCCCTCGTTTACAGTAATCTGTTCACTGTGTGTTCAGGCTCTGGTTGTTTGCATCAGGTAAACAGAGTTTAAATGTAAATCTAATCCAGAGCTGTTTGTGCAGTAATCTATCAGATTATATTCCAGTCAGGAGTCACAGCATCCACACTTCAATGAGACCTCAGAGATGTCTGAAGGAGGAACAAGAACTCTTCATTTAATCTGTAAAACCAACAGAGAGGAGGAGTGGAGCAGCAGAGCTAACAGAGGAGGGGGTGTATGAGGTTAATTGCTAATCTGTAGGAGGTAAACATCAGCCCCATGATGGAGACAAACAGAGGGACAGGGGAATAAATCAAAGACCAACAAACATGTAGGAACATCTGAGATCAAACCAGGGGAGCAGGGCCCACACCAGGATTCCTGTAGTGTTGAGCAGAGTCAGGTGGGACACAACATGCAGACATTAAATTTAAAACTGAATTAACCCTTGTAATGTGTTCGCTTTGTCTATACAAGCTCCACGCTAGGTTTTGACCTGTGCCTTAAATTTACTGTAAATTGCTCTTAAAACCGTTAACCACTATGATTTATTTTTCTTGTTTCTTGATTACCTTGTCAGGCTTCAATTTCCATGGAGGTATTGATCATTCGACTTATCAAACTCATCACAGACCAATCCATATCAAGCTGTGTTGCGATGACGTAGCATATGTAGTGGCTAAATGCAGCTAACGGTTGGCTGTTAGCCACTACGGCTAACGGTTTACAAAGGGCGGCGGTGGCGCAGTTGGATAGTGCGTTTGGTCAATGATCGGAAGGTTGCAGGTTCAAGCCCGGCTCCAGGCAACACATGCCGATGTGTCCTTGGGCAAGACACTTAACCCCAAGTTGCTCCCACTGCTGCGTCAGTGGCGTTTAAATGGGCCACTGACATGAATGGGCATGAATGTGTTAGAAATACTGATGGATAACTAACATAGAAACTCTGAATCATCAGTGAGTGAATATGGGTGTGAATGCGTAAGTGTGGCCTGTGGTGTAAAACAGCTTTGAGTAGTCCAACACTAGAAAAGCGCTATATATGCCCAATACTATTTACCATTTACAAGGGCAAACAAAAGTTAATGGCCATTAGCCAAAACAGCTAACCGTTAGCTAACGGTCAATGGCCATAAACTGTTGCTTGCCCTTGTTCGCTATTAGCCATTAGCTTAACTACCTTAAGACAATCGTTTCACATTTAATTGTAACACACAGATTTATCATTTAACACTTACATGTGACATGAACCTCGCAAAGAAAATCCCTATGACATAAACTGATGAAGAGAGCATATTTCGCCAAGTATCACTGAGTAACCATGATGACCACAGGCTAAAACCGGCAATACCTGCCATTATTTGTACCCCATCACAGCACTGAGATCGCTCTTATCGAGGTGACAAATGACATCCGCCTGAACACTGAAGCAAGCAAAGTCTCAGTTTTTGTCCTGCTAGATCTGAGTGCTGCTTTTGACACTGTGGATCAAGAGATCCTCTTTTAGAGACCAGAAGACTGGGTGGGCATCTGGCACTGCCCTAATTTGGTTGAAGTTCTATCTGGAAGACAGGAAGTACTTTGCTGAAATTGGTAATTGTGTGTCACACCACATGGCCTTGACCTGTGGGGTGCCCCAGGGGTCAATCCAGGGACCCTCCCGTTCAACCTCTACATGCTGCCTTTAGGCCAGTTAATACAAAGTAATAATGTGTCCTACCGCAATTATGCAGACGACACTCAGATCCATGTCTCACTGACAGCAGGTGAATGTGGACCGGTGGATTCACTCTGTCACTGCATCCAACAGGTCAGTGTGTGGATGCAAAACAACTTTCTCCAGCTAAAGTCATCATATTTGGTCCACAGAAACAAAGAGAAAATGTCAGCAGTCACCTCCAGTCTCTCTCTAAAACCTACAAATCAGGTTAGAAATCTCTGAGTAATAATGGACTCAGACTTGGGATGGATCTGAATAGTCCTTCCTAAGTCCTTTCCTATCCACTTTAGCTTAACCCCGATAAAAAACATCACAGGGTCAAGGGAAGGAGGGAAAAAGATGAGAGGAAAGGAGAACTGCTGCCAAAGAGGAATTCGACTGCACTTTCACTTTAATGTGATATTTATGTGACGATGTTTACTTGTGACGTAGGTAAGCCACGACAAACTACAATGTTCCGAAAATGAACTACAAGAAGCATATTTGTCCTCTGCCTTATCTCACAGGGTCGTTTCGTGTCGTCACCAGTTAACATTAACAATCCCTGATCAGAGGATTTACCTGTGATGGTGTTTAGTCTTTGGTCATGCAGTGTGTGTTTCCTGCTCACAGCTGTGAGGTCAGAGCATCTATAAATGTGGACATCTTTGGCAGACACTGACAATCTGAACCCTTATAATACAGCAGACTGTCAGAAGCACTATTCCCCCTGTTTCATTCACATATATCATGAACATTGTTTGAATTTATTAGATTTGGAGTATTGTAAAGGTCCTCATTTGTCCTTCTTTTATTGATTGTTTTTAATAAACATTATTAGGCCTCATCGTTCTGTCTTATTATTGCCATGATTCACTTCAGAAATTAAGATAGGTGGAAATGTGGTAATTAATAAACAATACTATCAAGTACAAAAATTGTGTGATCGTGTGAAATCAACATCTTTTATGAAAGCAGACAGTTTTTTCCAGACAAAATTATGTAACTTAGAAATGAGTAACGTTGAAATTAGTCTCTTTCCCTAGTGATTCATTGTTTCAGTTCAGAATTGCAACCAAACATTTCAGGTTAAAATCTTTTTGACATTCATACTCCGTTGAACACAATGAGTGTAAGTAAACACATTCAGGCAGACACATGATGGTAAATGTTAGAAAAGCAACAGTACTTACAACTTAACTTAATTTACAACTTCCGTCCCTTCTCCATTGTAAGTTTCCATAAACCTGCGGCAGGAGCTGTATTATATACACGTCACGTGCCACAAGGCATGGGGCATTTTCTTCTCCTTTCCTTTTGAAAAGGATGGTCTATTGTTTCTTAAGCTAAAGGAGATATTAAAGAAAGCAACGACCCTCCTTTCCTTAACTTTTGGAGAATTCTAACAGCACTTATCATGGCCGACGCTTAAATGTTTCGGGTCATTTCTTCAGTAAGGAAGGTTCCTTATCAAAAAAGGACTATTCAGATGCACCCTTGAACTTAAACAGTCACATCAAATCAATAACATCAGCAGCCTTTTATCATCTAAAAAACATTGCCATAATCAAAGCTATAGTGTCTAAACCTGACTTGGAAAGACTTATCCGAGCATTTGTCTGTAGGTCAGACTGTTGTAACGACGTGCTCACTGGCCTCTCAAAATGAGCTTAAATAAAAGCTTTCTTGGACATTTTGGACTGAATAACTGCTTTTGACATTTTTTTTCTTGAATTGACATATTACTTATTTTATTTTTGATGAACTTAATATACCATACTTTCTTTTTTTTTACTTGTTTGCTTTTTTTGTGGGAACTCTAAGTTTTGAATTATATTGAACTGTAATTAATTTTTTTCTTCAGGTTCTTTAATTGTAATTTGTTTTTGGGTAAGATAATATATTGATGCCAGATATACTTAATTTAAATTTCCTTTTGTAGCGTGGGTTCATTGATTACTGGGGCTACACCCTGAGAATGTTTTTTTTTCCTTTTCTAAATTGACAGATTTAGTCATCTGTCTGGTGCCCATAAAGATCTATTTTGTATTCTAGCCTTAAGTAACGCTCCAGAAATTGGGTGCAACGTGGGGCACTGCTTATTATAAATGGTGAATTACTACATTATTAACATGTGTGCAGCTGATTTTTGACTGTTTTAAATGTTGATGTTTATGCTTTGGGCTACACATACATACAGT
Source organism: Scarus forsteni (assembly GCA_036419115.1). Lineage (NCBI taxonomy): Eukaryota > Metazoa > Chordata > Actinopteri > Labriformes > Labridae > Scarus > Scarus forsteni. Next base: position 2,977,300 of record JAZDUH010000087.1, on the reverse strand, counting down.
TGTTACATGCTTAGCTGCTAGTGTTTCTTAAAACATTTCGGTACATTAATCTGGTTTCCTTTGCTTTAAATGTATGTTTTTAAACTGTGGTAGACATAGTGGGCTACTTGTTTAGGGCACAATGGCTGATTCTACACAATCTACACTGCATCCTAGTGTTGTGTCTGTTGATATAGAAATACCTGGTGTTCAAAATGTAGATACTCCTACACAAATTCACACACCTTCAATTTTTTTCTGCTCCTACTCAAACTAACTTCCAGACCCCTGCCCAGTTTTCTGTGAGAAAACCTAGACAGCATGTACAGTTTTCCCCTTTTCCTCAACCTAAGCAGTTAAATACTTCAGTTCAATCCTTGGTTTGGAAGCATGTAGCCATGATTCCTCAAAATGCGCCATATTGATCTACGCCATCAGAGGCCAACAGAGAAACTCCTCAATCTCCGTCCTCTAGTTTAATGTCAAGGTGTGATTTATTAAAGGATAACTTCGGTTCCTGCAGCTCTTACATTGTTTATAGAATGAAGAACAACAATATACTCACCCAGAAGGCTTTCCTGATGCAAACAGTGCTTCCGGAGATATTTAGATCCAAAATCGAGCGGCGGACACCGATATAACGGTAGCCTGTAGGGCATGGATCGCCGCTCCTGAAAACTGCATTAATCGTCCAAAAACTCATGTTTTTCACCAGTATTCCATCATGATTCGCTCCGAATGATCCACCATTGCAGCCTGTGTCTCTCCACACAGCACCGTTTGCATCAGGAAAGCCTTCTGGGTGAGTATATTGTTGTTCTTCATTCTATAAACAATGTAAAAGCTGCAGGAACCGAACTTTTCCTTTAAGAGTGTTGGAAAAACCTGCAAAAGAGATTAATCATATAATTGCACAAACCTACAGTACTTGGGAAAAAATAATGGGAACAATGAAGGACTACAAGAAAGAAGTACAAAACCCAAAACCAGTGAAGTTGGCATGTTGTGAATATCGTAAATAAAAACAGAATACAATGATTTGCAAATCCTTTTCAACTTATATTCAATTGAATACACTGTAAAGACAAGATACTTAATGTTCAAACTGAGAAACTTTATTTTTTATTGCAAATAATCATTAACTTAGAATTTAATGGCAGCAACACATTGCAAAAAAGTTGGCACAGGGGCATTTTTACCACTGTGTGGTAAAACACGCCTTTCCTTTTAACAACACTCAGTAAACATTTGGGAACTGAGGAGACCAATTTTTGAAGCTTTTCGGGTGGAATTCTTTCTCATTCTTGCTTGATGTACAGCTTAAGTTGTTCAACAGTCCGGGGTCTCTGTTGTTGTATTTTACGCTTCATAATGCGCCACACATTTTCAATGGGGGACAGGTCTGGACTACAGGCAGGCCAGTCTAGTACCCGCACTCTTTTACTCCGGCTGGTTCTTTTCCTCTTTGGTCCGGAGGACACGACGACCACAGTTTCCAAAAACAATTTGAAATGTGGACTGGTCAGACCACAGAATACTTTTCCATTTTGCATCAGTCCATCTTAGATGAGCTCGGGCCCAGCAAAGCCGGTGGTGTTTCTGGGTGTTGTTGATAAATGGCTTTGGCTTTTTATAGTAGAGTTTTAACTTGCACTTACAGATGTAGACGAACTGTAGTTACTGACAGTGGTTTTCTGAAGTGTTACTGAGCCCATGTGGTGATATCCTTTACACAGTGATGCCGGTTTTTGATGCAGTACCGCCTGAGGGATCAAAGGTCACGGGCAGTCAATGTTGGTTTTGGGCCTTGCCGCTTACGTGCAGTAATTTCTCCAGAGTCTCTGAACCTTTTGATGATATTACGGACCGTAGATGATGAAATCCCTAAACTCCTTGCAATAGCTCATTGAGAAATGTTGTTCTTAAACTGTTCGACAATTTGCTCACGCATTTGTTCACAAAGTGGTGACCCTCGCCCCATCCTTGTTTGTGAATGACTGAGCATTTCAGGGAAGCTGTTTTTATACCCAATCATGGCACCCACCTGTTCCCAATTAGCCTGTTCACCTGTGGGATGTTCCAAATAAGTGTTTGATGAGCATTCCTCAACTTTCTCAGTCTTTTTTGCCACTTGTGCCAGCTTTTTTGAAACATGTTGCAGGCGTCAAATTCCAAATGAGCTAATATTTGCAATAAATAACACAATTTACCAGTTCGAACTTTCAATATCTTGTCTTTGCTGTGTATTCAATTGAATATATGTTGAAAGGGATTTGCAAATCATTGTATTCTGTTTTTATTTACAATTTACATAATGTGCCAACTTCACTGGTTTTGAGTTCAGAAAAGTAAATAAAATATTGTAAAGAAAAAAAAGGCTTGGAATACATGTGGCCCCCAGGCTGAACATCTATGAACATGTTACTGTTGCAAAACATTATTATGCCAAATGTGTGAATGCACACACAAGTCTGTAAACAGATCCTCAAATGTTTTAGAGAATCTGCAGACATCTGCACTGACCTGCAGACTTGTAAACCATGTTGTGTTTGGTTTATTCAGGCTAAAAGGTGGATTCTTCTGCTTTAAATGTTCAAGACACTAACAAGTCACCAGGTGAAACTGGAGTCAGCTTCTTTAATGTCAGTCTGCTGATGTCTGCAACACGTCTGTCAAACAAGCTAAGGCATGTGTGTCCAGGCAGGGTTTGTTGCCCTCAGCTCAAACTCACAAGCTTCCCTGCTGACCGTGTTTGTCTCTGTACATTTGTGGATCTTTGTTTTTTGCATCACTAATAACTCCATACCTGTTCAATTGATCTTAAAGTTGCTCCAGCTGCCCTGCTGTGACTTCCTTAGGGAACTGAAGTGGATCAACCCTGACAGGCAATCTTCTTTAACGCTGTGAATCCTAAATTACAGGCCTTCTCCTGAGTGTCTGGGCTCCTTCTAATGAAACGATCCCAGGTGACACCTCGCTGCACGTCGTTTGGAGCCCAGCCCACCAGAGGAGCAGCTGTCACAAAGGATTCAGACACGCCGGTGGGGAAATCAGAGTGACACCGAGACCATCAGAAGGAAAATGACTTAAGTGTTCAGAGAGCCCTCCAGCGCTTAGAGCTGCTTAATTATAAAAACGAGGAGGAGCAGAGCAGAAGAAAGCATCGGTCATTCTATTTGTCCAAAAATCAGGATAAAGGTGTGGCTATCACTGAAAGAATAAAGACAGTGTTATTTATTACGTTGATATTACTCACAGATGGAGGTGTGTTGCTTCGTTATCAGGATGAAGGAACAGAGCTATGGTTTATTTTTTTTAATTCAACAATAGAAACATCAGTGCAGAGAGCAGGGCTGGAGCAGAGCCAGCTGTCACACATGGGACCCCCCACCACACACACACACAACTCCACTCATCCTGACCATCCCCCAAACACACTCCTCCCTCACAAACCCCCTTCATCACTCCACCTCAGTGCTCAATGAAACCAGACAGATAACTCCAGTCACAGGCCACTTCATTAGGTATACCCTCTAGTCCAGGTTGGACCTTATCTCCATGGCAGCATCACACAGCTGCTGTGAACATCCATGAGGAAAATAATCCACATCCCAAAGTTGCTCTACTGGACTGAGATCTGGTGACTGTGGAGGCCTCTGGAGTACAGTGAAGAAACCAGTCTGAGATTACCTGAGCTCTGAGACATGGAGCTGCTGAAGTCTCCACCAGAAATGGTCCAGTGTGGTCATAAAGGGATGGACATGGTCAGCAACAATCCTCAGGTAGGCTGTGGGGTTTGAACCTTGCTCAGGTGGGACTAAGGGGTCTAAAGTGCACCCTAAACCACTGATCCAAGGCAGGATGGGTTCATGCTTTATGATGTTCACACCAAAACTGAGCCTACATCTGAGTGTGCGGCAGAGATCCAGACCTATCAGACTAGGGGACACTTTTACAATCTTCTGATTGAGTCAGATCCTCAATGTCCTGTTCTTAGCTGACAGGAGTGGCACCTGCTCTTCTGCAGGCCCTGGTTGTAACAAGTGATTTGTGAGTTCCTGTTGTCTTTCTATCATCTCTGACCATTCTCCTCTGACGTCTGGCAACATTAAGGTGGTCCAAAGAAACCACTGCTCACTGGATATTTTCTCTTTTTTAGACCATTCTCTGCATTTCCTGAAATACTCTGATCATGCACATGCCTAAATGCAGTTAATGCTGTCATGCAGTTGGCTGATTATCAAAGTGTAACTGTGTTCGCTGTGTTAGTGAACTCCCTGGGAAAAGCCACACATGCTCGGGGAGAACATTTTTTCAGTGTAAACAGAAGAACCACAGCTGGTCGAGTCTGAACAGAGACATGTACACCTACACACTGAGTGAACAGCCTGTGTGTGCGAGCAGCTGGTATGTTCACACGAGGCTCCGCCCTGCCTCTGTTCCTCACTGACGGTCACTTGTGACGTGCAGGTGGGTCTCTGCAGGATCAGGCATCCTCTCACTCTGAGGGTCTGAATGATCTCCGTCGTGTTTGGCACTAGTGAGGACGACGAGGGAACGTTCTGGATGCTCTCATTGTGGATGATGAGTGAGGTTAAAGTGTTTGCAAAAATCCAGGAAGTACAGTAAAAAGAATTAAAGAGTATTTTGTCCCTCTTTCTAGAGTAACTAGTGAAGCTGGGAGAGCTAGAAAAAGTCACTGCTGGTTCTGAGTTTGTATGTTAGTCAACTCATCCCCATCCTCAACGGTTGCATATGTTCAGGTAAGCAATCCAGGTAAGCATGTGGGTTAAGCCTGAAGATTTAAAGGTTTCACCACATTTGCCACGGGAGGTAAGAGACTTTCAACTATTCCCCTCACAGTTGTGAGCGAAACAGTAGAATCAGTCTAGAAGAAATCAACTGTGGCTCTCCAGGTGTCCAAGTCAACTTTATAGTGGGGGCAAGGGACTTTTCCTGAAAGAGGTCTTAGTTTAGCAGGTAAGGGGAGTAAAGATGCAATATCTCTGCTTTTTAATATATGTTCCACGACTACACATTGTAGGCTACTTAAGGCATGCTGAGATGATTAATGGCCACATTAAAGTTATGTATGGTCTCTCCAACAGATGAAGCTGTACCTGCTGAACCTTGTGTGAGACTGGGCTGATCTATTGTGGAGGGGGCGACAACATTTTCACTCAGTGGTTGGATAGGGGTTGGCGTATGAACCATTTCAACTCCTTGGGTGCTTCCCAATGTGCCAAAATGCAGTCTCCTCTCTCCTCTCTCCTCCGCGACACCGGATGTACTTTGTGAGCAGCCATATTGAAGGACGTTCCAAAGTGCCAAATGCGCTCGGAGGAGAGAGGAGAGAGGAGAGAGGAGACTGATATGGAGGAGGCGTAATCGAGGAAACACAAGTGCAGGCTTCGCGGAAGTCTTTTCACTGATACCTTTTGTTGAATCTCCTCCTAATTCTAGGGAAATATCACTTACATAAAAGTAAATGGACTTCACAGAAACCAAACTATTATGCATTCAAAATAGAAATTAAATATTACATGAAATTAATCAAAAAGATGGAAAACAAAACAGCTATAAAAACCTTGGAATATTATAACTCATGAAATCCACCATTTAACCTATTCATACCCCTATCTATTTATATTGTATATATGTATATATTTATGTTAAATGTGTGTCTATACATTGGGCTATACATAGGATGGAACTTTGGAGCTTTGAAATGCACCCTATGACTTCCCTCTCAGTTTGTCGAACTTCCTCATCCACAGAGGTATAGGACAATCCGCTTACAATGAGAGAGTTTAGCACTTTAATATTTTCTGTCTCAACAATCTCCATTTTTTAAGCTTACTCAAAATGACTAAGATTCAACACCAAAATGAAAATTAGGAGCAGCAACTTAAATACTGTATGAATCAAATGTGTTTCCGTAGTTGCACTGCTATGCCAAGCTTCTGTCTGTGCTTGCCAAGTTTTTACCCATGTAACCCATTCCTGGAAAATACACACCTCTCTAGATTTGTAAGGAGAAGAACTAGAATGCAATAATCACCACAGCTGTGAGGATTCACCCTCGTTCTCCAGTGTTCCTCCTGCTCCTTTCCCCCTCCCCTCTCGGGTTTTCCTCTCTCCCTGAGTGCTGCAGCAGGGGCTCGTCCAGGTAGCAGACCTGCGCTGGAGTCTCACCTGTTTCCTGCTGCCCTGATCCCCTACACTATTTAAGCCAGGAGCTTCAGTCTGCTGATCCCCGGCTGATTGCACTTCTTTGTGTGGTTCATCAAACCTCAAGTCTTTCTCTCGTGCTGGCCTTAAGCTCTGTCTACGCTATTCGGAGCTCATTTTTTCTCTTTGATGGTTTTTTGCTCATGCTCGCCTCACCTAAGGACTCACCTATCTTCTCCTTGTCTTTCAGGTCTCCACGAGCTCCTGCCACCGCCATCACCAGCTTTGTACATAGTCACCTGTTTGAATGTTTTATTTTTGGACTGTTTCTATGGAGAACAATAAATCCAAAGTTAACCCTTTCTGATCGTCTGCCTCTGCTCTGGGTCCAACCTTTGAATACCTGGTCATATCCTAACAATAGCACCGCGTTTTTCAATTCCTTGTGCTTTAAGTTCATGGTTGCAAGAAAGTACAAAAACATAACATTTGTATATAAATACATTTTTAAAAATGCCCCCTTAAAAGGAAATAAAATGTCCTTTTCTTTTAATTATCTCTCAGTTCGAATACGTTTGAAGTCAGTCAAAGTCAAGTTATTTCAGATCAGTGGAGTTTTGATCGGCCTTTTTGGAAGTCAGGATCCACTGGGCCTAAGTATCGGAGCGCGCTCTTCCTAACGTGTTCAACTTGGTGCCGCAACAGGCTGACTGGCGCAATCCTACCAGAAACAGGCAGGTTGTCTGCTATTTCAGGAAAACTGTAGATCCTGTCTCCTGGACAGTGTTGGGGAAGTTAAAAGGTAGTGTTTGCTCGTTACTCGTTACATCTGAAAAAAGTTACTCTTTACTTTACTTAGTTACCCTCTATGAAGAGTAACTTCTCAAGTTACTTTTCCGTTACTTTTACATTGCTTGATCATGGACAGAACCCCATATCTATTCCTAAATGTGAAGGCCTACAAAAAGTTCTACTACAGAGAACATAACAGTTTTTTGTGCTCTTTATTTTACAAAATGTCTCATACCCTGTGGAATGAGAGCTCCTGCCCAGTGTTTCCACATTTTGCTTCTGAAATAAGCAACCTGGTCAATAAAAACAAGCCCAAAATAAGCAACTTCCAGCTATTTCCTTTCCTAATGTGATATACTACTTTTTAAAAAGAGAAGTCTACACCAAGTGTGTTAATTTTCGTCTACATTACATTTCAATATCACAGTGCTAAGTATCTATTCAAGAAAAGACTGTCGCTTATAACAAGCAGACCTGGCAACTTTGGCTCTGGAGCATGCGCCATGTGCGTGAGTGTGTTTGGGGCGTGCATTTAGCCAGGAAACAAGGAAGTGGACAAACTGCCTACCGCAGTCGTGTATTCCTTTATGTTAGGAGCTGGAAGATAATCAGGGGGATACACACAGACTTGAGAGCCTCAAGAAGCAACTTCACTTCTAGAAACAAGCCCAAAAAACCACAACCTGCGGCCGTAACTCACGAGATTTTCAGCCTTTCCACGCTTATAACGAGCGGACTTGGCAACGCTGCTCGAGGCTGTGCGAGCAGCTGAGAAGGCAGCTTCAGTGTCAGATCTGTCCGGGGGAAATGTAATGCTGCGTTCCATTTACCTCGGAACTGGGAGCTGGGAACTGGGAGTGATGTCATCTCCGACTTATCTGCATTCCAGTTGAAGTCGGAAAAAAAACGTGCCGATCGACCAGGCTATTGTTCGCCGTTGTTAGCACGTCCTGTGTTGTTGTTCACAAATTTCACATGAAGAATGTGATTATCACTATGGCAGCATTTTTGTAAATATAAGTCTAACAATAAGCTGATCTAGAGCGACACACCCCAGTCAGAAGTGCAAATAAATTGATTATTACAGGAGCTAAATAACTGTTCACACTGGGGGCTGCCATCTTTGATCGTCAACTCGGGGGTGGTGAGTGTCATATATGGATTATATGTAAAAAGCACTGTGTTTACTATTTACGACACTTTACGTCACCTATTTTACTGCATTACCTACCTGATGTCTGCAGCTAGAGTCCCGCGCTGAGTCTGCTGTTATACATACAGTCAACCTGCATGTTAGTGTTGTGCCTTGTTCAGCCACAAATAAAGGCTATTTTGCAACGAATATAACCACTCGTCATTCTACAGTGAGGTCTCCCCGAGTTCCGAGTAGGATATTCCGACCTCGGGGGGTGTTCCAGATAAAATTCCCTACTCGGACGTGGGAAATTCCGACCTCCGACTACAACTGGAACGCACCATAACGTCGCGCTGCATTAAAAAAGGAACTACATTTCGTTACCAAATTTTCTACAGTAGCGCGTTACTTCACTTTTTACCCGAAAAAGTAGTTGCGTTACTGTAACGCGTTACTTTCTAACGCGTTACACACAACACTGCTCCTGGATACAGAGTGTTAACCTGACATGCCGGGTGGACAGTTCCATGTTGTAAATATTTAACTAATCCATCTGGGGAGGAGCCCTTAAAAATGTTTCAGGAGCAGAACTCTCAATAACAACAGCATCTTGTGACTGGACGATCAAAAGATCATACTCATCACAGACCAATCCATATCAAGCAGCACTGCTAAGACATACCATATGTAGTGACTAAATGTAGCGGCTAACAGCTTACAAGGGCAGACAACAGTTAACTGCCATTAGCAGTAGTGGCTAACTGTTGTTAGCGGCTAGCTGCTACCGCTAACAGCTAACAGCTGATTACTGTTGTTAGCCCTTGTTAGTCGTTAGCTGTAGTGTATAACAGCCATTAGCCGATAGCTTAACTACCTTAAGACTTTCGTTTTATATTAAGTTATACCACACAGATGTATCATTTAAGAGTTATATGTGACCAGTGTGTAACGCGTTAGAAAGTAACGCGTTACAGTAACGAAACTACTTTTTTGGGTAAAAAGTAAAGTAACGCGCTACTGTAAAAAATTTGGTAACGAAATGTAGTTCCGTTTTTAATGCAGCGCAACGTTATAGTGCATTCCAGTTGTAGTCGGAGGTCGGAATTTCCCACATCTGAGTAGGAAATTTTATCTGGAACGCCCCCCGAGGTCGGAATACCCTACTCGGAACTCAGGGAGACCTCACCACCCCTGAGTTGACGATCAAAGATGGCAGCCCCCAGTGTGAACAGTTATTTAGCTCCTGTAATAATCAATTTATTTGCACTTCTGACTGGGGTGTGTCGCTCTAGATCAGCTGTATACATAGTATTGTTAGACTTATATTTACAAAAATGCTGCCATAGTGATAATCACATTCTTCATGTGAAACTTGTGAACAACAACACAGGACGTGCTAACAACGGCTAACAATAGCCTGGTCGATCGGCATGTTTTTTTTCCGACTTCAACTGGAATGCAGATAAGTCGGAGATGACGTCACTCCCAGTTCCCAGCTCCCAGTTCCGAGGTAAATGGAACGCAGCATTACATTTCCCCCGGACAGATCTGACACTGCTAGCACAGCCACAAGCAGCGTTGCCAAGTCCGCTCGTTATAAGCGTATAAAGGCTGAAAATCTCGTGAGTCACAGCCGCGGGTCGTGGGTTTTGGCCTTGTTTCTAGAAGTGAAGTTGCTTCTTGGGGCTCTTAAGTCTGTGTGTATTCCCCTGATTATCATCCAGCTCCTAACATAAAGGAATACACGACTGCAGTAGGCAGTTGGTGCGTTCCAGTTATAGTCGGAGGTCGGAATTTCCCACTTCCGAGTAGGAAATTTCATCTGGAACGCCCCCCGAGGTCGGAATATCCTACTAGGAACTCGGGGGAACCTCGCCACCCCCAAGTTGACTATCGAAGATGGTAGCCCCCAGTGTGAACAGTTATTTAGTTCCTGTGATTATCAATTTATTTGCACTTCTGACTAGTGTGTGTTGCTCTAAATCAGCTGTATACGTAGTAGTGTTAGACTTATATTTACAAAAATGCTGCCATAGTGATAATCACATTCTTCATGTGATATTTGTGAACAACAACGCAGGGCGTGCTAACAACAGCTAACAATAGCCTGGTAGATCGGCTCGTTTTTTTTCCGACTTAAACTGGAACGCCGATAAGTCGGAGATGATGTCACTCCCATTTCCCAGTTCCCAGTTCCGAGGTAAATAGAACGCAGCAAGTTTGTCCACTTCCTTGTTTCCTGGCTATATGCACGCCCCCAAACACACTCAGGCACATGGCGCATGCTCCAGAGCCAAAGTTGCCAGGTCTGCTTGTTATAAGCGACAGTCTTTTCTTGAATAGATACTTAGCACTGTGATATTGAAATGTAATGTAGACGAAAATTAACACACTTTGTGTAGACTTCTCTTTTTAAAAAGTAGTATATCACATTAGCTGGAGGTTGCTTATTTTGGGCTTGTTTTTATCTACCTGGTTACTTGTTTCAGAAGCAAAATGTGGAAACACTGGGCAGGAGCTCTCATTCCACAGGGTATGTGACATTTTGTAAAATAAAGAGCACAAAAAACTGTTATGTTCTCTGTAGTAGAACTTTTTGTAGGCCTTCACATTTAGGAATAGATATGGGGTTCTGTCCATGATCAAGCAATGTAAAAAGTAACGGAAAAGTAACTTGAGAAGTTACTCTTCATAGAGGGTAACTAAGTAAAGAGTTATTTTTTCAGATGTAACGAGTAACGAGCAAACACTACTTTTTAAAAGTAACTTCCCCAACACTGTATGTGACATAAACCTCGTCAAAGACAACCCCTACAAAGTAAACTTACGAGGAGAGCATATTTCGCCAAGTATATATGAGTAACCATGATGACCACAGGCTAATCAACATTAGCCGCCATTATTTGTACAACAGGAAGTGACTTCTCTTCCTGTCAAGTCACTTCCTGTTGTCATCACGTCCGCAGCCCCCACCTCTCTCTGATTGAACTGTAAAGCATTTAGCCGAGTGAAACTGCTGGACAATGAAGGCTGGCAAGACAGAGATGCATGATTTTAGAACCAGGAAGGTCTGTCTGCTCTGCAAAGCTAACAAAGTGTGTGGCTCGCCACCTACTGGAATCTGCTGGGACCTTCAGAATCATCCACAGAAATCTTTTCACTCCAAATAAAAACCTGATCTGCATTTGAAAGCAGTTTTTAGTCTTTCTCCTGAGTAATTATTTGTCCATCTCTCTTCTCTCACAAGTTTCTCTTGTTGTACAACAAGTTTCTTGTAAATAAAATCAATTAAGGTACTGCAGAATGCAGTAACTGGTTTGATAATTACATGTCTAGTAGTTCAACTCCAGAATTCTTAATGAAATAACTTCAGGAGTATTTTATCCTAAAAGAGTATAAACTCGGCATATTTTGACTCAATACTAATAACCAACATTCTGCATAACTGCTTCAGGTTAACCAACATGACAAGGAAAACAATAAATATCTCATACTGAACATTAAACACAAAACTTTACATTCAGTCAAACATTACATTCAGTGATTTCTGTATTAATTTGTTTCACTTATTGTATAAATGACATAACTTTTACCATGAAATCACATTTTTATCAAAGAAGAATACTCTATCTACTTTGAGGCTTTCTTTCTTGGACAAAATATAAATTTGAATCACACACCACTAACACAAAAGAAATCTGTGGCTTGGACCCAAAAATACACTGTAATGTGCAAATTCACATACAAGGTGCCTCAACAATTTAGATAACACTCAACATGAAACAGTGATCAATAGCAGCTGCGGCCAGCATATCAACGGCTAATATCTAGCCACAATGCTCCACTTCTGAGCAATGTCAGGGTCCCGGGCTCAGGCCACACCCTCGACAAGATGGAAGAACTTCACCGTCCTATTTACGTTTGCTGCCAGCGCCCAGTACTTCTTCTTCTCAATATTTTGCTTCTCTCGTAATGTGTGCTCTCTCGTGGCATCAGCGGAAGCGAAAGAGGAAGTACAATGTACCACAACTTTCTATGGTCCTTCTCTCACAAGCTGAATTCAGCATCTCATTGATATCAAGTGACAGTGTGGGATCTGTTTGGTTAGGAGCTGCAATACACAAAATGCCTTCAACTGCAAGTAGGAATTCTCAGCTTTTACCAACAGAACTTAATGATAGCAATAAATTAAATAGTTATCAATATCACCTTGAAAACAGAAAGAGACTCCAAGGCACTCTCTTTATACTATTAAAAAGCCTTTATTTTATCAGCATGGTCATGTAGACCTTAAAAAAAAACTTCGACGCGTTTCGGCATCAAGCCTTCATCAGGAAGTCGTGCAAACAGATGTGAGGATGCTGAAACGCGTCGAAGTTTTTTTTTTTTAAGGTCTCTGACCATCCTGATTCCAAAAAGGCACCTCATAAAAAGAATACTGCCAATCTTCCTTCAGAACTAATCCTTTCCAAAGAGCACCTCAAACAAACTCTGCCGAGTCCAGGTAGCACTCCTTTTCTTTGTCTTCAGTTATCAATATCATTTCATTTATCAAGTTATGAGGTGTAGTTAACCTGGTTTTTCACCACAGATACACTATCAACACTTTTTTGTTGAAATCACAGTCCTACTAGTAAACTCATAAACAATAAACCCAATCCATTTTTATTTAAATAGCACAATTTTAAAACACTCACTAAAGTGCTTCAAAGTGAACTCAGTAAGAAATATGATACAAATCACTAAAGAACAGAAAAAAACAACCAATTACACACAACTCTAAAAGGCTTTACATGTAAACACATAAATATAACACTAAAAAAAAAAAAAACTAGAGAAACACCTGGAGAGAGCGCAGACCTCCGCTAAGATACAATTCTGAATCACCACGTGCTTCGGTATGACGGCCGAGTCTACGCTCATGTCTGTCTATGTGGAGAAGTTCTCCACTGGCAGTGTGGTTAAACATGCTTGAAAAACATTGACTTGAGTTTGCAAATAAACCACAATTTCCATGATGACATAAAGAGGGCAAATCCCTCACAGCAGCAGAGGGGACATGAATGGGATTTTCATTATAAGTGTCAATGTTTTTTGTGATGTCAATTTGGATCAGATCCAGAGGAAATCTACTGTGATGATAGATTTATATTAATTATATCACCCTATAAATTTTGAAGAGAATCCAAGTGATGTCAAAGATATTATTTTATTTAAATTTGGCAAATGGTAACTTATGGGATTTTTTTTCACACAATTTGGGAATTTTTTGCATCCGGACAAATACACGGATCACCACTAAAATATATTGGGTTTTTTCTTGGACCAAACCCCACCTCTGGTAAAATTTTCATGCAAATCCATCCAGTAGTGTTTGTGTTATCTTGCTAATAGAGATACAAACAAACAGACAAACAATCTTCAAACAAGCCACCTTGGTTCCAACCCTCACCTGTGGTCATGAGCTCTGCGCAATGCCGAAACAGTGAGATGGAGGATACAAACAGCTGAGCTGAGGTTCCTCAAGAGGGTGGCTGGGTGTCAGCATAGAGCCGCAGCTCTCAACCAAGGTGGTTGAGGCATCGGGTAAGGGTGCCTCCTGGTCACCTTCCTGTGGGGGTTTCCAGGCACGCCCAACTGGCAGAAGACCCAGACCCTGCTAGAGGGATTATAAATGACCATTTGACCTAGGAACGCATTGGTGTCCCTCAGGAGGAACTGAGGTCTGGGCTGACCTGCCTGACCTGAAACCCCCATGACTGGATGGATGGATGGATAGATGGATGGATGGATGGATGGATGGATGGATGGATGGTTGGATGGATGGATGGATGGATGGATGGATGGATAGATAGATGGATGAGTGTTGTACAGTCTCTTTCTGCCGTTGGGGTGTTTATCCAGGGTTCAGTACCCTTGACTGATGACACTTGTTATCTGTTTGCTGCTCGTCTTTTAGGTTTTGGAGTCGAGGCTCTGGTCACTTCTCTGCTGTTTGATTTTAACATGATGAACTCACTAGAAGGAGGTGCAGCAGGTCCATGTGGGACCTTAGTCGGGGTCTTAAAGTCTGAGGAAAAGCATTAATAAGGTTTTTGATAAATGTGAACTGTAATTTATCAAACAGTTGTGTTTTTCATTTCATGTAATTTTTGGTCATTTTGTGCCTTTATTGATTGGAGAAAGACAGTGGATAGGCTTGTGAAGGGGGTGAGAGTAGGGAAATACACTCTGCAAACTGGTCACAGGCTGGATTCAATCCCAGACCGGCAGAAATATGTATATGGGATGTTCATGGTTGCTAACCACTCCGCCAAACCAGCACCCCAATGTCTCAAACAGTTTTGATAAAGGTTTTGAAAAATTTAAACTTTAATTCATGAATAGATTATGAATTTAGCCCTAAAATTGTGAACTTTGTAATGATTTATCAGGTATTAAAGTTCTTAAAAACTGTAAACTATTTGATGTGGTTCATTAAAGAAAAATTAATGTTTCTTAGGGATATTTCAATGCTCTTAAAGGACAAACTATGGGATTGTTTAAGCTAAGATGAATTTATTAAAAAAAAAATACATAAATACTTGGGATTTATTAAGTGCTAGTAAAGTTCTTCAAAGATGTAAAACATATGACTTCTCAAGTACTTAATGAAATAAATATTTAAATTATATAAAAAGTGGCAGTGCTTTATATTAAGGTACCATAATAAGCATTAATTATTAATTGCTTAGTAATTTTAAAGTGTTAATTAAAGCATAAGCATGTTAAAAATAATAATTATTGCTTATAAAGACATTTGAAGAATTTATTAGAAAATTATTTTGAATAATTGAATCTGGCATAAACATTAATACGACATCTTTCATTCATCGTTATTTATAAGGGATAATTTAACAATAATAACCCCATTAATTATAGGGTATAAGTCTTATTAACAGTTAATAAGGAGCCCTTGCAGGAACCAATCTGAAATGGAAACAGTGTCTTAGAATTTAATAAATTCTAAACTATGCATCGATGAAGACTACTAAGTCTTTATTGTTCACAAAAGTTAAGGTTAGTTACAGGTGGAAACCACAAACCTGCTCCTTTTTGTTTCCCCAGGCAAGCTCAATGTGTTTAACACACCACCTGGAATAGTGAACAGTGGGGTGGTTGTAGCCAAGTTGAAAACTTTCTTAAAGACTTGTGTATCAGTGCATGTGTAAGTTTCACTTCTGAAAAATATGCTATGAGGTGTTATTGATCTACGAGTGCATACTTGACACTTCCCACTTTAGATCAAGTACCTGGAAATATGCATTATGAGCTGCAAATAAGTTCACAATTTTAAATTTGTTATTCTTGGTGAGTGCATAAGTAAGGATTCATAAACCTCAATCAGACATAGTTTCCACTTTAGATACAAATGGTCCTGATCAAATATTAATAATTTATATTATACGATAAGTTTTAATGAAGAGAACATGAGAACATCTGAACTCCGGCCCCTGTCCCAGTATCCTGGGGCTTCTTGAGTGGGCCCACTGTGGTAAGAGCTGGCCCTAACACTGAGAGCCTGCAATGGGTTCCAGTGACACTCAATTAAAAGCCTCTTAATTTTGACATCTGGAGGACCCGTACATGGCAGTGGCACGTCACTTCACACGTGTCTCTAGTCAAACCAAACAAAGTCGAGGTGACAACAGGAATGGCCTATTTAAGACTTAGTCTTATTTTATTTTTGAATTTATTTATCTATATTTGTACTACATTCTTTAATAATGCATCAGGCCGAATTGGTTTGCCCTAGACCTTTTTCTTATTTTGAATTTGATTTATGAAACACACTTAAAGTGTAATTTGAGTTGCCTAATTGAGCTTAGAATTTTCTGGACAAGTTGCCCTGACTTTGGTTTTATTCTGTCACCAATTAAAATGTGGATTTACAAATCTTCACTTGTTAGTGTATTCATTTGATTAGTCATGCACTACAGTTTTATAATATCCTAGAATTCAAATTCTTTATTTGGGTACTTTAAGCAGATATGAGATTAAACTGCGATTAATTAGATTGATTAATTATAAATCCGGTAATTAATTAGATTATTTTTTTTAATCGTCTGACAGCACTAAATAAACACAAAACCCCAAATCACACACTTTGTTATTTCATATGTAGACACCAGGAGAAGTCCAGAGATCTGTCATAAGTTTATTTTTGTCTTTAATTCATGAGAGTGGTCACAGAATCATAGAAACGTCCTTAAACCCATGAATCCATCCTTTTACTTTAAAAACTGACCTCCAGCTGGAGCCGTCTGACAGGTCGGGCGGCATGAACAGCTGTCATCTGATTGGCTGAGAGGAGTGTTGTCGGACTGAACGTGGCTCCACCACAGGCGTGCACGTGAAGATACACGGTCACTTGCGTCAAATGATAAACATAATAAGTCAAGAAGCAGGAGCAGGGATGGGTTTTTATTTCAAAATAAAAACAGAAAAAAATGCAATAAAATAATGTGATGGAACAGGGAGTTAATGATATCCAATTAAAACTTAATATTTTTTATAACTCACTGTGCAGTATTTTGTTATTTGATTCTGAGGAGTCTAAGAGACTGTAACTAAATCATTACACAGCTTTGTACAAGGACAGTTACCTTTACCTAACTTAAATATAATTTAGTAGGCCGGCTGATTGGACACTTCTCATGTAGAGAGAAACATCTAAAAAAGGGCTGATTTCATTTCTCAGTGTTATAGAATTTTAGTTATGTGTGTTGTAACAACAAACTACGGAGCCCTTAAAGGGACATTGTAAGGGAAAAAAAAATTGAGTATCTGGTGTAAGACACTTTTTCGTGCACACCAAATAGCTTTTGATGTGCACCTGAAAGTATAAACTAGATATTTTTAATGCATTTTTCCTTCTGATGATGTCCCTTCAGGGGCTCCATAACAAACTACTGTATGTATGTGATGTGAATTACTTTTATAATTTTATAACCAACCAAATATATCAGATCACAAAATACTCAGTCAAGGTAAAACACGAGGACCAATCTTGCTTCTCCATCCCTGTTAAAAATAAATCAGATTATAAAACGCTTCATTTTTATCTTTATTTTTTACTATAATTTCCATAGTAGATGTCTTATTGTGAAGGCACAAACCGGAAGTGCCAAACCTGCACTGTTGAGTGGAGCTGACAGATAAGGAAGTGAGTACAGCATGAAGACTACAGTCTGTGGTTTGAACTGTTCTGTGCCAGATCACCAGTGAGTCTCTTGCGTTTCATCACCAGCTTGATCATCATTATCATCATCATCATCATCATCATCTCCACCATCTCCACCATCACCTTCACCTGATCCTCCTTCTCGTGCGGCCGAAGCTGCCCCTTGCAGGTAAGAGAACACCTGACATCAGGCTGGCAGACTGAAACCAAACCCCTCTTGGAGAGGTGCTAATTGAAGCTTATCTCGCTCTTTGCCCACAAAGTATCGTGATATTAGTTGCGGTCTTTACGTCAAACTGTTTGTCTTGATCCAGACTTTAGGTCGGCTTGAAGGATTCATTAATCAGCTGTTTTCTCAGCTGTAAATCAAACAAACACCTGCTGCCACTTTGAGGATCGATCACCTGTTGGTGCGCTGCAGACAGATTATTTTAAGTGAAGTTTTAAACAAACATTCTTTTACAATAACTTTACACCTCATGGTCATGATGTTATTACAGTTCTTTAACAAACACAACACTGAACTCTCTCTCAGCTGTGAGGCTGTTTTATTGAAGCTTTATGAATCTATGACAGCTCTGTTTTTGCATGAATACTTTTGCATGAATACTTAAAAAGGATATCGGCAATAAATGTTGGAACCCCAAAAAGACAGAAAATATTTAACCATCTAAGAGTAAGTTTTTTTGTTAAAAAGTTTTTACTTGCAAAGATAGTACATGTTTACTGACATCATTTAACAGAAGAGGTCTGAGCTTGGTTTAAGAATATATTTTAGTACCTTAAACAATTTACCTTTTATTTAGAAAAAGTCCCTCTAAAACAGGTTAAACTTTTGCTCAAATATTTGCCCTGGGTAACAAGATTTTACCTGAAAAAGTTTTTAGTCAGCATAAAACACTTAAGTTTGCAAAAAAAATTCCATATTTTGCACATTTTACCTTCTGCTTAAGAATTTACATCTCCATAAATATTTCACCTTCTCATACCATGTATTTACTGTTTCTGTAAAACACAACTTGGTGAAAATACTGAGCTTGTAGAGGAAACATTAACCTGCTACACGTAAAATATTTAAAGCAAAATTAAAATGAATCAGAAATTTGGCTCAAGCTACTCATTACCAAGTCCTTTTTTTTTAAAGAAAAAATGCATTTCTATTTTAGGTTTTTTTCTCATTTTTTTGAGTAGTGGTCTTAAATTTTTGATCAACTGATGAACAGCCTAATTTAGTTTAATTGTTCTTTGCAATAATTTGCTTAATCATTTTTTGGTGTGTCACTCCCATTTCTTCTTTTGGCATTTTGAAGCTCTACTTCAACCTGATACACCAGATGGACAGCTTCATATTGGAAATATCTAACACAATAACACTAATCCATCTGGAAAGGAGCCTTTTAAAAGATTTTCAGTGTAAGAACTTCAAAAACAACAGAAGATGCAATTGGATGATCATTTAGGTCATCGCACCCATCACTGCCAATCCATATCAAGAAACGCTCCTACGTATGACGTATCATACATAGCGGCTACACATAGCGGCTACAGTTAACAACGGGAAACAACAGTTAACAGTTGTTAACTGTTGGTAGCCGGTAGCGGTTGTTAGTTGTTACGGCTAACAGCTAAAGGCCCTTAACTTTTGTTTGCTATTGTTAACCATTAGCCGTAGTGGCATGGTTACTCAGTATGACTGAGTCATAGTGATGTCTCTGAGACCACCTGAGGAAGGCCTCTGAGCTACCTGTGTGTCCTCTCTTTCTCAGGTGTACCATGGCGAGTTGGCTGGTCCAGGCGATGATGATGATGTTGTCAGTCTTTGTCAGCAGCTGTCAGGGGAAGAGAGACAAAGTGCTCTACTGTTCAGGTCAGTCTGAAGCTTTTCTCTTCCTGAACTTTGACCTTGAACCATGTGATTATTTGACCTGATTCTAGTGAACCCTGCTTGGTTGGCACTGTGGCACAGCTCAGTGACTGCTGGTTTGATCCCCGTGGCGTTCAGGGCTTCTTTGAGCGGAATTTGCATGTTCTCCTACCTGCTACCTGAAATCTCATGCCTAGGCTTATTGTGATCCTCTTTATTTCCCAGCATGCAAAGCGATAGTTGATGAGCTGAACCACTCCATCAGTCAGGTGGATCCAAAGAAGATCATCAACGTGGGCGGCTTTAGGATAAATCCTGATGGGACCATGAACGACAAGAAGGTACAGCACACACACCTTTACCTGTCTGCTGTAGCACACCTAATGTCTGTTGGTACAGGTGTGATGAATTTGATTAAATGTAGAAGAACTTCAGCAAACAAGATGTTTTAAAGGGACTGTGAGGAGTTTCTAAGTAATTACAAAAAAGTCTCACTTTTAGATATATGCCTGATGGAAATACACACTTTAAGATGAGTTTATAGCATCTAAATAGGTTATCTATAAATGCTTTTCCTTAGCCTTCTGGTTAGGTTGGACAGGGCTGGACTGGCCTGGATACTTAACTTCAGGAACAAGAAAAATAAAACTAGAGCAAATTTCTATTATTCAGACACGTCTTGGAGCACCGGGCTGTAAGTAGCCATATATAGCCGGCTACAAAACTATGATACTAAGTTTTCTAAAAATTGCTTGTTGTCACACATCAAAAACTACCGCTACGTAACTAGAAAGAGATACATTACCTCGTCACTTTGCATCCTATAAGTTGTTGAAAAAAGAAGTTGTAAAGCAATGCAGAGTTCTGAGGAAGGTCCGAGTTTCATTCATTTAGCATCACAACAAACACACGTTTTGGCTCGTGGTGCATTCCAGTTGTAGTCGGAAGTTGGAATTTCTGAGTTCCAAGTAGGAGACTACAACTGGAACGTCCCCCGAAGAGGGAATTTCCTGCTGGGAACTCGGTGAAACCTCGCCACCCCCGAGTTAACAATGGAAGAAGGATGCCCCCAGTGTGAACAGTTATTTAGCTCCTGTAATAATCAATTTATTTGCACTTCTGACTGGGGTGTGTCGCTCGAGATCAGCTGTATACATAGTATTGTTAGACTTATATATACAAAAATGCTGCCATAGTGATAATCACATTCTTCATACAACAACGCAGGGCGTGCTAACAACAGCTAACAACAGCCTGGTAGATCGGCATGTTTTTTTCCGACTTTAACTGGAACGCCTGTAAGTCAGAGATGATGTCACTCCCAGTTCCGAGGTTACTTGAACGCAGCATTACGACAGTCACCGCGCGTGCTCATGGGTAGCAGAGTCTTAGAGTCTCCGGTAATAGATTCTCCTCATAGCACCTTTAAGTAATGTTACAGTAGATGCGTTGTGATGTTTGAGTAGGCTAATGCTGGCCTTCAAAGTAAATGTCATTTGATTGATTATAAACATTTGTGTTCATAATATTCCCAATGTAAGACATGTTTGAAGTTAATATTAAGCAATAAGGTGGAGGGAATATGATACAACCTTGCAAACCAAAAAATAGTGGTCACTACCAAAATAGTGCAGTCACAACCGAAATGGTGCAGTCACAACCGAAACACTGGGTGTTTTGTAAAAAATAAAAGATATTGAGTCATCAACTAACATTTTATGATGACTATTCTTTAAATGTATGTTCAATTTCATAACTCATTAACTCTGAGATCTATATAATCAGTGGAATTCATTTTACAAGAAAAGATTGGATTTTGGTTTTGATGAGTCTTAGAAATTGAACTTTGAAAAATGTTTAAAATATCATTTTTATTGATTTTGTTGTAAAACCCTTCAAGAAAAATTTGTAAAAATATTCTTTAGAGGGGGCATGGAAGTACAATATGAACAGATTAATATAATACCTTTTATTGCAGTGTGTTGCTATGTTTCGGTTGTGACATTTTGGGAGTAGAAAAAACATTTCAAGAACAGGCAGAAATTAAAATATGAATATTGACTGCACTATACAAGATATATGTACCTTAGATATGGTACAACATATGTATGGAAAAAGTT
This sequence comes from Scarus forsteni, assembly GCA_036419115.1. Classification (NCBI taxonomy): domain Eukaryota; kingdom Metazoa; phylum Chordata; class Actinopteri; order Labriformes; family Labridae; genus Scarus; species Scarus forsteni. The sequence goes on along the minus strand of JAZDUH010000087.1, from coordinate 2,956,016 downwards.
TTGGGAAAAGAAACACTTTGAAAAAAAAATTTCCAACCCTGCACTTTGGACAAATTCGGTAGAATGGCCCATATACAACATACCAATACAACAAAGGCCAGATCAGACAGTCAGGTCCTGTCCAGTGCAAGCACAGCAGCTTGAGCAATTTTAAGCAATTTCGTAGTAAAAGAGTGCGGGTACTAGACTGGCCTGCCTGTAGTCCAGACCTGTCCCCCATTGAAAATGTGTGGCGCATTATGAAGCGTAAAATACAACAACAGAGACCCCGGACTGTTGAACAACTTAAGCTGTACATCAAGCAAGAATGGGAAAGAATTCCACCTCAAAAGCTTCAAAAATTGGTCTCCTCAGTTCCCAAATGTTTACTGAGTGTTGTTAAAAGGAAAGGCGATGTAACACAGTGGTAAAAATGCCATTAAATTCTAAGTTGATTATTTGCAAAAGAAAAAGTTTCTCAGTTCGAACATTAAAGCTGTGGTCTACGATTTGAAACCGCAGCCTGCCCCCCTTCCCTCACCTCTCCCCTCCGTGTTCCAAGATCCCGCCCCCAGCTCGTGTCGCCTCATATAGCCCCCTCGGACAGAGCTACGAGCGACTAGCACAATATATCAGCAGCAAACTCAATCAAAAACAGCTCAGCTCAACTGAAAGTATCAAACACGACAGACATCCCCCTTGTAACACACAGCAGTAGCCATTTCAATTGGACCGGCAGCAATGCGGGTCTGGCGCCGTCAGAGCGGAGCTGAGTGTGGGGGATGATTTATCTTTCTCAGCCTGTCCTCCACAGCTCAGCTTACAGTGCAAACGATTAGCGGCTAACAGGCTAACCCGCTCCCCTACAAGTTATTAGCCCGTGCAGGCACAAACTAACCAGAGTTATTCAGCAGACACCTCCCACTGTAGTAAACAAAGCCATTACCTGATCAACCAGGGGCGAAACGGTCGATGCTGAAGGTCTGACGGCCGGCTGAGGCTATTCGTCAGCCGTTAGCCGTTAGCCCGCTAACAGGCCTCAACCCGCGGGCAGAGCTCCGTTGGGCCCCGCGAGGCGGTCTCGGCGCTAGGCTTTTCCGGCTCCATGGTAGTTCAGTAGCTAACGCTGCTAGCTGCTCACTGGAGGTAGAGGGGAGGAGGCGGGACCATGGGCAAGATGCTGCGTACTGCGTAGCGAGGGAGACGAGGATTGGATGGACTCACAGACCAACTCACGGACCAATTAATAGTCGCAGGTTCTTAGGTTTGATTGGTCAGCTAGTATGCAGCTTTTCAGCAGATATACTGAATGGATTTTTTTCGTTCTTTTTGGTCTTTATACTGTGTAGATAGGACCATAGGACCATAACAGCCTTATAAACGGTGTTATTAATATGTACAAAGCTTCCAAATCGTAGACCATAGCTTTAAGTATCTTGTCTTGTATTCAATTAAATGTAAGTTGAAAAGGATTTGCAAATCGTAGTCTGTTTTTATTTACAATTTACACAACGTGCCAACTTCACTGGTTTTGGGTTTTGTAATAGCGATTCCATAACAAGGACTGGTGCTGCAGGAGAAGCTGTCAGACATAATTCAAGTGTTTTGACAGCGCACTAGGACAGGATTAATCTTCACTGTACATTACAGTACCACTCGAGTTACCTCCCCCTCCCCTCAGAGTTTATAGCTCGGATGGAGGTCGGTACAAACGAGAACTTGTACCTGTATTTTGTGGCCTGTTGTACAGCAAGGCGAAGGCCAGAAGGGAGCAACTGGAACTTGAAAGAATTAGAAACAAATAAGTCAGCTTGCAGAGCCATTTGCCTATTTTTAATTTGAGTTTTAAAACCAGTGAAGTACCCACAGTTTGGAAATCAGTTGTGCTTCCAATGTTAAAGAGTGGCGATCTCTCAGAGGTCAAAAATTACAGACCGATTTCTAAACTTTGTGTCCCAGTGAAAATCTTTGAAGAAATTGTCAGTGAGCAATTAAAATTATTTTTAGATTCCAATTGTATTTAAGCAAAATTTCAATCTGGTTTTAGAAAACAGCACAGTCATGTTACTGCTGCTCTAAAAGTTTTAAATGATTTTATTCAAGTTTTAGCTAGTAAAAAATATTGTGTTGCACTTTTCTATTAATTTATCCAAGGCCTTTTACACAGTTGATCATAAGCTTTTAATTGACACACTGCTCAGGATAAGGGTGTGAAGCCAAGCTGCCACTTTGCAGATTACCTTTCAAATAGAACACAAAGTGTCCAAATGGCAGACTCCTCCTCTGGTTTCCTGAATATCACAAAAGGAATACCTCAAAGGTCATTCCTGGGACAATTTTTATTTACTATTTATATCAATAATTTGTGCATCAATCTGTCAAAATGCATTTTGTCTTTTTTATTCTGACGATACAGTCATTCACAGCTGCTCTTCCTCACTTTCACAGGCTTTAGAATTTTACAAACTGCTTTTAATACAGTTCAGGCTCATCTTCAACCACTGAAACTGTTTCAAATGCAGAGAAAACTAAAACATGGTATTTTCTCACCAACCTAAATTAATTGAGCCTGCCAATGCCAATACAACTCTAAATGGCGAGCAGATAGAGCTGATCTCTAGCTACAAGTATCTTGTTTTTTTACTTGACCAGGAGCTCTCATTCCAGCCTCACATTGCCAACCTGGTCTGTAAATTGAAGGTAAAACTTGGATTTTTCTATGGGAACAAATCCTGTATTCCCTCCGAGCTCGAAAATACATCCCTGTGTTGTTCTGTATATGAGTGCCTCAACCAAATGTCTCCAGACTCTCAACACTGTTTTTCATTGTGCATTGCATTTTGTAAATAGCTGCGGACGTCTCACTCCTCATTGTGACCTTTATGCCGAAGCTGGGTGGCCATCCTTGAGCTCCCAGAGGCATACCCACTGGATGCTGTTGATTTAAAAGATGCACCTGCCCTGCACCGTGTCTGCGCTGCACCAATGGGGTGTGTCCAGGGCATTTTGCAATTATCAGGCATAACGCAGTTCAGCGCACCAACGCCTCCATCCCTCCCACTGGTGCAAGTGCCAGGGAGGTAGGAGAGAGGGCGTGAGTGGGTTTAACAGCTGTCTGTATTAGTCACCAATCAAATGAACGCCTCTTCTTGCCTTTATATGCCCTGTGGTCTGGCTTATCCCCGCCACCGTGGCCACGTTGTACTGGAAAGACCCGGTGGCAAAGATGGTCAGAGCCGCTGTCACTTTTACAGCAACTGGGAGAGTGCAGAGCCTACGGGGTGTGCATCGGAGGCTATGATGCACGTCACCATGTCGACCACCTCACGGGACAAATGTAATCTGTTCCTGTGTCGTGAATAGGAGTACAAGATTAAGTGACAGTTACATTTAAACACAGCAGAAGGCTAATCCATTCATCACACTTGTGATCCACTTGCATTCCTGGTCTGTCATTGCCAAATAGCAGAACCTGGTGACTTACAGTTGTTTTGCGAGCGTCGCTCTGGTTGGCTTGAGAGATGTGAACTCGTTAGTTTGAGTCACACTTCTAGCTGCCATCAGGTTGAGTTTCCATTATGACAAATGCCTTTAATCCAACATCAGATGTGATGGGACAATTAATATAGATACAAATGTATATGCTGGTTAAGACAGGAACATAAAATGGTGATTTCTGTGATTTTTTTTATTGCATTGAAATGTGCCTGACACTCTGGAGACCTGCCTCTGAGGTTTTGGTGACGTGTGCACACTGTGCACATGTCAGCCAAATAGCCACTGCACCAGGGGCACTTCGCCTGCACCGAGAATAGACTGTCTCGGTGCAGCCGGTCTACCAAATTGCCAAAGTGGCTGTACACGGCAGCGGAAGAAACAACCATTCCGTGGGCGTTGCCAGACTCCATATCCCTGCCCCACCCTGTGCTGTGCCAGGAAATTAGAGCCCATAATCTTAGCCCATATTTTGCATTGAACTCTAGATCTATATCTTTAAATCATAGTCAAGCCCTTCAGTGAAGCGTCCTTCAGTAAGGTCCTGTCCTCTCTGACCTTATCCACCAGCAGATAAAACACTTTATGTTCGGTTTATCTGACAAACTTCCCGTTAGAAGAAAATGTGAAACAGAAACATGGCCTCTCTGCCATATTTTATACTTTTCATCTGTGTAGTTATTTTTTATGTTCACAAGATGTGTTCATATGTCAGTATTTACAGACAAGCTCATGGATGATGTTTTTATTCTGAACAGATAAAGTCTTAATGTTTTCACGTTAAGGGGGAATCCATTTATAACTCATCTGCTTTGGTCTGAAGAAGGAAACCAGTCTTTATGTATGTTGTAGCTGATGTCAGCTCCACCTTTTGACCTTAAACTGGTTTGAGTTCAGTTTCATTCAGATTCAGATTAAAAAGATGTTATTTATTCATAGCCATGGTTCATTTCATACCACATACACAGCTGCAGAAAAATCTTGACATCATCCTGAAACTGACAGGCAGACTGCACGTGTGTATGCAGACATCAGGCTGTTTCACTCTGTTCACCCTGATCACCACCCACTGACCCCTGCCACATCGAGAGGCAGACAACCATTCACACTGAAGGGCAATTTAGAATCACCAGTTCACCTAGTGAGCATGTTATTGGGCTGTGGGAGGAAGCTGGAGTGTTGGAGGAGAACCTACTAATGCACAGGAAGAACATGCCAGCTTCACACAGAAAGGCCTTGCCCTGGCCCGGGAATCGAACCGGCGACCTTCTTGCTCTGAGACATGTGCACTACCTGCTGTGCCCGATTATATTTATTTTATGTTATTTTATTTTATTTTATTTTATTTTATTTTATTTTATTTTATTTTATTTTGGGGTTTTTTTACATTACGCCAGCCAGGCTCACCCTGCTCCTATAGTTTTAGTCAATTAGTCGTCACTTAAAAAAAGTTATTAATTATGAAAAGAATAAAACTTGCAACCCAAAATATTTATACCAACAATGAAAACACATCTCACAAGTTTTAAAATCTTTGTATTCAACATCCAATAAACATAGTATAATATGACTAAAGAAGGGAGATCACACATATGTTAAATAACAGAGATTAAACCTGTTTTCAGACTTTTGGCTTCTTTTTGTTCATTAAGTCATTCTTAAAACATCTTAGTTCCTTTCAATAAGTACAAAAAAAATCAACCTCAGAGGGAGCAAGGCCTGGGAAAAATATCCATTTACCTTATCCAGATTCTGTGTTGGTGAGGATTTATTAAATCATATCATATCAACTACAGAGAGAGATTCAGTTGGGTGACAGATTTTAGTACAAATTAAAACAGGAGTTTCTTTCTTTAAGAAAGAAAAAATTATTAAATCATAGATCGAGCTGTATGAGAAAAATCTTCAACTGTATTTGAGAACATGTCTTTCAGCTTAAGTGGGAACACCGACTAGGTTTCAGGAATGATGATGTGAATGTGGTGAAATGTTTTCATCTCAGAAACTAAAGAACCTGGGTGAAGTCGGTCAGCCTGTAAATCTAAGGAAAACATCTGCCTTTGGTGAAAGCCTCCTCCTCCTCCTGGGCCTGTGAGGACGCTAACTTGTGAATAAGTTCTTTGCTTTAACTTATCAAACTTAAACTTTTATTGAAGTCTTCTTGGATCATCCTCCTCCTCCCGCTCATCCGTGGCCGGAGCTGACACCCTCCTCCACCTGGTGCTTTGTTTCTCCATCAAATGTTCCTAAGTCGCAGAAGAAGAAACCTTGATCCCTGCCCTCACGCTCCGTCCTTTCAGTGGCGTTTGACCTGCTCTGAATCGCAGAGGGAGGGCTGTCAGAGCTTAGGAGCCATCAGGGAGGAGGATTTTTAGGTTTTAAGTCTCTGCTCTTTGGCCCCCTCACAGTAGGACTTCCTGGGATCATGAAGACAAAAGTTAAACCTGCCTGCTCAAACAATGACTCATCTCCGGCTTCCAAAGACATTGAACTTAGAGAGAGCGCCAGGCCGGTCTCATGGTGACCGAGGGAAGTCATGCATTGAGAATGAGAGGATGCACAAAGGCACCCTGACACACTGACACATGATATCACAGAGCTCCAGGAGACGCTTCACATCAGGTTTGATACAGAGAGCAGGACAAGTCTGACACTCGCTCTGATGGGGCTAACAGGAGCGCGCTAGCTCAGCATCAGGTTTTAGTATGTAGACTCGATCAGTCAGAGGACCTAACCCAAACTGGAGATTCAAACATCTGAAGCCTTCATGCTCACGCAGGCCCCTGTTTTTTAATAACTGTCCATCAGTGGGAGGCCAATAGGGGACTGTCTTCCTCTTACCATGGTAACAGTGTGAAGCTCTTTACGTCCTGCAGAGTTCAAACATCCTGCAGCACAATCAGCTCACAGGTCATGTTTTATTTATTTATTTATTTATTTATTTATTTTATTTATTTATTTTTTTAATGTATTTCTGTGGCATTTCGTGCCTTTATTGATAGGAGAGAGACAGTGGATAGGCTTGTGAAAGGGGGTTAGAGAGTGGGGAAGACATTCTGCAAACTGGTCACAGGCGGGATTCGAACCTTGACAGGCAGAAGCATATACATGGGGTGCCTGGTTGCTAACCACTCCACCAAACCAGCACCCCACAGGTCATGTTTTAGTGTTTTAGATGGGACTATATCCTGACAATCAGGCGTGAATCCATCCGTCCATTCTGCGGTTGAAACAGAGAGCATAAACATTTACTAGCAAGTTTCAACCGTGCGTCTGATATCTCCTCATTTGTAACACCGGATTGCTTTCTCCAGTACACAGTGATGGCCTTCGGTATGTGTAAAGCAACTTCCACATTCCAGCGACTCATAAACACTGTCCTGTCCAGAATAACAAACTGCAATGCATATTTGGATGACCTGATCGTGTATACAGACACCTGGGAGGAGAAGAATCAGTTCAGCCTACTGTCATGTACCACACAATAACAGCTGTTTGGCATTCAGACTACTAGTCAGGTCCAGGTTTAGGATGTCGACAGTACGTTAATCTACTTTTTTCATAGAGATCTACATGCAATGATGTTTCAGGGTGCAAACCCTTCGTCCGAGGATCTGGAAAGGCTCTGGAGGCCCTTTAGCTCTGTTACCAACTGCTGAGATCAGCTAGCATCTAGCTGCCAAACCATCCTCCAATTATGTTTTGATCGGGACTTGAATCAGCCACCCAACGGTCCTCAGCTACACTGCTCAGAGTACAGACTACCAACACATAGAGTCTGCAGTATACACCCCATACTGCTGAGTAGTACTTGTATATAGGCATTTTTTTAAACAGCCTTCGTTTGCAGTTCTGGGCCACTGAATAAAGATATTTTACCTGGGCTGTCAGGTGCACCTTCACATTATAGTTTTTCTCAGTTGTCTTGGTACATTTATCGAGTCATCCTCAACATTGGGAAACAGTTAGTGCATTTCTCAGAACAATTCGTACAAAGAGAAAACTCTATGAATATACTGCAAAAGCCAGTCTTGCTCAAAATCCTTAGTTCATCTCTTAAAATAAATGTCTGTGTCAATGACCATGTCAGTGCCATCAGAATGACAAATCCTTGTGCCACTGTGTACAGATAAAACAGTCAAATTTCCTAGTCATGTTGTCAATAACAGTTTACTCTGGAGGAATGTTCTGATGTATTGCACATTTTTTGTAAGTTCTAAGTTACACCCAAGTGTATGAGGGACATTGATTGCAAGAAAGAGTACAACATTCACACTTACGCTTTTAATGTTTGGTCTGTAATTTTTTGACAGATCATGTCATGGCAATACAGAAAGGAAAAAACAGCACTGCATAGCACAAAGAAACAGATGAAAGTAGAAATGCATCTTTGAGCTATTTCAGAAATTGGTTGATCTAATGCTTCACACATTTCCCTTCATGAGGGAAAGTCAAGAGTCACCTGGGATCAATGTATAATGTAATGTCAGGACTGACTTAAAAAAAGTCTCATGGATACAAATATTTGACATATTATGGCAACTTTTTCAACCATTTTGCACGTAAAAATATATGCAATGAACTGAGGTGAGACTACTTCACAGAGACCAATTCTAGTACAGTTTGATCAGTGTGACAAAAGCAACTGATAATGTAGGAAACAGATAATTGTACATAATCATTTGTATGGATGTACCAAAGCATTTGCAACTTATTCAAAGAAATGAAGAACTGCTTTTTTGATGTGCACAAGTGACATAATGATGTGAAGACTGAACAAGCAGTTTTGAGAATTTCAATTTGGATCTGAGACATGAGTAATTACTCTTCTTTTTCATTATTATTTTTTTTTTTTTTCATTATTAGTCACCTAATGGAGAACAAGCTCGTAGACATAAACCTGTGAGGAGAACCAAAGGCCGGCAGTGCTATCAATGCTAACATTAGCCACACTGCCTGATGTTGTCAGTGAAAGGGACATTAGCCTGCTAACTGAAATATTCCACTAAATTCAACCAATAATTCACAAATTGTTGGTTCCTGAGGTTAGTCTTGTTTTGTTCGTGTTTGGTTCAGATGGCTTTCACACCCACAGTGAACTGAACGCAGAGACCACTAGTCTTCTGGTGGACCAGAGTTCAGGTCTTTGGTCCAAACTTTTTAGACCTGAAAGCGACCTTACAGCTCACGTGAGGCACTCCTTTCTGTGCCCAAGCATAGATAGTCAGCCTGATAGTCCTAATGGTAAATGGTAAATGGATTTGATCTTATATGGCGCTGTTTGACTACTTAAAGCTGCTGTACACTGCAGGTCACACTTACCCACTCACACCCATTAGCTCTCACGTGCACTCACTGCTGGTTCTGAGTTTCTGTGCTAGTAATTCATCAGCTAACACATTCACGCCCTTTCGTGTGTATTTACATGCCACTGACACAGCAGTGGGAGCACCTTGGGGTTAAGTGTCTTGCTCAAGGATACATCTCCACGTGCCACTCGGAGCTGGGCTTGAATTTGTAACCTCTCAATCACTGACCAACTGTGCAAAGAGGGGTGTCCAGCTTCATGGGCGTCCTCATTATCATTCACCAGTTCAATGTAATGAGACTGCTTCTCTTGACTCTAAACCAGTGGTTTTCAAACCATGCACAACATGATACCAAATTTATTTTAATCTCATGAAGTAGTTTTTGATTATTTTAGTGAATTTACAAACACCAATGCCAGTGAAGTAAGGAGGTTCTATTAAAGTAACAATATGTAACTTTAACACCTTATCTTAACTGTTTTCAAGGCCATCTAACAGTGGAGAGTCAGACTGTGAGCTCTTCTGCTGCTGTCAGAGGGTGAGTAAAGAAGTTCTTTTATATGTTTGTTACTTGATTTGAGCTGCTGGGGGTTTTTATTCTGTCACTTTACTGATCAAAGAAATAAGAAAGAAATACGCCTCATTGTAAAGCTGTTCAAGGAGTTCTTCCTGTTCTGTCCATCCTTGCTGGAGACAATAAATACCCCATCAACACGCTTACATGCCACAGCTCCAAAACACAGTAATCAAACCCTCCTTAAAAACCTTAACTCGATTCGAGTGAGGCTATGATATGAAAGAGGACTGTGACGGATGAGGACTGGGAAAGAAAGAGGAGGAAAACGAAAAAGCCGGACCAGAGAGAAGATTGGACGGGCTTTTAGCGATGTTTTGAACTACGTGAATCAACAGCTGAAGTCAGACTGTGAGCTCTTCTGCTGCTGTCAGAGGGTGAGTAAAGAAGTCTTTATATGTTTGTTACTTGATTTGAGCTGCTGGGGTTTTATTCTGTCACTTTACTGATCAAAGGAGACACTAACACACCACAGGAGTCAGAAAACAGGAGATATGTTTTCTCAAATGTCTCTGGGAGCTCAAAGTTTATGATTAGCCAGTTTCACTATTAAATAAAAGATGTTACTTGGGATTGCAGGGACTGCCCCAAATTGTTAAAAAGACCTGTGTGAGTCCTACTTATCTAATAGTATTATTATAGTTTGTACATCTGTATGACGGTACAGCAGTGATGTTGAGTGTTGAACACTTCAGAGGCTGTCAACCAACAATCAGATGATCTGAAGTTAGCTCATGTCCTATTATTCTGTAATATTGAGATGATTACACAGAAACAGGTTTAGCGATTATATATTCTGTCCAGTTCACTGACCTCAGTATTTATTTCAGGTATCAGCTCAGGTGATCAGCATCAGCTATCCCAGAGCTGGAGTTTATAGGATTTTAAAGACACAGAAGAACACAGTTACATCAAGACCTTCAGAAAGCCGTTATTCTGATGAGGATCTATCCAAATAGTTAAAAAAACTGTGTGAAGGTTATCAGTTTTTATTATTGCAAGTTAGCAAACACTGAAGTATTGACACATGAGAATCAAATAGTGTAATAAATACTGTATTTTATTTCTGATCTCTTCTATACCTGCCATATTTACAGTAACAATGTGCCTTTTGGGGTGGAGTCATAAAGATTTTATTCTTTCATGTTGCAGTTACACCAAGCGACCACAGAAGAACTAGAGCAGAAGAATAAATGGATCTATCCTATTTTGGGCCTTTAAAAAGATAAACAGATGTGAAATAAAAACTGTGTATCAACAGAACTACAATCAAAAATATCCCAGAGCTGCAGTTTATAGGATTACTTAGACACAGTATTATAGTGAGCACATCATAACATAAAACACATTCAGAAGGTTATTCTGATGAGGATTCAAAATGGATCTCTCAATGATCCAGACCTCTGGTCAGCTGGTCTCTCTGCAAGATTCAACAGTTTGAGAACAACTGTGCATGCAAGTAGGTCAACAGTTTAGAATCAGTCCTGTGTCTAACATACACACATGGAAGCAGAAAATTACACAAATGAACAGGCGTAACTTCAATCATGTCTGATATCCTGCATATTTACTCTGAATAAAACATTTCTACATGCTTCTATAAGTTGATATTTCATATTTCTTTTGTTGTATTATTTTAGCCCTACACTCAGTTTTACTATCGCCTAATTTTTTTCTGTATTTGTTCTAATTGTATAATGGTAAGTAAACACCTAGCTAAATACAACCTGTCTTCAGTCCTCCTGGAGTCGCCATTATACATCAGCCACTCACCCCAGACTAAGCTGCCTTGTCAAATAAAGGTTATTGCATAGGTCTGCATGTTACCAGACGTTTAGAATGTTTCAACTGAATTTCAAGGACTTTGCCAAGTTCATCTACAGTCTTATAATCGTAGATGTTATGTTCATTGCATAAGACACATTCTGCTGGAGTACTAAAGGTCTTGACTGTTACAGAGTCTCCACGCAGCCTCAGCTAGTTCTCTTCTTCTCTAAATTTATCAGCTTTTCAGACTGTCCAATCCAGCTGTTCAGGAGTTCTTTCCCTCTGTCATATACACTTGAGACCAATAGTAATTTATCAAGCTACATACAGTCTTTTAAAACAGCAGTAATCAAACTCCTTCTCGCCATTAACATCAGCCACTACAGGCTATATCAAACTTGAACATGCAAGATCCTGAAGAAAGTAGTGGCTGATCAGCTATGACTTTCATGACCAGAACTGTAATCAGTCACAGTGCTGCTTTCGACACCATTGATCATGATGCTCTTATACATAAATAAAAGATGTTACTTGGGATTGCAGGGACTGCCCTAAATTGGTTTGAGTCCTACTTATCTAATAGATATCAGTTTGTACACGTGAACAACAAGTCTACTGTGTACACTAAAGTAAGTTACAGAGTTCCTCAAGGCTCAGTGCTAGGTCCAATTCTCTTCTCAATAAATATGCTTCCCCTCTGTGATATCATGAGGAAATACTATAAGTTTCACTGCTACGCTGATGATACACAGCTTTATGTATCACAGAAGCCAGGTGAGACAAATTAGTTATCTAAACTAGTTGCATGACTAAAGGACATCAGAACCTCGATGACCAGAAATTTTCTTCTTCTTAACTCAGACAAGACAGGTCATTGTGCTGGGCCCTCAACACCTTACACAAACCTTTTCTAGTGATTTAAGTGCCATAGATGCCCTTAGCATGGCACCAAGCACAACTGTTAGAAATCTTGGTGTTCTATTTGATCAGGATTTATCCTTTAACTCTCACATAAGGCAAATTTCAAAAACAGCTTTTTTTTTTTTCATCTTCGCAACATCGCTAAAATCAGACCTATCCTGTCCCAGAGCGATGCTGAAAAGCTAGTCCATGCTTTTGTTACCTCTAGACCGGACTATTGTAATTCTCTTCTTTCAGGCTGTCCCAGCAAGTCGCTTGAGCAGCAGCTGGTCCAAAATGCTGCAGCACGAGTACTGAGTAGAACGAGGAGAAGAGACCAGATTACATTTAACATAGACAAATATGGTAGTGTTGCACTTGTGGTCTGGGCACCCTTGAGTTTGTCATGACCATAAATTCTTATTTTCAATGAGAATATTATTGATTATACTTCTATAAAATTTTAACTACAATCATACAGACATGAGGACCCTCCTGAAAACTAGATGTTGCATCTCAAGAGGCTAACCTAAATCAGACGACAGGTCTATGGTTCATGGATCTGTAACTACCTTTAGTTCTTTCTTTAGTCCACATGTCTCCTCTTACCTCCCTTCCTTCGCCCTCACACCCAACACATCATCGTGTGGATTTGCTGTTCATCATGAGACTGGGATCCACATTCAAGATTTCCTGCTGCTTAACAGAAGGTTTTTTCTTGAGCCATGATGGAGGGATTCATGATTGGCTATATGGATTCATGTTGGGTGTTGGATGTATACAGTATATGTTTACGTATTTTATATGTAGATATGTTTCAATCTATATACTGTATGTGTATCCATATAATGAAGAGTTTTATGCTGTATGGTAAAGTGTCTTGAGATAACACTTGATAACAGATAACAGATTGATTGACTGAACAAGTACATGACTGACCTGCTGCAGTCCACACCTGTCTCCACTCAGCAGGTACTAGACTGACCTGCTGTACATTTTTTACCAGTGTGAAGGAATAAAAAGCTTTAGCAGGTAGTGGCTTCAGGTCTTACAGAGTGTTGTTAGAAGAACAGGTGATGTATCACATGCCCCTGTCCAATCTTTTTTAGAACTTCCAGCAGGGCTTGAAACACAAAATGAGTAAATATTCCCAAAAACACAATAACAGTTAATCTGTCTTTGCTGATTACAGAGATCAGACCACACATAGAAAACATGATATTACTGAATATCCTTCTTTAACTTTGTTAACCATCCTTCAGAATGAGGTCATTCTCCTCAGGCTTCGTTGTCTCCCTTTGTCTCTCTCGTCTTTTTCTGAAACTTGATTGCTGGCACACCTTTGTTTTTAAAAACATTTGAGTTTTTCAGTCGCTGAATCTAAAGTAAGACGGACATTTATACATCAAATAAACTAGCAAAACAAAATGTTTAAAAGGACGACTCAGGAGGGCAGCAGCTCCAGCTCAGCACACCTGTGTAGTCCTGGTGTAGTACGACAGCTGGAAATGGGAGGCAGACTTTTCTTTTAACACAGTTTAACTCTCTAACATGTGCTATGGAATAAAGAACCTGCAGGAACCAGGACCAATCAGCTGAACCATAATCAGGACCAGAACCCTCTACAGCCCCAGGATCTGCATGAACAGCGTCACGTGTTGTGGCATGCTTCAGTGATCTTCATGCTTTGGGGCAGTGACGTGGTCGCTCTCTTAAAGGCCAGATATGGCATTTGCCCTGATGAGCAGTTATGAGGGCCCGCTTTGAGCCAAAAACGCCAGGGTCAATTTTCTCCCCAGTCCAGCTTTTGGATGCTTCTTTCTCTCTGTTTCTTTCTCTCAGCTTTTTCTTTGTGTTTGATTCTCTTTTGGTTTTAATTGGCTTATTCTCCAACAATACCATTCTTCTTCTTTTGTCAAGACGCCCCTGATGTCCTGCGGAGGATCCTGAATTGTATTGTTGTTAAAAAATGACGTGTACACAAACGTGCCTGGCCTTGGAATAAGAATTGAGCTGTAAGGATGTGTCCATTTGATGACATTATTATGATTATTATCATAATTATAAATATTAATGTACGGCTGATCATTGGCCCTCGGCAGCAGGACAATAGAGCAGGGTCTTCGTCTGCAGAGGTTTAATAATGGCCGCCTGTCCAATGGCAGCTGAATGGAGGGGAACATCCTGAGAAGGCTTTTCTCTGCGTCCCGCTGCACGCACACACTCGCCAAGCCCCCCCCTCCTCCATTCTTCAAACAGCAGTGTGACTGACAGCTCCTTTCAGGGCGCTGAGACTGGCAGGGCTTTAGCACCATTCTGTATCCTGGCATGATAATGACTCTAACCAGAGCCAAGCCAGACCGGGGGGTGGGAGGGGGGGAGTGTTGGATTAGGGAGAGGACTCAGTTTAAGTTTTAATGTTTTAATATCTGCAGACAGCAGGGTGATGGACTGGGCTCATCTGTGAAATAACAATAATCAACAAAAGTCGGATCAGACAGGGAAGGGCATTAAACTGGAGTAGGAGGCCGACATGAGAAGAGTTTACGGTGAAATAAAGATAAATAAAAATGTTAAATCAGCAATGTGGACAATAATCAGAGCAATAAGCAGCATAAATGAAGATGTCAGTGAGACAACAAGGATGGAGAAGAGAAAAAGTCACTTTAAGCAGCACTGAATGGGCCCTCCTTCAGGGTTAGGTGCATGATGGGACGCTGCCAACGGAAGAAGTTTACAGAACAGTGTGTGGTCTCCTTCATATTGAGGAACAGATGTTTCCCACTCTAACCCGAAACACAGGTCTGACTGTCTGTCAGGGTCTGGTATATTTTATTAAGCAGAGACAAACTCTGCTTCTGTGTCCTGTTGTAGGTTGGGTTGTGAATCTACCTTTGTAGCAGTGATCATCTTTATCTGGATTTATAGCCTGCAAATCAATTCACTGGTGATCTTATAAAATATAACTAAAGATTCAATCTTATTAGTTTGAATCTGGTTAGGTTCAAGTCACTCTGATTAAAACTGATGATTACATCCCCAAAGCTTTTTTTATAAGAACAAAAGGAAAACAGTGACAGTGACATTTCCCAATAAAATATTCTTTGAATTAATTTTAAAAAGAGACTGAACATCAGGCCAACTGCACTAAGGCTACGTTCACACTGCAGTCAAAAGTGACCTGAATCTGATTTTTTTGGCTCCAATGTGACCTGTGCCTGCTTTGTTTTTGACAGTGTGAACAGCACAAGTCGCATTGAATCGGACATTTTCAAATCAGACTCAGGCCACTTTCAAATGTGGTAGTAAATCAGATACGTATCCGATTTTCTTGAATGCGACCGCAGTCTGAACAGCAGGTCCCATTCAATGCAACTTTGACATCATTCTAGAGCAGCAGTTTGCCTCGGGGCAAATGTTGTTAAAGTCACCTCATGGACAGAACATAATCAGAGGTTAATAAACATGATTATTAAAAGTTTATGCATCTTTTTCTGAAAATAGAAAGGTTAAATTAATTTTCCATCTGCAAGCATTAAACAATGCATAAAGGGAGAGGTGACGAGAGAAAGTAAGAGAGCTCTGAGGCGATCAACTGGCGTCTCCATTACACACACATTTAACAATAAACGTGAAGAAATCATACATCTTGACACTGTTTGTATGTTATCTGATAAATTTACACTGCATGCAGTGCACCAACATTTTACAGGACGTGGAGACACTGATGATCCACTGCTGTCCATCACGTCTGTGCACATTTGCATGCGGCTGTATGTTTGTACAAGACAGCACCAGTCATTGAGCAGTCTGCTCCTGTCTGATCTGCTCTCTGTCAAACTAAGAAACATCAGAACAGATGATTAAACTAAGTTTTTGCCTCCTTGTTCACCTGTTCAGCGCTATGGCTCTGAGCTGTTTTCTCTCCACAGCAGTCTCTCATAGGCAGGGGTCAGTGGGAAAGAGTGTCTGCCTTTAGATTCACAAGAAATGAACTATACCTATAATAACTTTAATAAGACCTCACTCAAGGTGAGCTGCTGTAACATTAGGTTCTGCATTACAGGAACAAACTTCTCCAGCATTGTGAAGCACAGTTTCGGTCTGTGTTTTGCCCCTCATCACTCTATGCTGTGCGTGATGTCATTAATGTTCAACTGAGCATGCGCATCACCTCTGAAGCGTGAGCTGTTCACATCACAGTCTGCAGTCAGGCCACATTTACAGGTGTAATCTGAACAGCCAAACAAAAAAATCTGATTTGAGCAATCAATCAGAATTGAGCATTAAGGGCTGCAGTGTGAACGCAGCCTAATAGATTATGTTGTTCTGCCTTACAAACACCTGCCCAGGTGTCTCAGTCTGATGGTTAGTTTGCAGGACAAATTTGCTGATTTATTTTATAGAATATTCACCCCTCTGTTCATCACTTTTAACTTGACTCACCAGATGGACAATTTCATATCTACTATGTAAATATTTCACTTAACCATCTGGGAAAGAGCTGTTCGAAAATGTTTTGAGAGGCAGAATCTCAAAAAAATAACAGCAGCTTGTGATTGGATGATCATTTGGCTCGTCTAATTCATCACAGCCCAAGCCATATCAAGCAACGCTGCTACGTTGCTACGACATAGCTTGGGCTGTTGTTAGCCGTTAACATAAACTATCTTGGACTATCGTCTTACTTTAAATTAACCACACAGATGTTTCATTTAACACTTGTAAATATCACGAACCTTCTAAAGGACAGTCCCTACTAAGTTTTACTGGTAAACTTCTGAGGAGAGCATATTCTGCCAAGTATCACTGAGTAACCATGACAACAATAGACTAACCGTCATGTCCGTGGAGGATTTCCGCATTGTCTTTCAGTTGCCCAGCAGTGATCCCCAGTCAGGAGAAGAGCAAAAACATGTTTTCTCATCAAACAAGCTTCAGCTTACATTCTTTCCTCCTCTTTTAAAGAATAAATTTAGTCTATCTATGATAAAAAAAATGCAGATATTGAGAACACTTCAAAAGCTACCATCGTATTTTATTTATTTATTTTTTAAATGCAGTCACTTGGTGTCACATCCTCAGCTCCTGCCTCTGTTCCCTGATTGGGCTGTTATGCAATTAGCTGAGCGAAGTCGTTGGACAATGGAGGTTGTCAAGTCGGACATGCAGAATTTCAGACAATGAATCAGGCAGGTCCGTCTGCTCTGCAAGGCCACACCACTTGATGGTTGTATAAAATGGTATATTACTTTCTCTGGAGTCGCATAAATAAAAACTGAACATTTACATCTTTGAACAGTTATTTTAAAGAGCTCTGTCCCCTTATGGAGGAGACTGATGTGATTAAATAATTGGACAAGGCCATGTTTTTATCCTTGTGATAGTTAATATGTAATCTGAGTTTCAGATCCCTCCTAATAAGTAATTTCAGTTGTTATATCCAGTTTTCACTTTGCGGTCAATTTGTGTTATGCTCTCCACAGCAAACCGCCTTCAGCTGTGCCAACCACTCACTTTACTTGATCCTGTGCCAGTAACACAGCTCCATGCCTCAACCGTCTGTCAATCACGGCCAAGCATAGCGACCTCAAACAGATTAACTGTTGCTCAGAGTTTCAAGGTCAGTAAATAATCCAGAAAATGTGAATATGAATATAATCAGCCTCAGGCAGAAAATATGACCTGCTGCTACAGAGGTGCCTTCATTCACAGGGATTCAAGTCATGATGGATAAGAGAGCTCAGGCCTGTTTGTGCTGCTGTGATCATTAGTATCTTACCATGGCTCCTGCAATCTCAACCGAAGAGACCAGTGAGCTCCTGTAACAGAATGACTCACCTCTACCACATACAGACAGGGACACTGCTGATGGGGCATATCGAGCCCACATGCCTTGATTTCTGAGGTTGAGTATCATTCCACTGTTTAGCTGCTCCACAGTGAGGTTTCCCCCACTAATGTGAGCCTTGTGTCGATGTGCAACGTCAGTGAGAATCTCTGGGGCCTGGAGCAGCTGAGCAGCCTCAGGAAACAGGCTTTTGACTCTGTGACTGTATCGATGGATTATTGTTAATAAATCTGAACCTTAATCACTGATGTTAATTCTGATGTATTTTGATTTGATTGATGTTTGATTGATGCTGCGTGGAGGAATAAGTGACGTGAGTCGGTTAGTTCCAGATAAACTTTGTTTTTACGAAAAGAGAATACACTTAAAAAATATTCTAGGTAGCGTACTCTTAAACTGTTTTTTCTTTGATGGGAGTTCTTGTAAGCAGAGAAAATACCCTTTGTATTTGTTACAAATAGGGGTGTACAACTCATGAAACGATACAAAATATGAAACAGGGCTCACGATACGAAATACTCACAATACAAATAAAGATTATAGAAAATCCCCAACATTAGGAAGTTGTGCAAAAATCTCATTGTCTTTATTTTCTTCCTAATGCAGACATACAAAATATTACTGCATCAGTAGGCTACAAAATGAATGCTCTTTGAAAAAATTGTAGTTTTTCCCCTTATTTAGACTACAGTGCAAATACAAACATAAAATCTCAATAAAAAGTGCTTTGTTGTTGTAACAATCAGGATAAGTACATTCTTGAATGAAAAGGAAAACAGATATCAGTCCTCAGAGCTGCAGTTTAGACCTATAAATGTCTGAACTGTAAACTATAATATGTAGCCTATAACAGTGCATATACTTCTGATCTTCAAGTATGATCAAATTCTGTCAACTCAACAGTAGATGCAAAAATCAAATATTGTTTTTTATGCAGACTTACACAAACATACAGTTGCTGCCTGTCTCCAGTTCAAAGTAGTTGGTAGTTGTACTCGCCGCCTTATACGGCGAACTGTAGCGGCATATTTTGCACACGGTTGTTGTATTGTCCACAATCTTCTCACCGTTCTCTCGTCTTGTACATGGGAGGCCAAAATAGGTCCACACAACCAATTTATTTGACAAAGGAGCGTCAGCTAATTCCTCAACCTCGTCTTCCTCCATTCTGAAGTGAGTGTTTTGCTACGGTAGGCGAGGAGGGTAAAAAAAAAATCACCTTCGCGTTTTTTTATTTCGTGCGTCTTTGAATTTTATTTCTGCATTTTTTATTGCGATACATTTTCGTGGCATGAAATTTCGTTGCATGCCTAGTTACAGTACTTACCTGTTTGTGGCTGGTTCTGTGTCACAGACTCTTACAGACTGTGGCTTGCTGAGGGAGAGGAGAGAACTTTCTACTGCATCTAATGTATTTAGTGGCCATATGGAGCTCAGACAACCCCACTTCAAAAATCCTGAACTATCCTTTAATGCAGACATGATGCTACACGACTACTGTCTGGGCTCAGAGAGCTGCAGATGTCAGGTAGACCAGCAGTTAGAACTTCGGAAGAGTCCTCTGAGCAGCACTGTGCATGTTCTGGACGGTCAGCTCTTGATAGCACTTCAGACCTCAGGTGGGCTCACTGCTGGTGGGAGGACTCAGACTGTGCTGTAAAGAGGCCTGCTGGTTAAGAATCTGAGCGTCCTGCAGCAGAGAGTCTGAATGTCTGCTGGTGTCAAAGTCATCAGGAGACTTTGATTGACAGCTGAAGCTCATCGTCATTGGCCTGTATGACCCCTGAGCCCGCCCTCCTGTCCCCAGGTCGATCCACTTCCTTCCTGTGTGTGTGTGTGTGTGTGTGTGTGTGTGTGTGTGTGTGTGTGTGTGTGTTGGGGAGGGGGGGGTGCACTTGGCTTCGCTCCTCTTTCACCCCCACTCAGAGGTGTCCTTTGTGCCCTCTTCACTCCCTTCTCACCCCCTCACCTCCGGGTGTCACCCTCTGTCACTGATCTCTTCCTGGGTGAGGGGGGCAGGCGGAAGGATGCACTCTGCACCTGTGCTGACCCGTCTAGACGAGAAAGAGAGAGACAGAGGGGAAGGATGAGGAGTTATCTTTATCCAATGTCTTCCCCACCTCTCTATAAGATCAGAAGAAAACGTTAGTGGTGTTTCCTTTTTAAATTTGTCTCAATTAAATTTTACCAGTTGATTCATTTTTGCGAAGCTCAAAAAGAAACAAAGAGAAATATTCTACAGTTACAGAAACTTGGAAGCTGTTTCTTAGACTTAAATGATGATGATCAGTATGTTGAGATTATTTAACATAAGATTCCCAGCTGACACTGGCTGGGAGGTGAGGTAACCACAGAGCTGACATACAGAGGCAGACAACTATTCGAAATTAAAGCAAAGGTTCCAACCATCATGTCGTGGACCGGTCACAGGCTGTAGATCATTTGGTGCTGAGCTTCAAGAAGGAAACATCATTAATGTAATTAAGATAATTACCTTTTCTAAATCAGCGAGCCTGAAGGTGTTTTATTTTGAAAGGATGGCCTGGGGCCTCATTCATAAAGGCTGCTTACACACAAAAGAAGATGTCTGCCACTTGTCAGAAATGTTTGGGATTTATACAGCTCTGTGAAACTGATAGATTTATGTGAAGTAATCAAATATTACACATCTCACAACACATATCATATATGAAGGATTTATATTTAAAAATGAAGAAAGAGGAAAAATGTACATTAATGCCCCAGGGAGTGAGCAAACGCACACATAGTCTATATTATTGTATCAATTCTGTCATTGTGAAACAAACCTTACATGTTTTTATGATATCCATTCTCATAACAATAGTAACTGATCCTAAAATGTGCCATACAGATAAAGTTTTATATTAATAATAGTTGTTATAAAATTATATGATTGTTGTACCAAACTGTGGATCAGTTAAGCTACAGCGCCTGTTTCTGTTCAGGAAATGCAGTGATTGTTGTTTTTAAAATGGCACTCATGTGTCTCCGGTGTGTCCTTTCACCCACCTGTGGCTCAGACACTTTCTATGACAACAATTTGCCTTTTCACCTCCACTTTAATGTCCAACCATTTCCTTTTTCCTTGAGCCACTTTCCCACCCTCTGAGGCAGCCTTATTTACAGCACCAGCCACAGGCTTCACTTTGCTGCCTTTCCAGAATTAGAGATGCCCACACTGTGCCCGTCCATTAATATCTCGACCTCACACTGAGTGAAATTTCTTTTTGTCTTTCATTTTCCCTCTCGGACCAGTGTGAAATTGGTATAATTGATTATTAACCTGTTGACCTGACCATTTTTAGGGCACCATGTTTTTTAGGGCCAACATTATAAATATTTGCGGGCAGGGTGTATTATGGGAAATTCTCATTTCCCTTGGTTTCAAGTGAGTTCCCGGTCAGTCTTCATTTCAAGGGCTGTGTAGTCCTTGGTTTTAGCCTTACGGGGTATTGGGACACCCCTTCACTTGAAGGTAACTTGCAAAACTAAGGGGTAAGGGCTCAGACAAGGATCACAAAATTGGGACGGACCCTTAAAAGACTGGGGAAACATCAAGCACAAGTGGAGGGAATCATCATCAGGGAGTCACACAGAGGTGGAGGGCAGGAAAACACCACAAGAAACACAGGAATTTCAGAATTAAACAGGAAACACGAGAGACAAAGGGAACAAGACACAAACGGGTAACTTAACTAAGATCAAAAACAGGATACAGGAACATAATACATTATAAATCAGAACAACAAATACCATGACACTGTTTCCGGCATACTTGACATGTAGTGATCTTTCCTACACAAAGTTTAATGTATGAGGCTTCTGATCCTCTTATATCTGTGCTCCGGTGTAGACTCCACTCTCTGCTCAGTTTATTCTGCTGTTTCAAGGCGTAATATTTACACCTCTGTGATGTTTCTCCTCCTCTATGAACATCCATGAGGTGGAATGAGTGGAACGAGTTGATTCTCTGTTTGTTCCGTCTCCAGTTGTAACAGGGGCGTTATATTGGAGAAGACTCAGGCACAAGGACTCCGCAGGAGACAGGAGCGTTGTAAGTGTGTGTCTTTGCCTTTTGCATGTGGAGGCACGTGCCATGTCACATGCATCCAAGCCATGTTTGGCACAGATATCATGCCGTTGCAGTGCTTCAGCACAAAGGCTCTGTGAAGTGGGCATCAGTTGATTTTTGTGGGCACATTCCCAGCGCTCGAACTGAAACAGCTCAATTCCTGAGAGAGCGCCAAACTCATCAGTGTCATTCTCCCTGACTGACTAACCAAAATGTGGTAGGGGTAGGACTTCTACTGTTGCCTATTAATGAACGGTGGTGGAGGTGAAAACAAGCTGCCTAATATTAACAGGGACTCTCTCCTGTCAGCAGATTCCTGCAGTGGTAGAACATGATATCTTTCAAGGTTTTTGGTGATATTTTGTTTCATGAAGTAAAACAAAGCATGTGGTGGGATTTTTAACTGACATACCGTGTTACCAAAAGATTTAGGATCCATGTCATTGACAGGACGTTCGCTGACTCTGAAGGTGTGTTCACACAAACTCAACTTGGGTGACCTGGGCACCAACTCTCCATGTAAAGTCAATGTAAAACCGTGACAGGGCAGGGTTAACCCTCCCGCAATGCAATGGCCGGGATCTGGCCGTTCTGATCGCGCTCATAGTCGTGTTACTCGGCGACTCTGGTCAAGGTCTTGTCACTTGGTTGCCAAAGTTGAAAAATTTGAACTATTAGTGGGGCATTGCGTGTTGCAGTGCCATGACAGCCGTCTTCTTTCAGTGTTTCGGAGACTAGGAACATGGATTGAGCTTCTACCAACCCGTGGGCAAGTAGCAATTCTATAAACAATAATAAGATGGTAATAAGAAAATGTTTACATGTTTAAATGAACAATCGGGATAGACTCACCATGAGTAAGCTGTTCATCTGCGAGCCATTCTGAAATGCAAATTTGTGTAAATTAAAAAATGGCTCATATATGAATGGCTCACGTACAACCGCTAATCGGTTCTCATTTTTTATTTAAAAGAGTTGTTCAAAAGATTGGACTTATTCACAAACGTCACATCTCTGCCACAGCAGAAGTAGGTCAACAATACAAAGTCTGTATTTAAGAGTTAGATTATACAATGATAGTAGAAGATAATAATAACAAGTTATAGGCCCAGTGTTTGAGACAAGCTAACAAGTGGTAGGCGAGCTCTGCCCGTCTCTTCCTTGTTTGCACGCACAATCCAAGTAATGGTGTCTGTTTGCTTGTCATGGACTCTGGACTCACACCTGATCGGTGAATGTATTTACTGATCCGTCGACTCATACAGATCAGTGTACGCAGCTGCAGATTTATTTTACATATTTGTGGATCTGGTAAGACACACAGATGGAAATACACGTTTGTAAATACCTTTGCTTCAATACTAGCCCCACAGAAAACTTCCTGTGGACACAAGTCAGGTGAGCCAGAAGACGTTGGTGGCACCGTCTGATAGTGTACTTGGTTGGTTATTGAAAGGTTGCAGGTTCAAGCCCAGCTCTGGATGTCACATGGGGATGTGTCCTTGGGCAAGACACTCAACCGCAAGCTGCTCCCACTGCTATGTCAGTGGTGTGTGAGCATGAAAGCACATGAATGTGTTAGCGATACTGATGGACTGACAGAGAAACTCAGAACCATCAGAGAGTGACTGGGTGTGAATGTGATGGTGTGACCTGACGTGTGAAGAAGTTTTCAGTCAAGGGGTAGAAATGTGAGAGGGCCGAGCAGGACTGTAGACCAGACTGATGAGTGACAGCAGAGTTTTTATTATTTAAAGATACAAACATGGACGCTCTGGGGGCACACAGAGTAAGGGGATGGGAGAGGGTGTGTGTGTGTTAGTCTGGGGGGACCATTCGGGGGGCCCAGGGGGGTAATGATGGAGGAGGGGCATGGGGCGGGGGATGGGGGGGATCCTCCTGCAGGTTAAAAGGCAGAATTTGTTGTTAAAGAAGAAGACAGCGGAAACAAGAGGTCACCCTGCTGACCCCCCTCACATAAGCTCACCCTCTAACTTGGGGGAGAGGGGGGGTCCATGGCAACAGCAGACACATGGACATTTCCTGATACACCTCATGTCTCTGCAGGTGCCCCTGGCTCGCTCTGAGAGTCACCTGGCCGAGCTCCTGGAGAGCGTCTGTGACAGCATGAGTGACTACGGCCTCCACGTCGACCCCGACACAAAGACCAGGGAGTACCGGAGGTTTGCCCCCCGGAGCACGAGCACTGCCGCAGACTTCCCCGACTTTAAAAACTTTCAGTTTGATGGACCTGAGGCGTCAGGGGCACTCAAGTTTGCTGTGAGTATAAAGTTGAATATTTCTGAGTCATTTATGTAACTCGTGAGGAGAAGTTTGGAAACTAAAGTGTCTCAATAAAGGCATGGATATCAGATAATTTTTTTTTATTTATTTTATTTTATTGTTCAGGTTTATTCATCATATACAAATGTTAAAGCAAGAAGTTTATTATTTGATCATTTGTATGCACAAATTCAATGATAAGCTGGGCAGTAAATTAAATTTCCATTTAAAGCCAGGGTTGGTAATCTGATTTAGATAAACTTTTGTAATACTTGTTAAAATTATCCTTATGACCCGATGGGAATCAATTCATAATGTGTTCTTTGAATAGAGCGAAAAATATCTGCTGTCTACAGCAGAAATAAACCTGGGAAACACCAACCAATCACATCGTTGTGGCACACATTTTTAAACCAATCAAATCCCGTCGCTGGCGTGCACTGGCCCTGATTCAATGTAGCCGAGCTGAGAAACTACCCATAACCTTGATTACTGGTAACCGCTCCTCCAGTTAAGCAGAGCAAGAAAAGAAAGACGGAGGCAGAGAAAGCTGAAGCAAGAAACAGTTTGGAGAAAGCCAGGTTACATTGTACATTTTAATACATCCTCAGGTCTCAGAGTAAGGTATCAGGTAGGGATGGGTACCTTTCACATTTGAACCAATACCATACCGATGCCCGGTACCTGGGAATTGTTATCGGTACTAAACGGTACAAATTTTCGGTACTTTTGCATGTGTTTATGGGGTAATAAATATTAATTTGTTTAATATTAAGATCTCAATTTTTTTCAATGTAAAATTTATTTCTCAATGTATAAAATTTGACAGATATATATCAAAACAACATTCAACTGTTTGTATTGTAACATTGTAGTTGTTCCAAAAATTTTTGCAACATGAAAACCAGTAATTAAAATGAACCACAACTTAATAAATTACCTGCAGCCCTCACTTTAACTTTAGGGCAGTTTAACAATGTGTCCCCCAGAGCTGTAAATAAAAAAAGCATATAAAAGCAATCAAAAAAGATAATACGGCCTCAGACTTCAAAATAAAAGTCATCAGACAAAACTGCATTAAATTATACTGCCTCAACCAAAACGTCGTCAGATAAAACAGCTTCAACAAAACGATACTGGAAAAACCGACTCAGATAAAACGGCCTCAGGTCGTAACATAAGACCGAACATCATTTTTAAGAGACCGTAAGTGCTTGTGAAAAACCTTTGGTACCATAGACATTATATACATAGACACCTCATTGACTGGCACTGCCTATTGGAGCTGACATTTCAACCGTCCGCCATCTTGGATGGGTCTCATATGTGGCCCCAGTGCGTTTATTATACTGAGGAAGGTGTATTATGCCCAACTATAATCTGCATAACTCAATATGTGAGTAACTGTATTTAAATGTCCAGATCTTAATATCTATTAAAGTAAGTGGGGGGTGCAGCTGGACTTTGACAGAGGTATCAGAGAGAAGGATGCTGTCCAAACATAAATCAAAGAGTTCAATATTCACATTTAATGCTGAAAATAAGAAGGATTTATTGATGTAAAATATTTCCAATAACAAGTCTTTGATGAGAGCAGGGTTGCACATACAGTTGCAATAAAGACAAAATTATTGTGGCGGCTGGGACATGCAAGACAAAATTACAAATTGTGAAAATTTGTTAAACAACAAATTCTAAATTTGTAAAACAAAATGACTTTTTGCTAAAAAAAAAAAAAATACACAGAGATATTTAATGAAAGACAAATCAAATTTAAAATATGAAACAATTATTTTCTAAGTCATTTTAATTTTACTGAATGTTTTTTAGCCTTTAATTACAGTTTGTACGAGCTAAGTGGCTCAAAAGTCTTGTCTCTGACCCAGTTTGGGTTAACATTTTCTTTGTTTTATGAGTTTAGTTAGAGCAACGGTTTTAGAGACATTTAAAGTGTTGTCATTTGGAGTTTTTGTGCAGAATAAAATCTGTTTAACATTAAATGAAAATCAGTCTTATGGATAAAAACACTTAAAATAGAATCTACAGGCTTCGTGAGACAATAAACCAAAATCAGACATAAAAACATTAATAAAATAATATGATCTTATTCCATGAGATCATCTGTTGTGTTTAATTGTGTTTGATTGCTCATGACTCTGTCTGAAAACAGGCGGCTGAAGTTGTATTGAAGATGTATTTCTGCTGCATGTGCTTGTCAGACCAGAAAAACTCAAAAAGTTTAATAATATTTTCAGTGAATATTGGCGTGAGGAAGCAGTGAGTTCAGGTTAATGCTGACGTGGTTTTTAAGGGTTTGTTAACTTCCTGATATGAGGCAGTTTTCAACAGTATCCACGTACAGCCTCAGAGGTTTATCTTATTGTATTTATTTATTCTCACAGGTATAGAAACACTATTCACATGAGAGCAACAGAGCATGCCATCACAATCTTCTCAAACTTCACCAGACCTGGTGGCAAGATGGCGCACGCTCTGCTGCAACAGCACACACTGACAAGTTTTATTGTCCAATTTATGTTCATTTGGTCGTTGAGTCACTCACTCTTCTCTGAATGCTATCACACAGACACAGAACCCACCCTCTGGAAAACTGCCACAATCATCCCGGTACCCAAGAAACCCCGGCCCAAAGAACCCAACCATTACCACCCTATTGCCCTCATTTTCATAACGCCTGGTGAAACTCCCGCTCACTGTCATTCTCCCAGTTGTCACCCCACAACTGGACCCCCTTCAATTTGCCTATCAGGCTCGGAGGGTTACAGAGGACGCTGTGGCCTGCCTGCTGCACCTCCTCCTCCCGCACTTATGCTCCCCAGGCATCTCCTCCAGAATCCTCTTTGTGGACTTCAGCAGTGCTTTTAATACCATCCAGAGGCACCTGATGATCCAGAAACTTCAACACCTCAACATCTCCACACGTCAGATCCATCTACTGCACAACTTCCTCAGCAACAGACTGCAAGCTATGGTAACATGTTATCACCTACACTCACCATCAGTACTGGAGCACCACAGGGCTGTGTGCTGAGCCCATTTCTATTCACACTCTATACAAATGACTGCACCAGTCCTTTCCCCTTCACCACCTTCCTCATGTGTTCAGATGACACAGTCATTCTTGCCCTGCTCACAGATGACCACTCCTCTACCACAGCACTATCACACACTTTACCAAGTGGAGTGCAGACAACCACCTCAATGTCTCCAAAACAAAAGAACTCATATTTGGCCCCCCAATAGCTCAGGATCCCATTATCATCAATAACCAAAAAGTTGAAATAGTGGACAGCTTTAAATACCTGAGCATAACACTGAACAATCAACTCACTTTCAACCAACACACCACCAACATCGTCAAAAGGAGCCAGCAAAGACTGTCTTTCATCCACAAGCTGAAAGAACTCTGTTTTCACCGCATCTTCTCCTGCTACTCCACCAGAGCATCACCCAGCCCATCCTCATGTACTGCTCCTCCTGCTTTTTCAATCTGCTAACTGTCACTAATCGGGCCAAACTCTCTCGCATCACCATCACTGCTGCCAGAATAATCAGTCTCCCCACACCTAATCTGTCTGCGCTGAACAACAGGGCCACCTCACACATCGCAACCACAATAGAACAGGACATTACACACCCACTGAACCAGCACCTCACCCCACCGCCTTCGGGACATAGGTACAGGACACTTAAGTGGAAAAGGGCTCGGCTTGGGAAAAGCCTGATCCCTGCAGCCATAGCTGCTTTAAACAACAGGCCACGCTGAGTGTGAATGTTGTTCACCTGTGATTTGTGGTTGTTGTTGTTGTCTGAATATGTACAGTAATTTCCCCTTGGGGACAATAAATCTAATCTAATGTATGGGAGTGAAAGAAGCATGCTGTTGGCCCATATAGACCAGGAGACAAATAATAGGTAAATACTAGGGGTGAGACGAAATTTCGTGCCACGAAATTTTGCGAAATAAAAACATAAAGAAATAAAATTCAAAGACGCTCGAAATAAAAGGACGAAATAAACCCTCCTCACCTCCCGTAGCTAAACACTCGCTGCAATATGGAGGAGGACTAAGTGGGGGAATTAGCTGACGCTCCTTCGTCAAATAAATCGGTTGTGTGGACCTATTTTGGTTTCCCATGTAAAAGACGGGAGAACGGTGAGAAGATTGCGGACAAAACAACAACCGTGTGCAAAATATGCCACCAAAGTTCGCCGTATACTGCGCCGAGAACAACTACCAACTTCTTTGAACTGGAGAAGTAAAAATAAAGGTGACTCTGGCAAATGCCTGCTTTTATTTAACAGTCACTGTGGGCTGTGACCACGCCAACTACCATTTTAATTCACGAACAAAACAGTGAGTAGTAATCTCTACACCTCCTGCTAACGGCTCTCTCCCTCCTCGCTCAAACACACACACACACACACACACACACACACACACTAACTCTCCCCTCTGAACTCTGACCCGCTTGCCCCGCCTTCCTGGCCCCTTCACTGACCGTCAGTTTATAGGAAACATTAAAATCCACATTGAACACAAAACAAACGGTAGAACTGCTCCACTATGTTTGTGTAAGTCTGCATAGAAAACAATATTTGATTTTTGCATCTACTGTTGAGTTGGCAGATTTTGATCATACTTGAAGATCAGAGGTATATGCACTGTTATAGGCTAAACATTATAGTTCACAGTTCAGACATTTATAGGTCTAAACTGCAGCTCTGAGGACTGATATTTGTTTTCCTTTTCATTCAAGAATGTACTTATCCTGATTGTTACAACAACAAAGCACTTTTTATTGAAATTTTATGTTTGTATTTGCACTGTAGTCTAAATTAGGGGGAAAAAAACACAATTTTGTTTTTTTTCAAAGAGCATTTATTTTGTTCTGATGCAGCAATATTTTTGGTATTGTATTATTATTTTTTGCGTTAGGAAGAAAATAAGAAAAATTAGATTTTTGCACAACTTCCTACTGTTGGGGATTTTCCTTAATCTTTATTTTGTATTGTGAGTATTTCGTATCGTGAGCCCTGTGTCGTATTTCGTATCGTTTCGTGAGTTGACCATTTCCTTACACCCCTAGTAAATACTGAACCATCAAAATGAAATATCAGAGATCAAATAGAAAGAAAACTAATTTCACTAGAGAAACAATGAAAATTAAAGCCGCAAGCGGCGATGATCGGGCCCTCGCCCCCCACGCGCCCGTTGGGCCCTGCTGCTACCACTGCATATTGCTTCCGCCAAATGCTGCTGTTGTGAAGCACTGGAACCTCCGCCAGCGCAAAAGTCCCTAGCAATATTGTGATTTGTAACGTAAATATTAGTCCTACCTTTTTTTCATGTAAATATTTAGATTCTTTGACCATGAAAACATACCATTGGCAACTGGATTCATAATGATATGTATTTTAGTTCATTAGTTATTAACAAAAATCACTTTTTTTGACGCTTATCTGGATCAACAACAAAATCGAATCAGTTCTTCCTTTTCCCATGCTGAACATTTCCTGAAACTTTCATCCAAATCCACCCATAACTTTTTGAGTTATTTTGTTCACAGACTGACACACGGACAGACAGACGGACAGACGGAAGGACGGACAGACAGACAACAACTCTCCCAAAAACATAACCATCTTGGCAGGGAACCAAAAAGAAAAAGGGGAGAGTCGAATTGTGATCATTTGTGTTGATTTTGGGGTAGATTAGATAATTTATAACATGCATATTGTATGTAATTAATGTAATTTCTAGAGCTTGGTGCGATTGCAGTAGCAGAGAATTGAGCTTATAGATGTGTTAGGAGTTGGACCTTGATCATGCTTGTGAATTTTGAAGCAGATTGGACCTTAAATGAAGGAGTTAGAGTGCGTTCCAGGTTCATGGCGATCAGTGAAGTTTGAGGCTTCGCCATGGTGACACCGTTTCACCTAAGGACACGACCTGAACACTGATGCTTCATGAAGGTGTGAAGACCCTTTCTGAGAATATTTGAAAAAAATATCTTGAAAATTGCAGGAGATTTTAATGATAGAGTAAAACATCAGACTTCCTGTCACCAGCAGGGGGCGCTATATTTGAGAGTGAAACAAAGCATATAGATTAACTCAAGCACGGACAGTGAACATGTGTACATGATTTGGTCCGGATCTAACATTGTACAAGAGAGTTATTAAGGTTAACGTGTTTTCCAAAAATGGTCAACTTTGGCTGTCCTTCCTGGCCACGCCCATTGACCTACGAAAAATCTTTTAATAACTTTTCATCATCAAGGTGTCTAGTATACACAATCCAAATCTGGAGTTGATACGATAAAAAACCTAGGAGGAGTTTGTTCAAATACGTACCTTGCAAATCGCCAAAATGCGACTTTCGACGCTAATTTGCGAACTTCCTGTTTGGAATTGACCATGGTCGTAAGAGACTTTTTTGTAGGGCCGGGAATGATAGTCATGCCCTAAAAATTTCAGGTTGATAGGTGAAAGTTGCCGGAGGGGCTGCAGTTTAAATCCACTAGGTGGCGCTATGGCGCACTTTTTTTTGTGCACACACTGGATCCCAGTAGCGGTTGCCGTGACAGACATTTGGACTAGGCGCGTTCGCGTTTATCTCAAGTTGAAGGCACGCAATTTGGGGTTATGCGGCAGGAGAATAATAATAATCCTAACAGATACAATAGCGGAGAATAAATAATAATCCTAACAGATACAATAGGGCCTTCGCAGCCGGCCCTTCGGGTCGGGCTCGGGCCCTAAATATTCAGTAAAAAGAGAGGTGTTTAGGGACATTTTACAGAGACGTGGTTTCTGCTCATGTTCATAAACGGGTCATGAATTTCAGTTAATCAGTGTTTTATGGAGATGAGTGGGACATGTGCCCAAACAGTGTCACAGTATGATAATTAAATATGGATAAATATGGACAATTGAAATTGAAATTGAAATTGAATTGAAATAATAAAAGTGTAATATAATGTCAGGAGGAAGGAGTTATTTAAAAGCCCTTTTGATTTCTGAAAATTCTTGAACTCCTCCACTTCGGGCAGAACCTCATCCCCAACCTGGAGAGGGCACTCCACCCTTTTCCGGTCAAGGACCATGGACTCAGATTTGGAGGTGCTGATTCTCATCCCAGTCACTTCACATTCGGCTGCGAACCGGTCCAGTGAGGGCTGCAGGTCACGGTCTCATGAAGCCAGCAGGCCCACTGAGGCAACATCATGAACATAAAGAAATAACAGAGGTCTTGATATTGACCCTTGAAGAACACCTTAAGCTGGATACACACATGAAGATTATCAGGCTGTTTTTGTCCCTTCCCGACCAAGGTTGGCAATGCCTGATTATCCTGACTCAGTGAAATGTGACATGGAACCAATCTAGAAGCGATCTGACAGGAATCAGGAAGCAGGCATAAACATAGAGAATCACAACCGACCTGAAACGATCATAAAGTTCAGTGGGGTAAAACAATGGAGGACAAGCTCACGTGTTCATGCTGTCTCTAGGATTTTCCTCAGTCTTTTCTTGTATTTAGTTCCTGAATTTCTGTCAAAAATAGTCCCAAAACCACCATCATTTCCTCTTCTTGTATGTCTTTTGATTTGTTGCTTGTTGTGTTTTCTGGTTGTTGTTATTCTTCTTCTTTTTTGTTTTTGTTTGATCTCATTTGATCAGATTTTTGTCTTTGAGGACTAGATTCTATATCGGACAGAATGGTTATGTGTGGTGTGCTGTGTTGAGATTATCTGAGCACACCACACACAGTACGATCAAAACTGTCCAATGCCTAATTTTTTATCTTAAAATGAAAATAAAACCTCTCTTCAGATTTAGAAAATCCTTATGTGTGGACCTTGCTTTAGTAAATAATATTCCTCCCTTACTCGGGACCATAAGATAAAACGTATCCTTGCATCCTGAGCTCCTCTAGTTTAGTATAAAAAAGACAATAACACACAGAAACTTTTATGAACAAAATTATCACACATTTAATTTCATCTTAATTTAATATTTATTTGGAGATTTAGTGTTTATTTGGACATCGCACATTATTGAACATGAGTATATAAGCCAGATGACATATGTCTGAGTCTGTTGGCAGGTTACAAACAAAACATCTCACATGTTAACAAAATACAACCTGAGATGATAAAGTTCAGTTTGAATGTTGTTTAGAGAGCATGTTTTAAAGTGACATTATTGGAACAATTACAATGGGACAACCAACATGCAGTGAATGCAGACGTGTATTTGTCCATGTGTCTATGATTTTTATGAAAGAGATAACAGAAATGTAAATTAAAAGGAAAATAACACACACACACACACACTTATATATGGGCCATTCTACCGAATTTGTCCAAACTGTGGTCCCACACTAAAAAAAACTATGTAACAAAACAATTAAGAATTCAGACTTTACATATTTACTAAGATTCTGTTATGATCTATTTAACACACAAGACAGCAAATAGATAGTGATAAACTAAATATATACAAAATCATCATTTATAGTGTACTTTCTATTGGGGAGTGGTTGTCCCAACCTCTAAGCCCTAAATTTCAACCTATGAAAATAATGCTTAAAACAATTTTGTATTTTTTTCAATGATGTTTTTTAAAATGTCTTGTTGATTTCTTTCAAACCGCATTGAAAAGATTTGGATGTATTGTGGGTTTATTTTTTTAATTTAAAAAGATCATTCAAAAAATGCTGTCCCACGCTTTCATGTCACACCTGAAACACAGATAGTTTCACCACATAGGTTGAGCCTGTTTTTAGCCACACCCCTGCATTTTTGATCAGGCAGAGACTCAGCATCCCTCTACCTCATGGTATCATGGTGAGTATTTACCTCTCATCATTTTGGAGTAAACGTGTTCCAAAATCTGAAAATCTGTCGGGAACATTTTTAATTGTCACTACCAAACACATATTCTCTGTAATTAGGTAACCTTTTGGAGGTTTAATGCAAAACATTATGTTTTTATGGATGTACACCTGTTCAAACATCCATTTGCTGGCCATGTGCTTAGTAGCATTTTTTAGTTATTAGCTAAAATTAGCTAAAATTATCACAACCGAAACAGATGGTAGAGTTTCGGTTGTGACAGCATGTAATGGTCCACTCACTTAAGTCAATGTTTGATCATTATTACCTCTTAAAACATGTAGATAATACTGATTCACGTTTTATATTATAAAGCATCAGGAGAAAGCAACAGAGAGAAATGAAAAAAACACCAAAATGGCAAAACAAAATATTTGAAAAACTAGACTTTTAGCCCAAGGGTGTCGACCACGTTATTCTTAAGAAGTTGTTTGTTTTGTTTTAAGTTCATTAAAGTTCTTGCATAACACTTTCTGGTGTGTGTATTTTTTTTAAAAAGATGTTTTAAAGGGACTGTGAGGAGTTTCTAAATAATTACAAAAAGTCTCACTTTTAGATATATGCCTGATGGAAATACATACTTTAAGATGAGTTTTATAGCATCAAAATAGGTTGTCTACAAATGCTATTCCTTAGCCTTCCGGTCGGGTCGGACCGGGCTGGATTGGCCTTGATACTCAACTTCAGGAACAAGACAAATAAAACTAGAGCAAATTTATATTATTCAGACACGTCTTAGAGCACCGGGCTGTAAGTAGTGATTTATGGCCAGCTACAAAACTATGATACTAAGTTTTCTAAAAATTGCTTGTTGTCACACATCAAAAACTACCGCTAAGTAACTAGAAAGAGATACATTACCTCGTCGCTTTGCATCCTGTAAGTTGTTGAAAAAAGAAGTTGTAAAGCAATGCAGAGTTCTGAGGAGGAGTTTCATTCATTAGCATCACAACAAACACACGTTTTGGCTTGTGGTGCGTTCTAGTTGTAGTCGGAAGTTGGAATTTCTGAGTTCCGAGTAGGAGACTACAACTGAAACGTCCCCCGAAGTGGAAATTTCCTACTGGGAACTCAGTGAAACCTCGCCACCCCCGAGTTGACAGTCGAAGATAGATGCTCCCAGTGTGAACAGTTATTTAGCTCCTTTAATAATAAATTTATTTGCACTTCTGACTGGGGTGTGTCGCTCGAGATCAGCTGTATACATAGTATTGTTAGACTTATTTAAACAAAAATGTTGCCATAGTGATAATCACATTCTTCATACAACAACGCAGGGCGTGCTAACAACAGCTAACAACAGCCTGGTAGATCGGCATGTTTTTTTCCGACTTCAACTGGAACGCCTGTAAGTCAGAGATGATGTCACTCCCAGTTCCGAGGTTACTTGAACGCAGCATTACGACAGTCACCGCGCGTGCTCATGGGTAGCAGAGTCTTAGAGTCTCCGGTAATAGATTCTCCTCATAGCACCTTTAAGTAATGTTACAGTAGATGCGTTGTGATGTTTGAGTAGGCTAATGCTGGCCTTCAAAGTAAATGTCATTTGATTGATTATAAACATTTGTGTTGATAATATTCCCAATGTAAGACATGTTTGAAGTTAATGTTAAGTAATAAGGTGGAGGGAATATGATACAACCTTGCAAACAAAAAAACAGTGGTCACTACCAAAGTAGTGCAGTCACAACCAAAACATAATATAATATAAATAAAAAATAAAGGATATTGAGTCATCAACTAACATTTTATGATGACTGTTCCTTAAGTGTATGTTCAGTTTCATAACTCATTAACTCTGAGATCTATATAATCAGTGGAATTCATTTTACAAGAAAAGATTGGATTTTGATTTTGATGAGTCTTAGAAATTGAACTTTGGAAAATGTTTAAAATATCATTTTTAATGATTTTGTTGTAAAACCCTTCAAGAAAAATTTGTAAAAATATTCTTTAGAGGGGGCATGGAAGTACAATATGAACAGATTAATATAATACCTTTTATTGCAGTGTGTTGCTATGTTTCGGTTGTGACATTTTGGGAGCGGAAAAAACATTTCAAGAACAGGCAGAAATTAAAATATGAATATTGACTGCACTATACAAGATATATGTACCTTAGATATGGTACAACATATGTATGGACAAAGTTTGGGGAAAAAAAAACACTTAAAAAAAAAATTCCAACCCGGCACTTTGGACAAATTCGGTAGAATGGCCCATATATGACAGCCTGTGATTCTTCTGTCTCATTCAGAGTCTTAATAAGTCTCAATAAATGAAATAATCTGAACCAAGAGTTTAGCTTGTGGTTTGATCTGATCTCTCACCCTGACCCCTCTGTGTGTCTCCAGTGTGAGACCATCGTGGAGGACCTGGAGGAGGACATCATGTCCCTGTTCAGTGAGGACAGAGGGGACGTGCAGGACGAGCTATGCAGCAGAGTCTCAGGTACAGTCACACCTTCTCTGACGTATTCTTGTCCCAACAGGAGGATGGGATGGTTAACGTGGGACGTAAAGGTGGGCCTAGTGAAGGTCACTGTGGGTCACTGTGGGCCGACTGTTGGCAGATGTTTGAGGACAGACAGCTGATGTAGGGAGCTCCTCTGTACCCTTAAAAATGTCCATCAAACCATTTTTCCCTCTAAATTGACGGTGGAAGCTTTGAGCTCGAGCTGTGTACTCAGTTCAGCTCAGTTCAGTCCCCACTGAAGATCAAACTGACCCCAGAAACACTTTATGGAGGATAGTCAGTCTGATGTTAATTTAAATTTAACTTTGGATCAACCCGCTGAGCTGAGGCAGGAGAGTCCATCCACCATGAGTGTGAAGCTTTAGTTCAGGGAGAGACAGCTCTGGTAGATCACATAAGTTCTTTCCTCAGTGCCAGAGGTACAAGAGGCCTGAATTTAAAATTGTACACACTCAGTTCTCAGAGGATTGCTGGTTATTAAAGTATATTTTTAAACCGTCTTTTTATTTTCAAATAAAGTCATTAATGATGAGAAAGGGGAATTTTACAGTAACACGTACTGCCAGTCAAGGCTCTATTTATATTAGCAAAAGCACTATTTTTAGTTTTTTCAAGGGAGATTTCATCGTATTTATGTTCATTTTTTGACATTTTAACGAGCAACATTCTGACGAGCAGGCCACATTGAGGGAGTTTTGGTTGATAGTTAATCCTCCGAGCCCGAAGAGACCAGCTCAGAGACTCCTCTCAGGGTGCTGGAGGTAAACCTGTCTCTGAGAGACCGGGGGACTTATGCCGACAGACTCAGGCCATGAAAACAGACAAAAACTGTGAGTTTTCATTGCGGTGGCCTTCTTTTTACACAAGAACGGTGCTCGAAGTGCCTGAGTCTACAAACTTTTAAAACCAGGGTCCAGACTGAAACATTTTGAAGATGTTTTCATGTCTGTCTCCGTGTAAACAGGAATCAGCGCTGTGAGAGACACTCTTTCAGATAAACAACAACAACAGCTTTGGCCCAATACCAAGCAACAGTGTTGGGGAAGTTACTTTTAAAAAGAAGTGTTTGCTCGTTGCGCTCTAAACCTAACCTCCAAGTGAAGATCTTTGGAGAGGAGTCCAGCTGGTCCAACTGGAGGTGCCTAAAGGCTGGAGTGAGATGACTCTCTGTGATTGGTCAGGCTCCGCCCACAAAACGTGGAACTGTGTTGGAAAATGAAAATGGTGAATAAAGTCACATACCCCTTTATCACCAAGCTGGTTCCAGAGCTGGTGCTAGTGCTGGTGCTAGAGCCGGTTCACAATTGGTTCGAGTGCGAACCGGTTAAGAACCGTTTGCTTTTCCACAAACAGGTGCCGGCCAGAGAGCTACGTCAGCACGTCAGTGTATACATATATGTCACGCCAGTTTCCCATAAGAACTAGCGAACAACAATAAACAAAACACTAAACTTACCAGGCTCTGTGGAGGTTTGCTCCATGGTTATGTCCTCCTGCATAGACTCCAGCATGGCTGTGGCCGAATTCAATGCCCCGGTAGCGCTGCACGCCGGTCGGTCCCCGAGAACAGCATCGAGCATTTTGTAATGCGGGCTGTTAAAACGTGGCCGACCATTGCCACTACGGCCCAGCTCGGTCTTCTGGTCCCTATATTCTTTCTTTATATATTCTTTATATAAATATATTCTTTTCAATCTGTTTTTCGCTTACTCCAACCTCGTCTTTTTAAAAATGGCTCTCTTTCGTGTTTTTACTCTGCTAATCCCGCCCCCACCCCCTGACGTAAGCGCGTAGCCCCCGACGTAACCTGGTTCTTTCTGCTGGCCCAGCAGAAAGAGAGCCAGCAACCGGTGCTTAGTCTGTGGAAAACCAAAGAACTGGTGCTAAGTCTGGCTCTAGCTCCGAACCAGCCCTGGAACCAGCTTGGTGGAAAAGGGGTAACAGTGACTCTGGCCCAGGTGTTCAGGGGGTCACGGTGTCTCTGGCTCAGGTGATCCAGTAACTCAGGTGTGTGTTTGTATTTGTGTTTCAGATTACTGCAGAGACAGCACACGCACCAAACAGGAGCTTTAGTCCACGGGAAGCAGGACCTTTTGATACAGATGTGCAGATGGACAATATCTTTTAAATAAATTAACCACTATTCAAACCCTTTGTATGTTTCTGTTTTGATCTGTGCCACAACTGATCGACCCCTACGGTCAAATCAAAGCTACATGCACGAATCAGACTGAGACTTAATGTTTTTGATTTTTTACTATTAGCTGTGGGAAATTTAAAACAATATGAGCGTACAAACTTCATCATCCTCTTCATCCATTCAGAAAAAACACTATAATGAATTTGGGTGTGTTGTTGTTAAACTTACCTGAGGCACACCTGAAATCAATCCTGAGTTTCAAAGGATGGCAGTGGGAACAGCTGGTACAGATAGTGGTACCATATAAATAAATGAAACATAATATAATGTAGTTTAAAACTATATAAAATGATGTAGTAAAATATAATATACTGTGATTAATAAACTGTGATATAGTATAATGTAAAATAATATAATTTAATATAATATATTGTAACAGTATATAGTAATATAATATGATTTAACATAGCATAATAAAACATGAAAAGGTAATTTATAATATATAATACTGATAATAAAATTACATTTCATGGCAAAGTAACATTAATTAGTTTAATATAATATTGTAACATACTGAAATATGAAATATTATAAGAATGAATATATTAAATTTTTGAGAAAAATAATATATAATATAATAATATAAGATTTAACATGACATAAAAATATATATGATGTTATTTATTGTAATACAGTGTTTTCAGAAAGCAGGAGTTGGGACCTCCAGATTGTTGTGAGACCCCAAAATGGGGGTTGCAAGATCCCTCCCATAAAACAAAGAGACATTTTGTAATGAGCTGAAGTTGTCACCATGCAAGCTCTTAAATATGAAACCAGTTAAAAAAAAAAAAAAACTCTTTTCTCGTGTAGGCATCATGGCAAAAAATAAAATAAAATGAAATTAATTTGGAAGTTTAGTTTAAATAAACAACCTGCAGCTGCACACATATTTTTTTATAATTTGTTTAATGTATACAATTGTTAGGTCATGCATTATTGTTTATATTTATGAGCAAAAGGTTGAGAACACTTCATTAAATACAGTCATGATAGTCATTATTTATGATTATGATTTAATCATTAAAGTTTCAGTGGTTAATATTTCACTGATCCATAATGAAGTGAAGACAGTCTGTTTAAAGTACAGTATTTTGTCACTATAATAAGTATAATAATAATGTGACTTAATGCTCTTAGCTATGAATCCTGACTACATTAAACTGTCTGAGTTTTAATCCACATAAAGCTTCGTCAGGCAGCACAGGTACAGTAACAGTCCGAAGGTTTGTTACAGCAGTGTTAGAAACAGAACACAGAGAGAGCGCCACCATGTGTAGGTTAGGGCTGGATATCGATTCAGATTTTCTGGATCGATTCGATTCGATGTAAAGAGGTCTTAAATCGATTCGATTCACGATTCGATTCGATATTTGTTCAGTCTGGGTTATCTCAGTAAAAATAATGCTGTAAATGACTTTTTGACCTGGTACATTATTAAAAACTGTCTTGACATTAAGAACTGAACCCAAAGCAGTTACATTAATCACATATTAATGATATACATTAATGCATATTCTGCATGTTACTTGTTTTTTGTACAACTCGTCTTTTCTTTCATGCTTGTTAAATCCGAAATGTCCAGACGTTAATCATTAAACTCTCCGGTGGCGCCCTTATAGTGTTACTCGCTTCCACCATGTTTTTTTGACTGCTTGCAGTAACATCTCACGAGATGTGTTCAGTGGAAAGCAGAGCTAAACACGAGACAAGCAGAGTTGATACCACAGGCTGCTTCTAGGACCGTCCAATGAAGAAAAAGCTACCCACGTTAAAAGATCGATCTTTGGATTTTATGGATCAATTATGAACCATTTAAATGGAAATCAATTAAAATCAATTTAATTAATTTTTTTAGCCCAGCCCGAGTGTAGGTAAGAGAAGGTGCACCGTCAGTCCATAATAATCACCTGGATGATCATAAAGGAGCCTTTAGGATGTTCTGATGCATCATTACGCCATATTGCACGCCATCTCAGCCAAACTTCAGATCAACCTAGTCATAGACTGAGATGTTGTGTTAAGGCAGGACCAACAGCAACTCCACATGGACATGGACCCTGGTAGGATTCATACCCGAAGGTGAAAGCACACAGGTGTGTTATCATTTTACCCTGAAGCTGTTCTTCTAACCTGACAGTAGGCCACAAAAACAACGTCATCACACCCCAGGGTTCCTGCAGCCCCCCCAGAGTGGACAGTCGAAGAACTGCAGCTGTTGGCACTTCAGCATGGGCTTCTTTTTCAGCAAACCCTCAGTTCACAGAGAAATACTCTCTCCCCCTTTAAAGAAAGTGAGCCTTCAAACACTCTGTTTTTCACTTCCTTGGGTTTGTACTACACAGTCTCCACCTACATGTGTGATTCTTATGGTGACTCTGAAGTGCAAACCATAACAGCAAAGAACTAAACACAACAGCAAATTAAAAAACATGACAGCAAAGATCTAAACATTGCAGCAAATAATTGATCACAATGACAAAGAAACTAAACACTACAGCAAATAACTGAACACTACAGCAAAATAACTGAACACTAAGACAGAAAAACCACACACTGTCTCCTGTTTGCTGGCGTGTGTCATCAGATGTCCAGATGTCTCCTTTTTCTTTATCTTTTCCCTAAATAAGGAAATCCTGATCTTGTCATTCCGAAATGAGGCGTCTCTTTTTAAATGGAGTGAATGCAGTGCACTTCAGTAGCAGGGATTTGCCACCTGTCCAATAAACAGAACCATATTCCATTCATGTTCTGAAGAAACTATTCATGGACAAGTAATATTCTGTTATTGGGCTTAACCCTTCCCCGCCATTGACGGGGTTTTCCATCATTCTGTGTTCTTATTGAAATCTGATAGTTGACACTCTTACTTGGAGAAGTTTCGCTCTTCTGTGATCGTAAACAAACAAGAAAACTTCATGTGTTTTATCTCCATAGGTGCGTAATATGTGTGTGCCTGCAGTCCTGATCAGATGTAGAGGCTGACAAACACTTTGTCATGTTATCAATACATGTGTAAATGTATGTGTTGCTGTCCATTTCATACACTTGTATCGATGTTATCCTGTGATAAATTTTATTTTATCTCCATAAAAAAATCCCAGGCCGGTGGGCTTCTCCTGGCAGGCTGTCATCTCTCAGATGGACACAGAATGGCTTTTCAAGTAAATACACAGAGATTTAAATAATATTCTGATAAATCATACTCCCGATGAGCAAACAAGGGACCAAAACATAACAAATGAGCACTTTACATAAACAGGACCATCTATTTGATCCAATTTTTGCGCAGCATCAGCACTTTTTTCTCCCATTCATCTCATTCATCCCAAAGTCCACCTCCGCTCTGTGGTTCCCTTATTGAGTTTTCTTGTTTATGTTCACAGGAGATCAGAACTTCTCCTCTGTCTTATCATTTTTGGCAGTTATGTTCATGATGTTTCTATCCCAAGTCATCGTGTTTAGTTCTTTGCTAACGACGATGGAAAACATCACAGGGTCAAGGAAAGGAGGGAATATGAGGAAGGGAAGAAAGAACGGTGGTAAAAGAGGAATTCAAATGCACTTTCACTTCGTCACGGTTAAATAATTTATGCAAAAAATAATGGACTGAGATAAACATATTATAACCAGTGTTGGGAGTAATGCATTACAAAAGTAATGTGACAACTGTAATGCATTCCTTTTTACTGTAATGTAGTAATGTAAGGTATTACAAAAAAAAAAAACATTAATATTTTACTCAGTACAACAAATGTCAGTAATGCAAGTTACAATGCATTTTTAATGTAACCTGAAATGGTGGGTTGTTTGTTTGTTTGTTTGTTTGTTTAAATGCAAATTTTCCAAATACTCTGTGAGATCAGTAGAGGAGAAAAGTCCTCCTCTAGACCTAAAGTAACAGTATCTCTAACACAAATTACCAAGATTTTACCTTGTGTCTGTTTTTGCTCTGATCATTTCTTGTATTGTGCCATGAGCATCAACGTGTCTGTAATATTCTACTATTTTTAGCCTTAAGCCAAACTCAGATAGCCACCACATCACCTTCACTGGATGTGTAAAGAGCTTTTTGAGCGTAATGAGATACATTTAGAATGACAAATCCATATTTCCTGTTATTTTGATGAGAGTAACTTTAAAGTAATGTGATAATTGTGTAATGCCTTACATTTCAAATACAGGTATATTATAATGCAACTAATTACTTTGAAATGACAGTAACAAGTAATAAATAATGCATTACATTTTGAAGTAACCAACAATATTTATAACAATATTAAAATATTGTTGAAAACGAATCCTACCACAGATAGACAAAAATTCACATCTCTAAGAAATAAAGTAACTCAAATTCTGCAAAAAAGCTAAAGCAAAAGTCTTCATGGGTATTATCATTGAAGCATATGGGAATTCCAAAAAGATCTGAAAGAATCTTAATAACTTATTTGCAAAAACATTAAAGGCTCAAAGAAAAACATTGAGCTCAACATGGACAATGTAATGGTATCCAGTCCAAATGTTCTAGCTAATGAGTTGAACACTTTTCTTCTCAAACTCATTTAGGGAGATAACGGAAATATTTCCATCACCTATTCTCACTGCCAGACCCATTAATCATGCACAACCTGTTTTTTCTCTACAAGAAATAGCAGAGGTGGAAGTTGCTAACATTATTGGCTCACTAAAGAATTCTAAAGCCAAGGATGTCCATGGGCGGAATATGAATGTTTTAAAATTATGTAAACAATCCCTACTGTTAACAATAACTTACATGGTTAATCTATCACTTAAACAATAAGTTGACCCATCGTCATGAAAAATGGCCACAGTCACCCCAATATTTAAATCTGGTGACAGTTCAAATATAGCCAATTACTGACAATCAGTTTTCTTCCTGTGGTTTCTGAAGTTGCTGAGAGGTGGGTAGCAAAAATTATGAATGACCACTTAAATAAAGGCTACCCCCTGTTGCATCCAAAGCAATTTGGTTTCCGTAAAAATCATTCCACTGAGTCTGCAAACTGTCTGATTATAGAAAGATTAAACACATATTGGACACAAATGCTTGTGTTGGTGCAGTATTCCTAGATCTGAGAAAGGCATTTGACACTGTTAATCACCAAATTCTATTGTCTAAATTAAGCTTCTTTAACTTCTCTCTGGACGTAATTCAGTGGATAAAGTCTTACTTAGAATACAGAAAACAATGTGTCTGCATGATGGTGTCAAATCATCTTTTGTAGATATCTCTGTTTGTATACCTCAGGGTTCAATACTTGGCCCTCTGTTATTCTCAATGTATATGAATGACCTGCCCAACTCATGTCATACAGTTGAATTTTAAATGTACGCCGATAAAGTTGTCATCTTTACTACTGCAAAAATGATTCAAGAAGCAGCCTCTGTTCTTACATCAGCAATGGTTCCTGTAAAAATGACTGTTTAAATCTTG
This sequence comes from Scarus forsteni, assembly GCA_036419115.1. Classification (NCBI taxonomy): domain Eukaryota; kingdom Metazoa; phylum Chordata; class Actinopteri; order Labriformes; family Labridae; genus Scarus; species Scarus forsteni. The sequence continues at coordinate 2,912,714 of JAZDUH010000087.1, read as the reverse complement.
CCTACTATTGTAATTAGTATATTAACTACAACTAAAACTGTTTATACGATGTTCACATAGCAGGTACTGAACATCAAACAGTCGGGTGTATTTCTTGGAGGACAGGAACTAGAAATTGTTTCTGAATTTAAGTACCTCCGTGTAACACTTGATTCCACAATATGTTTCAAAAGCCACATTAAAACAACAGCTAATACAGTGAGATTTAATTTGAACAATTTCAAACAAATAAGACCTTTCATAATACTGGATGCCGCTAGAATGTTCTTACATTCAATGATACTGTCTCACATTGAATATTGTATTACGTGTTGGTCGGCAGGTGTAGATCCATGCAAAATCATAGATTCACTCTGTAAAACATAATTCAAGATCCTTTAGAGAAAACCAGCGTCATTTCATGTTTGCAGCATATTAAAAATGTACAACTTCATGAACTTTGGGAATTTTATATGTTTTAAATTTGCTTGTTTGTTGTACAAGGTGCTCCACAGACTTGCTCAGCCTCCCATGTCTGACTTTTTTAAAATAAGGGCTCACAGAGGCCTCAACACCAGGGCCTCCTGGAGAGGGGACTGTGATGTGCCAGAGAAAAACAGAATTTGGACAAAACTTCCTTTCTGTAAAGGCCAGTAAGATCTGGAACAGTGTCCCAAACGCAATGAGGGAGTGCTGCCCATTGCAAACTTTCAAAACGCATGTCAACCAGTGGCTGAAAGCAAATGACCAAACATCTAGGGTTTTATAAATGAGCTGTCTTGAGTTGTGCTCTTAGGACCTTTTATCATGTTCTATGTCCTGCTTTTGTGTGTAGTGTCTTTGCCATAATGTTTGTATGTTACCTGCCTATGGACTGTGGATGTAAATTAGCATTGATGCTATAATCTGGCATGTTTACATTTATTTTGTTCTGAATAGATGTTGATGAACATGCACTGTCCCTATTAAATTAAAAAAGTCCCTTTACCCTGAGCTTGCTTTGGGCACAGAATCTTCTTACAGATATGTCGGGGCACTTTGGCACTCCTCACTCCTGCAGGTGGAAATCTCTGTAGGTTTTTGCCATGCCGAAGAAAGTGCTGTACGAGCTCAGAGTAATTCTCCAGTCCAGTCAAGCCATGATGCTTAAGCCTGTTTCTTGTCATGACAGAGTACACAAATATTAATCATTTTAGTTATATTTATTAGTTTATTTTGTCTTTATTAGAAGAATTGGTAATTGAGTAATCCAAAAGTACTTGAAAATGAAGATGAATGATGAGATGGACTTTCATCTTATTGTTAATGATGTCTAATCTGCTTATTGCGGGTTATTTTTGTTGTTTCTGTGTTATTTGGTATGTTTTGTGGATTTTTGTGTGTTTCCCCTTTCCCATGTGCATGCACCTTATGGGGTTTCTTATTAGATATTTTACATGGCCATGAATAAAATAAAAGTCATATCTTGAAATATAAATGGAGTTCAAAATCCGGTGAAAAGATTTAAAGTTTTATCTCATTTGAAATCTCTTGACTGTGACATAGCACTATTACAAGAAACACACCTTTCCAAAGAGGAGTCTTTAAAATTAAAACAACGCTGGGTGGGACAAATTTTCTTCTCCCCTGGGACAAGTGCCTCCAAAGGGGTTTGCATTCTCATTTCTAAGAAAGTTTTATTTACAGTCTTAGATGTGATCACAGATAGAGAAGGAAGATGGATAATTGTCTCAGGAGAACTGGAAAATAGTAGAATCGTTTTGATGAATGTATATGCTCCCAATCTGGCACAGGCAAGCTTTTTGTCATCAATAAATATCTTACTAACTCATTTTAAAGATATACCACTGTTAGTGGGAGGGGATTTTAACTTGGTAAGCAATGCATCAATGGACCGCTCAAGTGTACCCCTACCTAATGATAAATTCTTCTCTCTCAAGCCTTTAAAGAACTATTAGAGACACAGTCTATAATAGATGTATGGCACTTCTTTAACGTGAAATCAAGAGAGTATACATTTTATTCCAAGGCTCATAATTCCTACTCCCGAATTGACTACCTCCTCCTATCAAACTCATTAATGGCAAATGTTTCAGACTCTACAATTCATAGTCTCCTCATTTCAGACCATGCCCCAATTTCAATAACTTTTTGTCCCACTAGTGATAGGAAATTCAAGCCCAAACAATGGGGTTTTAATAACTCACTGTTAAAAGATGATTCATTTGTTGCATTTATGACAAAGAATATCAAAGAATTTATTGAAATTAATATGATCCCTGAAACTCCAATCTCAACCGTCTGGGAGGCGTTTAAAGCAACCTGTCGAGGCTGGATTATCAGTTATGCATCATATAAAAAGAAGGAAAAACTGAGGAGAAAAACTGAGTTGTTATCTAAGCTTAAAGATCTTGAGTTGGAACATATGAGAGACCCATTAAACACTTCTCTTAAACAGGAATTACTCCTCACAAGGGCAGAGGCACAAGCAGCGTTACACGAGGAGTCTGCTTTTTCATTATATAAATTGAGAAGGTCACATTATGAAGATGGTGAAAAGGCAGGGAAGATGCTTGCGTATCAGTTAAAAAAACTTGAACAAAAGCACTCCATTATTTCTTTAAGGGATAGTAATGGTATGGTTATCAGAGACCAGGGGGCTATCAATGACACCTTTAGAAGTTACTTTTCATCCTTGTATAAATCTGAATTCAAAGCCAGCTATCTAAATTTTAGCAATTTTTTTAATAATCTAATTTTGCCAAAGCTGAGAGAAGAAAATAAAAGGAAATTGGAGGCAAATATCTCAGAAGAAGAAATTCAAAACACAATTAAATCTTTATCAAGTAATAAATCACCTGGTAGTGATGGTTTCACCGCAGAATTTTATAAATGTTTTTCAAGAGAGCTCATGCCTATGCTTCTTTGCTTGTATAATAGAGTTGTGGAGGAACAGATGATGCCACCAACGATGCGGACGGCCATTATATCAGTAATACCAAAACCAGGAAAAGACCCTTTAGATGTTAAGAACTATAGGCCCATAAGTTTGCTTAATAATGATTACAAAATTTTTGCAAAAATGTTAGCAAAAAGATTAGAAGATGATATTACAAAGTTAATTCAAATAGATCAAGTTGGCTTTATCCGGGGACGGTTTTTATCTGATAATATGAGCAGACTCTTGCAAACTATGCAGATGGCTAGCTCTCTTCAGCATCCAGTGGTAGCAATATCACTGGATGCTGAGAAAGCTTTTGATCGCATTGAGTGGTCATACCTGTTCCAGACTCTTTCCAAATATGGCTTTGGTCCAAGATGCTTACAGTGGATCAGAGCACTATATCAGGAACCTATCTCAGCTGTTAAGAGTAATGGCATGATTTCAGCTCCCTTTCAACTCGAACGATCTACTAGGCAAGGTTGTCCCCTATCCCCTTTACTTTTTATTTTAGCCATAGAACCACTGGCATGTGCTATTCGACAAGACAATGAAATTACAGGCATTTTAATTGGTGATCATGATTTCAAATTAAATATGTATGCAGATGATCTTTTGCTGACTATATCCAAACCCTTACACTCTATTCCAAGAATTCTAGAAACTATTAATTATTTCGGCAGCCTTTCAGGGTACAAAATAAATTGGACCAAAAGTGAAGCCATACCTTTGAATATGTTTACACACCTTACCGATCTTGGATCTGCTCCTTTTGTCTGGAGATCGGAAGGAATGAAATATTTGGGAATAAAAATTAGATCACCTATCAATGAAATATTAGACTTGAATGCCAAACCTCTATTTGATAACATAAAGGAGGACCTTAAAAGATGGTCTGCTCTGCCTTTATCTTTATGGGGTAGAGCAGAAGTGCTTAAGATGAATGTCCTTCCAAGACTGAATTTTTTAGTGTCCTCTATTCCTTTATTTATACCAAAATCTTGGTTTGAGAATGTTAACAGAATGTTCTCCTCTTTCCTATGGAACAACAACAAGCCTAGAATTAATAAAAACAAATTATCCCTATTAAGAGATGAAGGAGGTCTTGGAATCCCCGATATTTATTTATACTACCTTGCATTTAATGCCAGGTATTCACTAATTTGGGGATATAAAAAAAGTAGAGCTAAAGGAAGTTAGGACTGGCTGGAAGAACATCTCGTTAAGGAGAAGAATAAATTGCTATCATTATCTTCACTTTGGTTTACCCCTGCTCCACCTAAAAAGTTGGATAACTGTATCATTAAGTTTTCATGTGACATAAGCAGGGAAATTCATAAAAGGATAGGCATTATAAGTTCAGCCCTTCCATCTTCTCCAGTATGGCATAATAATGCTTTTAAAGCAGCAGGGAACCCACTGGCAAATAAGGTATGGTGCAATCACAATATCATAGAGATTTCTCAAATCGTAGAGAACAAAGAGATACTGCCTTTTGAGGAATTAAGAAGAAGACATAATTTGAGTATGAGTCATTTTTTACGGTATTCCCAATTAAAATCAATTATTTCTAAATGTCCCAAAGAATATTTCGATTTTAATTATGGAATTGACAAAAAATTAAGATTTCTTTCATCAAACAGAGGAGCAGTCTCAGGTTTATATAAGTTACTGCTTCATGCCGCACCAAACCCAAATCTCAAAACACAGTCGCAATGGGAACTTGACTTAGGGGTCAAATTTACTTCTGCAGAGTGGGAAAACATTTGGCATGACATTCAAACAACCTCCAAATCAGTCAGAGGTAGAGTAATACAACTAAAAATCCTTCACAGAGCCTATATTACTCCTTCAAGACTTAAAAAAATTGACCCAAGTGCTTCAAACCTTTGTTGGCATAAATGTGGACAAGTTGGAAATCTGTTTCATATGTTATGGCTTTGCCCTGTAGTTAAATTATTCTGGACAGAAGTCTGTAAACTAATTTCAGAGATCATTAATGTAAATATTGCCCCATGTCCATCAGTATGTCTGCTTGGTCACAGGGCGGGACAACTTAAAACAAGAAAAGATAGAAAGACAGTTGACTTAGCCTTTTTGGCTGCCAAAAGAATAATTTTATCCAACTGGAAAATCCATTAACCAAAATGTTTCTCTGTAGAAACATGGATGTCTGAATTTCTTAATATTCTTGGTATGGAACGACTAACAGATACTTTAAATGATACTAAGTTTAGGTCTGAAACCATCTGGAAGCAGGTGTGGGGACACATATTATCATCACCAATGTTGATTTGATTAATTCCGATTTGATTGATTGTTTAATTTCGTTAATATGGGAAATGTTATTTCTGTTTCTGCCCTTCTCTCTTTTTTCTTTCAAACCGAACCCTTCATCCAATAAGACATATTTAGACATTTTCATAATGAATTTAATATTTATTTAAGTATTAGCATGCACTGATTACCCTTCTATGTGATGTTTGTTGTGTACATGTTAATTTTTGTCTATTTGTATTTGTCATTGTGTGAACCTGAGTGTATTGTCTGTGAAAAAGAAAAATTAAAAGTATGAATAAAAAAAAAAAAAAAAAAAAAGTACTTGAAAATAATAAAGTTGCCTTACTTTATTATTATGGTACTTGGATTACATTTCTGACTACTTATTCAGCAGGTAACTAGTAAAGGTATCAGAATACATTTTTAAAGTAACCCTCCTCAACCTGGTCAGCACAACACGCTGCTGAGAACAGAGGGTGTACCTATAGAGTCAAAGACTCTCTTTCAACTCTGGAACCAGGAACTCATGGCTGGGAATGGCATCCAAGTTATTCACAATCCAGTTATAAGCTGCTAGGCTTGGACTAGCTGAGGGTCCTCAAGTCCAAATCAGACTTCAGGAGGCTTTTCAGTGTGCAATATCCTGAGTTTAGCAATATTTAGTTTGAACACTATTAAGGGTCCACAGGGAGTGAGGAGGGCTCAGACAAGCTGGAAGTGTTTTTGGAGATAAAGACAGACTCTGGCTGACTGCTCGATGACCTTCACTGATCCGAGGATGGTAACTGCGTTGCTCCAGCTGCAAACTGATCTAATGCAAGTACTAATGGTTTATCAGAGCGTGTTGATCAACTCAGCAGGCTGCATTAAGAACATGGGTTTGGTGTGATCAGGCTCTCCAGAAGGCGGGACTTCCTGTTCCTTTAGTTTTTTTTTTTTTTTTTTTTTTGTGAGCGTGTTTGTGTAACAGAAACAACGTTTGTTCTCCTCAGGACAAAGTTTCCTCTGCAGTGGCAGCATTAACTTGTATTCTAACAAGATTAAAATATATTTGTCCTGCAGATTAGCATAGTTAAGTGTTTCTGTCCCCGGTAGGCTTTGATCAGCAGAGCGCAGCGAGGCCTCGGCTTGGCCTGGCCGTCCGGGGCCGGGTGTGAAATCGCTCTGATGTCATCCCCCGCTCACCGCCTCCTCCAGCTTTCACAGGCCGTAATTATATTTCCGCCACAAAGCCCCTGTCCCCTTCATCCATATTCCAAGTTTGACTGGGAAGCATTTGGAGCCTATGGGGGGAGGGGACTGTGGGTGTGGGGGGCTTTGTCTGCAGGAGACACAGAGGGACATCAGGACTCCCTGATATGGACTTTTCTTTTCTCATCTCATCTGGCCTTTGCTCCGCCTGCAGCACAGGTTATAGAGACAGGAACTCTGGATAAATAACTGCGGTGCCGTTTGTGGCTGAACCAGGAGGACACAAACAGGAAGTGAGCGTGACCTTTGGGAGAAGTGTTGGCAGAAGGTGTGCAGAGGTTACAGTGACCACACTGAGCACTGTCTTCAAGAGGACCTGAAACCAGAGCCAGGTTTACCTGACACCCATTCACCTGTGCTCACGTATCCCAGCATGCTTTGAACAGTGAAGCACACATGAACTGGAGAGCACAAACCTCCCCCAAAGAAGCTAACAAATGTCTGTTACGTCTAAGCAACAGTTCTATGATAATGGCACCATCATAATAGGATTCCTCTAGCACTCAGAATCATGTTGATTTCATTATTACACAGTTATCGTGTAAAACCATCATTCGCTAACCGAGGTCACCTGGATCACCACCCACATCTAGTCATTTCTTAGATGGGTCATTACAAACATCTGAAATTTCAGCAAAATTAATCCAGTAGTTTTTGAGGAATCTTGCTAATAAGATTGGATCTCTCTTTGAGGAGTTTACATGATCCCCTGTGTGAAGTGTTCTGTTTTAACTTCTCAGCCCTGTGATTGGCTGGCCACTTGTCCATGGTGTACCTATCACCCAGTGTCTGGAGGGACAGGCTCCAGGTCCCAGGACCCCAAAGGGACTAGTGGGTCCAAAATGGACGGATGAACTAGGGGACATTTCTAACTGATTTTAGGTCTTCAGTGCAGATCATAGGACAGGAGAAGGATTTGTAATGCAGAACAGAGAGTGACCAAGATCTAGACCAGCCACAGGGGGTCTCACTTTGGAAACATGGACCCACCATGAGGCCTCCAGCATCCTGATCAGAGGAGAACCAATCAGAAAAGGAGCAGATCGCTGCCCTCATACCTGCTGCTCTGTCCACCTGCTGCTCCTCACAAAGACCATTTGACCTTCATCTACACAGCCCCCCCACCATCAGCCCCCCCGCCTCTTTTTTGATTGACAGCTTCCCACCGAGCAGAGGAACCAATCACAGCTTCTGCAGACGTCAGACATCCTCAGATCATCTCTAGGTCACAGATCAGAGATTCTACTCCTTGCCTCTGAGTGTGACCTAAATCAAACAACACTGAGTAACTGTGATAAAATTATCATTTTATTAATAAACAGAGATGTCTTATTAAATTAATTAAAGCTCTCCACCTCTGAATGTGAGTCAAATCAAACATTACGGAATAACTAATAAAATTTTTATTTTATTAATGAAAGGAGATGTGTTATTAAATTAATTAAAGCTCATTCACCTCTGAGTGTGAGTCAAATATAACATCACAGAGAAACTGTGATTAGTATATTATTATAATCATATACAGAGATGTGTTATCAAATTACTGAAAACGTTTCATCTCTAAGAATATCCTTTTGAAACAGAAGCTGAATTTAGAGAACTGAGTAGTAATTACATCATTATATATATATATATATATATATATATATATATATATATATATATATATATATATATATATATATATATATATATATATATATATATATGGAGAGAGAGGGCGGGAGGTGGACAGATAGATAGCCTATCATGTAATCATTTCATTTATTAAATCAAAGATGAAACAGTCTGATATTTTATGATATTTTAATCATCATATAAATTATGTACAGGTGAATCATAGAAACAGTCTGTCAGCATGTGCTCATTATAAAACATCATTACAAAATTAGACATCAGCTGATTAGAGACACGAAGTGTGTTCATGTTGCGTTTAAGGCCGAACATGCTGCGTTCAAAACACAACAAACTGCTGGAAAAATAAGTTACACAGTCCACAAGCCGATAAATAAACAGAGAAAATACCCGAAAAACAATGACTGTCAAAAGAGAGACAGTTTCTGAACATCCACTTGGCTCAGTCCGCAGGCTGCGGGGCCGAGCCGAGCCGAGCCGAGCCGAGCGGCCTCGGTCCGCAGGCGGCCCGATCCCAGAGGCCATGACTGTGTCTCAGCGTGCTTGAGGCAGTAGGTCGTAATTTTTTTTCGAATTTTCATATTTGCTCATAAATGCTCATTTTTCTTTTTCGGAGAATCCAGGGAAAAGTGAACCAGGAGAATTCCTGAGTGAGAAGATGAGGGGAGGACGACTGTTTGGAAGAATGTCCGTTTGTTTTGAAGAAAAACGAAATGAAAGGAAAGGCCGAAAGAGGATGGATTTTTTTTTTTGTTTTGTTTTAAATTTTTCTTGGCTTTCTAGGGATTACTGACATTTGTCGACTTTGCCATCATTTTCTTGACTTTTTAAGTTAAACCTTTCCTCCCCTCACCCTGACCATAGTTCTTCAGACTCGGGGAAACACAGACACATAAACACATTTAGGCTAAATTAATCTCCAGCTCTCGTCTCCTCTCCTGCCTTTAGCACAACAAACACAATCATTCAAATTTAATCGAACAAAAGGAGGGGGATTATTAAATGTACATTTTTCTTCATTTTAGAGATTAAAAAAAAACACTTAGGCTATGTCACCTGAAGGCATCAGTCACTCTCAGACTGGGGGGGGGGGGGTATTCGGGACATCTGCTGCAGCTTCATCTTTGGATTTTAGCTTCTCATCATCATCATCATGATCAAAGTTCATCACACACCTGATCCTCACCTGTTACATGCTTCAATAAAAATGTCATAAATATAAGGAGGTCAGTTTGTGCCCATGCTGCTCACAGCCTGTCCATCCATGAAGACCAGGATCTGGCCCAGGTCTGCCCCTGCTCTGACCCTATCTGGCCTCAGAGTCGTGAGCCTGCTGTTTCCCCTCTCTGTTTGAATTGAATGGTCTTCAGTGGTCCTCACTTTAAACCATTTTAAGTCCATTAGAAATCAAAACTACACCTGAAATGGTCCTGGATACAGACGTCCCCACCCTGCAGTCTAGACCTCCTCAGTGGGCCCAAAAAACTGATGAAACCTTCCACGGTGAGTTTTGATCCTATAAACTTAAGTCCCTAATTTCCACCCTATTTACTTTAAAGTCTCATGTGTTTTCTGGCAGATGGAATCATATTTAAACTTTAAACATCACTCACTGTTCATGATATCATCAGACCAATATTGGTATGAGCACATATGAACATTCTGGCAGATATCCACAACCAATATTTTGACCATTAATGCTCAGAAATATGCCAATTACCAGCTGTGATGTTGGCAAAATGTACAATTGTTCCATGATAATTTTTCTCTTTTTTACAATAAAATATTATTCATAAAGAATATAATGTTTTTTTTCTTGCTCCACACCAATGTCCAACACATGGACTGTAAACAAAATTGAACTGTTCAGTTTTGCTTGAGGAAAGACTTTCTGCTTTTACAATACAACAAATCTGAATCTGTAAAGACTTTGGAAACATCAGCATATTGGCAAAAATCCACGATCACGTATCCTAATCAAAGACCTTGGACTGGTTTTAATTTTTTTTTGTGAGCAGTAGCCTAATTAATACTGTCAGATTCAGATCGCCCAGAACATTCAGCACAGTTTCAGGAGTGAAAATGTGTTTAAAACTGGAGTTTGAGATGCAGTTCCTCCCATTTTAAAACATTTTAGCCAAGTCTGATATTCATTTTTATCATAATCAGTTACATTTGTGTTGATGAAACAGAAATGTGTCACTTCCTCATGAGCCTGAGGGCTTTATCTCTCTCCCTCTCTTTGAAACAGACCCGGGGTCATGGGGGCAGGTGGGGTCGTCTGACCTGGACAAATATGAACCAAAATCATTTTTATTTTTCTGTCAGTCAGGTCTGATTTTAAGTTCTAAGTTCTTTAAGTCCTCATCCTAAGAGGCCCCAGTCTGTGCCTTCACACCAGGGTTTATTGCTGTTTGATTTAAGGCTGAGATCAATATTTCACATCATTAAAACACATAAAGGTTTTAGCAGCTGACTCAGTGAGTCAATGAGGCATTCAAACAAAGGCTAACACGCTAACATCAGGCTACAGGCTAAAATCAGGCTACGTGCTAACATCAGGCTACACGCTAACATAAACCTGAGAGAGCTCTGCTGACGGGCGGACTCAGGGACAGCAGGACATGGGGGGGGGGGCATCAACTTCTTCCTCTGGTGGCTATGATGGTCACCTCTCTGATGCTGGCCCCGCCCACTTGTGTGATATCACATCAATGAGGGTGATCACATGGCAGAGCTAAAGTCCTGATCCTCCTGAGTCCACCTGCCAGGCCCTGAGGATTCACCCACTCACAGTCTTCATGCTGTTTAGGAGGTTCATGTTGTTGCCCTGGATCGGTTTAGTCTGCGTCCTGGCCCTGATCCTAGCCCTGGTCCTGGCCCTGGTCTTAGGCCTTGTCCTAGCCCGGTGTTACTCACTGTCAGTGCACTCTCGAGCACTGCCAGTCTGGTTTCCGGTCTGGTCCCCGGACTGGTTAGTGGAGTGGTTGTAGAGGCCCTGGGCCATCAGCTGCATGGCCAGAGAGTTCTTGTTCCCGGAGGTCTTCTTGATCTTGGCTCTCTTGTTCTGGAACCAGATCTTGATTTGGGACTCGTTCAGCCCGAGGTCCTGGGACAGACTCTGTCTCCGCTGCTCAGTCAGGTACCGGTTCTTCTGGAACTCCGCCTTCAGTCGCAGCAGCTGGTCTGCCGTGAAGGCTGTGCGGGGTCGCTTGTCATCCCTGCCCGGGCCCGCAGACTGCTTTGGCTTTCTGGATCTGGGTCCTGAGGGGGGGCAGAGGAAAATCAGTGAGCTGGATCAGACTTTATACTTGATCCTAGCAGACCTGGTACAGCGTGAGACCTTTGGCAGGGCCTGTTGACCAGCCTGGGGCCTCGTCTTCTGAGGGGCCTGACGTTCACAGAAGAATTAAATTCTTAAGCTGCAGAGTTACGACTGAAAATGTGGAACACTGACAAAAAAACAAAACAGACTAAAATAAAGAAACAGCCATCAGTGGCCCCACAGTCTGATGTGTTTATGGTCAGTCAATTACAACTCTGGCCTCAAAATTGAAAATGTTTCAAATAGGGCTGTGTTAGAAAGCTGAAGAATTACATTTACAAAACATATATTTGAAATGTGTAACCCCTGGAGATTTTAATAGTTTCACAGATAAACTTGAATCCACAGGTTTCCTGCACTTGAATATATTTATTTGCCACGATGGGGACGTTTTTTGCCATCTTTCAGGATTTAAAAAAAAAAAAAATACATATATATGTGTATATATACATACATCCATACATATATATATATATATATATATATATATATATATATATATATATATATATATATATATATATGTTTTATTTCTGATCAGATACTAAGTTTTAGCTTCAGCTTGCATTCTAAAGGAGGATCACTGACGTCCTCGGCCAGTTATGATCCTGGTTTTGGTGGTCCACCCCACCAGACCCCATGATCACTGAAGGAGGCCCACGAGGCCCTCCGGCAGACTGCAGGCTGTAAATGAAGGTAAGAGATTAAACGAAAATACCGTTTATGAATAAAACACAGAACCGTGTTGGTGCATCAGTGAAAACAGTCCATGTAAAACACAGACGGGATCTCAGATCTTTTCTTTGTGATTATTCCTCGGTCGGAGGGTCAGGGTGCAGATTAAAGATCGATAGTCTTATGATAATCGAGGAGCGGAAATGCGTTTGGATATTTTGTGAATAAATATGTCAAAAACATTTGGAAAAAATAAAAAATAAAAATAAAACAGAGACATGCGCATTAGTAACCTGACCTGTCCCTCAACAGAATGGCCGCAGAGACCTTAATTTTGCGGTATTAATGCACTTCAATTTAAATGCACAGTATTCACCATCGGGCCTGTTGCTGTGTTTACATAGACTATTGATAGATCCTTGTGTAGGTGGAACATCTGAGTCCACGCTGACTCAATATTTCTGCCCAATAAAATCGAGCTGAAGTGAAGTACTGAGCTGGAGTCGGATAGTTTCGCCTATGTTTGGGCGGAAAGGCGCGCACATCATGAAAAGATGCTGGGAGAGAGGTCAACAGCACAACGGGGACAAGGTCTGGATCAGGGTCTGAACCAGGGTCTGCTCAGTCGTTTCTGCTCCTCTGTGACCCTGAGGACGTTTCCTTTCCGCTTGAGAAGAAAGTTCCAGGGAGGGGGGTCCACCTCACGGAGCCCGGTCTTCAACCGTGAGACTGGGACAGGGTTTTCATTAAGGCTTCATCTTCCCCTCTGCCAAAATAATTCTGAGAGCCGCCCTATGTTATCAATCAAACGGTGTTTGCTAAATTCTTGTTCTCTGATTTTTTTGGTAAATTCTGAAGAATAATTCTCCTTCAAGAAAGGGACAAAAATAAAATAAAAAATTCAGAGATTAGGAAAGATGTTTGTTGCAGATATCCATCCGATATGCCTTAAAGCTGACCAACAATAATCTAGATGTCAGGAAAGGGACAGTATACTCAAGGGGTTCTTAACTGGCGGTTTGAGACCTAAAAGTGGGCAGCGGTGCCGTTTTAAAGGTCACAGATTCATGTTAATAAAGCCAAAAGTCCGCCCATTACTGAAGTCTCAGCCGAGAGAAGCACACAAGTATGATTTTCTCCTTTTACTCATTATAACAGACACGTTTCTGTTGCTTTACCCCAAATTTGACTCCATTATCTCCTTTCCTTGAACAATATCTCAAAAAGCTCAGTGAATATCCAAAATAAACACGCAGCTGTGCAGCAAGGGTGTCATGTACATTTTAATGTCCCTTTTGCACGTGTGCACTTTATATAAAACAAGATGATGGATAAATAAATAAATAAATAAATAAATAAATGAAGAGGTCAAATCAAACTTCAGAACTTTTCATGAAATACATTTTATCTGGTCATATTTTTATTTCTCCTTTAGGGGACAGTGGATAAAGAGCTTTATTTATAGTCATAATGTAGAGATGGAGAGTCCTTCATTAAAATACTTTGAACATATCTAATATGTCTTCCCAATAAGTCCCCTACCAGCTGAATAAATTTCAGCTCAATATTAATTTCATAATTTAACAGCTGATGTTGCATAAAAAACTCAACTCCACAAAATTACATTCAGCTGTAAAACTGATGCTGCCACATGTGTAAATATGAAAATATTTCACATTTATGAGAAATGTATTTCCTTAAAAACAGCTGTAATTGTGCCTGTGAGTTTCATTTTTATGTGTTGAATGAATTTGTGAAAACAATAACAAGTGAAATAAACTCAGATAATGTTTATTTATGTCCACATTCACATCAGTGTAATAATGTATAATGTAATGATAATGAATAAATATTAATCTTCATTTAACAGCCAGTGGCGTTTATAGCAAGCGCAACATTTTGTCCCTCGGTGTAGACAGATTTAACGGGACCCCATCCCCGATTAACAACTCTGTTGTTATTTAAATGTTGTAACTTCTTAGTTGAGATGCACTCACGTCATAAAATCACCCCAATAATGAGCCTGTTTTATTTTTCTACTGCAGTGGAGTCCAAACAGAGCTTGAACTTAAGATTTGGTCAAATCCTTTTCCAGACACAAGGGCAGCTATCTGATTTTTTTTTTTTAACATTTCTGATTTTATTTTTATGTTTTTACTTTATTTTTTCCAGCAGAAGGAGTGGTGAAAACACAGAGGAGCAGGTCATTCATACTCTCACAGATGTGCTCATATACTGAATACTGATGAAATACAGAGCTCATCACTCCCTTCACAATAAAAGCCTTTTTAACAACAACCCAAACTGTACTGACACATCAAACTAGAGCCTCTGATGGGATGGTGCATCGAGGGGCCACAGCCCACAGGGGCCCCCAATAATAACTGTTATTTTTTAATGTTAAACTAAAAATGTTTTATTCAAGCATATACTTTCCCCACACTGTACAAGCCATTTATATATTTATTTGTATTCAGTTTGGCTATAATTTAAACTTGATTCAAGCCACTTTTGTACTGCTCAAAAACCTGTTAGATTCGTTCAACGAGCCCAAAGATCAGAAGAATTCTCCTTCTTATTTTCTATAATTTTCCCTTTGAAAAGATTACATAACTTTATTTTAAAGCTATTTTGTCATCAACAAAAACAAGTACAAGTAAAAGATGGAACTCAGAGACACATCAGGAGTGTTCATGATCCTGTTATAGACTGTTGTTCAGGACTGAGGCAGTGGTCTTAAGTCAGATATTACACTTACATAAGCCTATATTTTAAAGCCATTATTATTATTATTATTATTATTATTGTTATTATTATTATTATTATTATTATTATCATTATTATTATTATTATTATTATTATTATTATTATTATTATTATTATTATTGTTGTTGTTGTTATGGAGGTGTGACGTAAATGAATGGTTTCCAAAGTTAGGGCTTGCCAAGGGGTCACAAAATGCATTATAAAATAATATATTATAACACACAAATAGACAGATAGATAGATAGATAGATAGATAGATAGATAGATAGATAGATAGATAGATAGATAGATAGATAGATAGATAGATAGATAGATAGATAGATAGTATATATAAAATCCAATTAGTTATCATTACTTAAAAAAAGCATGCAAACCGGTTGCACTTAAAAAAACAAGTGCAGAGAACTAGTTAATTTTAGTTGTACTAACTAGCACTTCCTTTGTAGAGTACACTTACAAATGAGTTTAAGCAACTAAAACAATCAAGTAGAGCGTACGTGATATCTTGCGAACTTCAGGCCCCTGTCCACCCCGGGAATGAAACTAGGTATCTTCTTGATGTGAGGTACATGCACTACCTGCTGCGCCACCATGCCACCATGCAAACTCAATTCCAAAAATCTCAGTGGTTCAAAAATCACACCAGTGAGCTTAACCAAAAAAAAAGTAATCTTCACTCAAAAAAAATAAGTAGGCTATTTTGCATTTATTTTGCATTTTTACACATGCAAGTGATTTTTACTTAATAAATACTAGTCACAAAGGCATATTTTTGTTAACATAGTAAAGTTAACTCATGTTTGCAAGTCAAGACAGCTACTGGATTTTTTCAGTGTGAGACTGTGTTTACTACTTATTGTTGCGAGTGAGCTTAACTATAAAAAAGTAATCTTTACTTAAAAAAGTAAGTATTTTGCATTTTTACACATGCAAGAGATTGTTACTTCATAAATACTAGTCATAAAGGTATATTTTTGTTAACTTAGTACAGTTAACTCATGTTTGCAAGTCAAGGCAGCTATTGGATTTTACAGTGTAGAGAGAATTTTCCTTCTGTGATATTTAGCTCATTAATCAGTGTTACTGTTTATTTTTGAGCTTCATGTGGCTGTTAATTCTAATAAAAGTTTCACAGATATTATTTGCTTAATCAGACTTATTTTTATTGTCTCATATATAATATCTTTTTTTATGTGTACATATTTGGCCCTCTGATGCTGATAAATTCGCCCTGTGGTGAACACAGTGGTTTATCCCTGAATTAAAATGTACACGCTGGTTTTTGTTGTAGATAAATAAATTATTACGCATTCATATGTTCGGATATATTTCTACCCTTCTAAACAGATTTAAAAATGTGTGAATAACTTTCAAGTCAACATCTTAAACTAAACTTTATTTTTAATGTATTTTTGGGCATTTTGTGCCCTTA
The DNA here is from genome assembly GCA_036419115.1 of Scarus forsteni. Classification (NCBI taxonomy): domain Eukaryota; kingdom Metazoa; phylum Chordata; class Actinopteri; order Labriformes; family Labridae; genus Scarus; species Scarus forsteni. The sequence continues at coordinate 2,896,430 of JAZDUH010000087.1, read as the reverse complement.
TTGATAGGAGAGAGACAGTGGATAGGCTTGTGAAGGGGGTGAGAGAGCAAGGGAAGACACTCTGCAAGCTGGTCACAGGTGGGATTCGAACTTGGACCGGCAGAGGCAAGTACATGGGGTGCCTGGTTGCTAACCACTCCGCCAAACCAGCACCCCAAAACTAAACTTTATTTAAAACCAAAAAAAGCTGAAGCTGTGTTTTTCCCTGATTTCCTGTTTGGTTTGAGTCTGACGGAAGAAGGTTAGAGTCACTGAAAACACTTCAGAGGTTAACTTTTTTCTAAGTTTAAGAAAAAAAGTTAAAGTTAAACAGAAATTCGACCTCTGTTTTTTTCCAGTGGCCCTGATCCCCTTCCGTGATGTCCTGCATTTAAATTCACCCACGGGTCATTTTCACGATAATTAAAATAAAATAAATAATTAATCTGATTAACAACATGTCCTCTCCTTGAACTCTCAAACTGAAATCTGACTTTAATCTGCAGACTCTGTTCGTCTCTCGCTCTCTCTCTCCTCTCTCTCTTTCTCTCTCTATGTGTGTGTGTGTGTGTGTGTGTGTGTGTATATATATATATATATATAAATATATATATATATATATATATATATATATATATATATATATATATATATATATATATATATATATATATATATATATATATATATATATATATATATATATATATATATATATATATATATATATATATATATATATATATATATATATATATATATATGCATATATATATATGCATATATATATATATATATATCTATATATATATCTATCTATCTATCTATATATCTATATATATATATATATATATATATATATATATATATATATATATATATATATATATATATATATATATATATATATATATATATATATATATATATATATATATATATATATATATATATATATATATGTGCACGCATGCACGTTGTCTTTTTGCTTTTTGCCTCTTTGACGGGTGGAGGTGGAGGGCGATGATGAAGAGGAGGAGAAAGAAGAAGGAGAAGAAGAGAGGGAGGATTTTTGGGGAGGGTGGGGGTGGGGATATGATGGAGGACATCACAACATTGTTAATATAAACAGGATCATTTTTCATCTCTATGCGGCTGACTTTGTGTTTCTTTGTGCTCAGCCTGCAGCTCCTCAAACTTTATCAACACTATAAAACTTTAATAAACCCACCAAACACCGCATTTATTATTATATACTAATTAATCTGACTTTTCGTCTTCCTCATTTTCATTTCAGAAAATAAAAACATCAGTTAACAAGGTCATTTAACGAGGGGCGCGCGAACTTATCAGAACAATATATTTATAAATAGACTAAACCCCAGATCAGTTATCAGTCATAATAAACTGCTCTTCTTCATTGAATAAGCTCGCTTATTTAGCCTTTTGATCATTACTGGTGATTTAACGGAGAGCGCGTGAACTCTTGTTGACAAAGAAAAGTCAAAGTGCAGCACGAGCTCACTCCCAAAACCTGAAAAAACACCAGAATAAATCACTTTTTATTATTGGCTTTCACTTTTATGAACTACTTATCAGTTAGGCTTTGTGTTAATTAATCAGTAAGAGGCCTCCGCATTGAAAAGATTTTATTTTTCATTGAAGAACTTTTCCTAAAATCAATCAAAACGTTTAATCCAAAAACAAATGTTAATGTATTACATTTAATCCTTCATTTCTGCAATAATGTTAACGGTTTTAGGTACTTTTTATTCGTTTTTAAACATCGAATTTGGGGGGTTTTTTTTGGACCCTCTGCTCTGCTTCACTTTTTTGCCCCCCCCCCCCCCCCCCCCCCCCCATTGTCAAAAAAATATGCAAATGAAACATCAACAAAGAAAAAAACGATAAACGGCGTTAAACTTGATTTTATTCCAATTCTAATATTTTTATTCATTCATCTCCCCGTATATTTAAATAGCGACTTTATTTTCACGGATTAACGGTGTTCATCAGTCCACTTTAGGGAGCTTTTCTCAATAAGAGTTCATGAGAAAATGTTGCATCAGCTTAAAACACGTCAAGATTCTTCTTAGTCGAGTTGAAAAATTTCTGTAGTGTTTATTATAAAGCCGGTTTCCTTTTTAAAATGTCGACAGAAGGAAATTAGGAAATTACTCGACTGAATGTGATAATAAATTGATGGTGCAATAATCTCTTTGTCAGTCACAGTTGATGTGTTTATTAAAGAAAAGGGAGGAGGGGTCTTTTGGCAGTTTGATTCCACAGAAAACTTAAATAACCGAACAAAAGGCGGTAAAATAAAATATCTCTTATCCGATTTAAAACTTGTGGCCTCATTAACCACTTTTGTTATTATTGTTATTATTATTATTATTATTATTATTATTATTATTATTATTATTATCATTATTATTATTATTATTATTACTGATCAAATTAGTTAAGCAGCCTGTCAATATGAAAGAATGCACAAAGCATTAGTCGGCAAATTAAAAAAAAAAATCCTTATTTTAATAAAGGTTACTGAAGGTCCACAAAACTGCGCCAGGATCTATTTTATTTCCGTTTAGTTTATTTTATATTTGAGCCCTCCTTGTTTGGGGTATTTTTGGTATAAGCACGGTGTGTGTAGATGTGTGTTCCTGACCTGCGGAGGGCCTGTCCGAGTACCGGGTGCAGTAGACCCAGGCCGGCCACAGCATCGGGCCCTTTTCGGCCTCGTCCCCGGGCCTGAGCTCGGGCCCCGGCTCCGCGGAGGTCTCCCGGGGCCCCTCTCGCTCCCTCTGCGGCTCTTTGGAGGGTTTGGTTTGGTGTCTCTGGACGAGCCCCTCCTCCCGGTCCTTCCTCTCGTGCCGGCCGAAGTCTGGCCTCAGGATGGTCTCGATGAAGAAGTTTGTGACCCGCTGAGGGTGCGAGTTCCCCTCCATGGTCCTGTCCTCTGATAATCCCTCTGAGATAATCGATTAATTATTAATTCTGCTTTTATGCATAAAAAATGGCGGTGGGCAGAATAATCCTGAGATGATTTTATTCTCTGATGAAGAAAATTAAATCTCCAGTTGAAGTTCCCCTCTCGCCTCCTTTCCGTTAAAGCCTCATTTAAATCATCAGAAATAATTAAATATTAATTAAACAGAGTGAGAGGTCTGTCTGTGCAGCAGCTCTGATCCAAACTAACCCTCAAACACTGCACACGCTCATACTTTCACTACTCATTTTGTTCTCTCCTATGATTGGCCGACACACCCTGCGATGACGGCCCTCTCAGACACGTGCCTGGGACCAATTGATGGGCAGAGCCAAGGTCACGTGAGGTTAAAGGAATTCCCTGAGGCGGAAATTAATCCAATCATCAGTCAGTCTGTGAGGCGTTCAGGGACAGCGAAAATGATCTGTTTCACTCAGTGCCCTGCTCTGCGAGAACACTGAGTCAAGAAATTGTTTTTAGTTGATATAGTTTTTAACAGTTACCCCGATAGGGGTGACGGTGAGGTCTGCAGAGCTTTAAATGAAGATCTCAGGGCTGGTGTGAGTGGCTTTAGAAACCATCTCACACCTGCAAACAATCTTTGGACTTTCATGAAGGGAAACCAGGTAAACTCTGTTTGGTTAAAACTCTTTTATTCTGAAACATTTCACCATAACCACTTAACATGCTTCACTGACACCTCAGACTACTTTGTCATGCCTGGGATCAGTCAGCATGGGACAGCGAGTTCATCAGTGTGTTTTAAAGAATATTCACCAAAGTCTTGACCAGAGAAATAACAGCAGCTCAGACGAGGGCAGCTGCTCCCCTTCTTACACCCTGCAGTGATGGAATGTTCCAGAGCACACAGAGAAATCAGTCGGACACAGTTTTAACTACAACCTGCCTCCAGATCCAAAGTTAGGGACAGGACAGAGGTGGAGGGCAGGTGAAGCTGCAGCCCGACTGCAGAGTGTGGACAGGGACCTGGGGAAGAGCAGGTCTTAGCCTCATCACAACGACCCGTCAGAGGGGGAGGACAGCAGGTCAGTGATCCAGGAGGAGGGGGTGTGGACCAGGATGGTTGGTCTTCAGCTGCAGGCAGTCTGAACCGGACTTACATGGGCTGAGGTCTGGAGGACTGAGCCCATGGCCTTGATCCAGGATGTCTGTGACAGACTTTCGGCACGTCTGATCTGTTCTGCCAGGGACAAGTACAGTCACCTTGGACCCTGGAGCACACCCTGAGCTGCTCTGTCAGGGACCTGGGCCACGGCACCACTGCTGGAGGAACAATACGGTTTTAAAGCAAGAGCAGAATCAAACACTACAGCGGCTCCAAGGGAGAAGGCCATCACTTTGTCAGGGTCCGGGCCATATCCCGCTGCAAGGGCCCCCTCCTCTGGCCTGCTGCGGATGGCAAGAGACTGGGAACTGAAAGGTGACCTTGGGAAACAGCTGATACTTCCAGAGTAGATCCCCCAAACAACACCAGGCTGATGCTGATCTCTGCATCATGACAGCAGGTTGTTCTGTTGGAGTTCACTGTCCCTGGAGGACCTTGTTGAGGGGGCCGATGAGAGAAAGACGGACAAGTAAGCTGAGCTGGTGGAGGAGAGCATTGGATGGAGGTGTGACCCATCAAGGTGGGATGCAAGTCTATAGATTTGTCTGTACATGGGTGGGTCAGGGTGGCTGACCATTTGAGTGTCAATTCCAGGTTCAGAGATGCAGCAGTGTCACTGACAGATATGATCTGCTATTCTTTTACTCTTGTTTTTATCTCCAATTCTTTTTCTGTTGAGAGTGAAATTTCAGGGATTTGACTTCATCAGAGTAAAATGAACTCTTCACTCACAGAGACTTTACCAACATCAAGTGATGAAAAACCTCTTCTTTCAAAGAATGAAATGCATCTGTGATGCAGATGAGGATTTGTGAAAAAGTGTTCAGGGCTTATTTCAAAGATTCAAAGAGTCTGAGAGCAGCTGCTGGTCCAAAAGCAGGGTCAACCACAACCGTCCATCAGAGCAAACAATAACACACAGAAACTCCCAGAGAAGTTAGTCCTGATGCTTCTCGGCTTCAGGGAAGCTCCTGCTTCAGATGGTGAACCCCCTGTGAGACAGAATACCAGACCAGATCCTCAGGTGGGTCAACATGACTAAGGTGGGCTGTACACAAGTACAGATTTGTAAGACTCCGATAAAATAAACTATTGATCTGGTGATATTGACACGGAGACGCGTATTTGTCCATGACTCCACATCTTTTTTGCAAGTGGATATCTGGGTATACATCTTGTAGTTGGTATAAACAGATAAGTCCGGAAAAGACGGTGACCTCATAGCACCCCTCCTCCCTGCCCCCCAACCCATGCTGTCACACACAACAACAACAACAACAACAATGGCGGCAGCCGGGCTGATTCTGATCTTGTTCCAGCAGCTACAAATATTGCTACGACTTTTATACCAACATTTGCTCTCAGAACACCAACAACACCAGCTACGGCAACAACAGCTACAAGTGCTCATGCAGAGACGCAGCATGTTATGCGCGCATGAGCACTTGTTGACGTGGAATCCACCTCGGAGCAGAACCAGACGGGCAGCGCGACGACAGTTTTGGGTGGAACCTGCAAGAACGAGCATGGGTTTTGCGTTGTCATGAAAATGCACAAGCCTGTGTACGATACGATGTGTAAACAGCGATACTTGTTTTGTGCCGACGCCAAGACAATATGGGGCCGTCCTCGTGTTAGGAGGGCCTAAGGCAGCTGCTGGTCTGACATCAGGTGAGGACAGGGCTGCTACCAGAGATGCTGGACCCGTCACAGGACGCCGTCAGGACCCTTCACAATCTCTCCAACACAGTGCCCGGTCAAATGATTGAATAAAGAAATAACAGTAAGACTGGTAACTGGTGGTGTCCAACAAATGATGTGGGATCTATTGATAATTGGACATCGTTCTGGGAAAAACCTGGTCTGATATGAAGAGATGGCATCCATCCTATTCTGTTTGGCACATCTCTTTTATCAAAAAAAACATGGCAGTCATACTTTTGACCTCTCAGAGATGTTGCAGAGCTGCAGTCCTCCACGCTCCTCTGTGCTTGCTTTAGGACAGTTTTGCACCCATTACTGTTATGACAGTTGTCTTCATCACTATGATAACTGCTATGACTGTTGTGATAGTGATGAATATTATTCCATAGAGACTGTGTCAGTCCCCCAACCCAAAGCTCACATAGATATGAACACAAAGAGGTGTTAATCATAGAAATCTGATTAAAATCAAAACTTCAAATGTAGAAGCTTCAAAACATCAGATAATTAGATGTGGTCTCTTAAATATTAGATCACTGAGATCCAAATCTTTACAAGTGAATGACCGTATCAGAAAATCAGATTGATTTATTGTGTCTCACTGAAACGTGGCTGTGTGAGCTCAATCTTGTTTGAGCAAACAGCCTTGATATGAATAAACTAAATGTCTTTCCTTTATTATCTGATCACGTTTGAGTAACTTTTAACATCTTTTTAGAGGATTTTGCATTTTGTTTTAAAACAGTGAAGAGTAGAAATCTGTCCATTGGTGTTGTCTAGATTTAAAGAGGTCATTCCTGCTGCTTTATACATAAATTGTCTTTATACATAAACTGATAACTGTGATATTAGTTATAGCCCCACTCAGCTGGATCAGCTTGTTGATGACTCTGCCAGTCTACTAAGATCCACTCTGGACTCAATTGCCCCACTGAGACACAAAAGAATTAAACGTCAGAGGACAGCTCCTTGGTTTAACTCAGAAACTCGTACACTTAAACAAACAACCCGTAAATTAGAGAGAATGTGGCGCTCTGATAAAAGGGAAGAGTCACGTATACTTTGGCGAGAGAGACATAATAACTACATGAGAGCTTTAAAACATGCTCGAGCTGCCTACTACTCCTCACTTATTGAAGAAAATAGAAACAACCCCCGATATCTCTTCAGCACTGTAGCCAGGCTGACACAGAGTCAGAGCTCTACTGAGCCTGTGATTCCTCTAGCCCGGAGCTGTGAGGACTTAATGAACTTTTTCAGTGATAAAATTCTGAAAATTTGAGAGATAAAATTAGCAACTCCCTGTCTTCAACTGGTACCTATGGTACCATTAAATGTTGTCAGACTTGAGTTAAACTGTTTCTCTACAATTAGCCTTCAGGAGCTAAATTCTCTTGCCTCCTCCTCCAAACCATCACCCTGCCTTTTAGACCCAATCCCAACTAAGCTGTTTAAGGAGGTCTTTCCCCTAAGCAACAGCCTGCTTGAGGACTTTCAGTCAGGATTTAGAGCTCATCATAGCACAGAGATTTCTCTAGTTAAAGTAACCAACGATCTACTCTCAGCTTCAGATGAGGGACTTCTCTCTGTACTTGTTTTGTTAGATCGTACTGCTGCTTTCGACACCATTGATCATGATGTTCTTATGCAGAGATTAGAGATGTTACTTGGGATAACAGGGACTGCCCTAAATTGGTTTAAGTCCTACTTATCTGATAGATAGCAGTTTGTACACGTGAACAACAAGTCCGTGTACACTAAAGTAAGTCACAGAGTTCCTCAAGGCTCCTTGCTATGTCCAGTTCTCTTCTCCGTATACAGCATATGCTTCCCCTCAGTAATATCATGAGGAAATACTTTGTTAGTTTTTATTGTTACTAGGGCTGGGACGATTCACTTTTCTCCCGATTCGATTTCTTGCGATTTTTTAGGTGCCGATACGATTTAAATTGCGATTCTACGATATTGCCGATTTCTGCAATCTTTAGTTAGCTTTTTTAAAACCAGTGAAAAAGATGAACAATGATGATGCCTACAGACTATATCAGGAAAAATACACATCACATGTGAGTCTGTATTTTGGACTTATTCAGCAATATATTAACCAGCTGTTTATGCTCCCTCTCTTCAAAAGCCTGGATTGCATATAAAAAATGGCTTATTATCCCTTCAGGCAAACAGAGTTTTTTCAAGAAATATTCAATTTTGCTATCAAGATGTAAAAAGGCTGTAGTTTCAAAGTGGTTAGTTTTCCCAGCCATCGTCATCGCTTTAATTTACGGGCCGAGCATGAACGCCTCTGCTGCCTGCTCTGGTTACCCCCGGCTTCTCCCTCGTTTGACCAGAGCTCTGCGGTCTCATTCTCCGCTAACACCGTCACTTTTCGCCGTGTTTTGAGCTTCCCTGCATCCCAGACCATACCCTCTTCGGCAGTCGCCGGCCATAGAGAGGAGAGGCTCTCGGTATGTACTGCTCCAGGACTGTAATGGCGCGCAGAGCCGCTCCCGCTGCACGCACTCGCTGCCAGTTTGGTTCTCACTGGACGACTAACCGTCATCCTCAGAGAGTAAATATTCCTGCGCTTCAGAGTCAGACAGTACTTGACAAAGTACTCCCGGCATCGTGAGTACTCTTACTAAGTCTCTATCACTCTGTGTCTCTCTCTCTGCTCCGCTCCACAGCCTCTACAGCCACACTCACGTCCCTCGGTCCGGTGTGTGTGTTTTAAAATAAATATACGCCAAAACTTTGAATAGAAACCTGTCACCTGTCCACTATCTGCTGGTAAAAAGTAGGAACACTTTTCAGCACTGTTTTAACAGCTATGGCCTGTTTTATCCAGCAATGTCGCTTGCCTCAATTTGGCGACTTTAGCGCCTATAGTGTGAGTGTGTGTGTGTGTGTGTGTGTGTGTGTGTGTGTGTGTGTGTGTGTGGGGGGGGGTATCGATTTTTGAATAAAAATATCGATTTTAAAATCGGCGGACAAAAAATCGCGATACTTAGGTGAATCTATTTTTTCTCCCACTCCTAATTGTTACACAGCTTTATGTATCACTGAAGCCAGGTGAGACAATCCAGTTATCTAAACTACACTCATGTTTAAAGGACATCAGATCTTGGATGGCCAGAAATTTTCCTCTTCTTAACTCAGACAAGACAGAGATCATTGTGCTGGGCCCTCGACACCTTAGAGGAACCTTTTCTAGTGATTTAACTGCCATAGATGACATTAGCCTGGCACCAAGCACAACTGTTAGAAATCTTGGTTCTGTTTGATCAGTATTTATCCTTTAAGGGCGTTTTCATACCAACCATATTTAGTGCGCACCAAAGAAGTTTTGGCCTAGGGTTTGGTACGTTAGTGTCAGTGTGAATGCAACCACCGCACTTTGGTGCGCACCAAATCAGCCGGTCCGAGACCTTCATGAAGGAGTGGTCTCGATCCGCTCCATCTCCTTACATTTGGTGCGGTTTCACTGGTGTGAAACAAAGTGGTCCGAACCGATCTACTTTTGATGCATTACTTCCTGTTCATCCCGTGGTTGAATCTTTTGCTTTCTCAATTTGTCGATTTGTTTATTCTGGTTGAGGATTACAATGATTCACGAGGGTCCAGAAGGTCGCTGATGCCGTCTCAAACACAATAAAAAAAAACACACTTGAAGGAAAATGTAGAAGAGAGCAAAACGTAAACATTGGTTGTCTGGTGTAGGAAATGGTTACCATGATGGCCTCTTCTTCATTCTCCTCTGTAGCAGGTTTGGTAACCAGTTACATGCATATCGCCCCCTGCTGTTTCAAACTGAGCAAACACACAAGTGGGTCCGGGCATGGTTCGATGATGCAAGTGTGAATGCAAGGCTGCGGGGGAGGGGGCGAACCCATGGCGAACCGCCCCGCAGCACAGTTCAAAACAAGTGGACCCAATGTGAAAACGCCCTAAGACTCACATGAAGCAAATTTCAAGAACAGCCTATCTTCATTATCGTAACATCGCTAAAATCAGGCCTATCCTGTCCCAGAGCGATGTTGAAAAGCTAGTCCATGCATTTGTTACCTCTAGACTGGACTATTGTAATTCTCTTCTTTCAGGCTTTCCCAGCAAGTCACTTAAGATGCTTCAGCTGGTCCAAAATGCTGCAGCACGTGTACTGACTAGAACTAGGAGAAGAGACCAGATTACTCCTGTATTAGGTTCTCTGCATTGGCTTCAATAAAATATAGAACAGAATTCAAGATTCTTCTTCTCACCTATAAAGCTCTCAGTGGACAGGCACCAGTTTATCTTAAAGAGCTTGTAGTTCCATACAACCCCTCTAGAACATTATGCTCCCAAAATGCTGGCCTGCTCGTGGTACCATCAATCTCCAGAGGAAGTATGGGAGGTAGAGCCTTCAGTTATCAGGCTCCTCATCTCTGGAACCATTTACCAACCACAGTTTGGGAGGCTGATGCTCTCTCTACCTTTAAGGTGAGACTTAAAACATTCCTCTTTGATAAAGCTTTCAGTTAGGGACCAGCTTATAGTTTATAAATTACTTCATAAATTAGACTCATAGTTAAGATGCAATAGGCTTAGACTGCCGCGGGGATCAGGCAGATTGGGCTCTATCTCTCTCTCTCACACTCTCTCTCCACATCTGCCTTTGGCCCTTTTGTTTGCTCCTGTACTCGTCTCTGGCTCTGGTCTTGTAGGTGGTCTGGGATCCTTAGTGTAGACCGCCTGCTGCTGTGGAGTCAGGAAGCCTCAATAACTACAATTACAAACATGACACATATTTTGCCATTTCATTAGAAACATTCCAGTTCATAATCATTATAGATGTTATAGTCATTAGCATGATCTCTCTATCCATGGTTTAAACATCTATAGTGACTATTTTTATCTCCACATAGGCATGAGATCCCTCTTGAAAATGGGATGTCACATCTCAAGAGGCCTTTAATATTTTCATACTTAACAGAGACAAATATGGTAGGGATGCATTTATTGTCTGAGCACTCATAAGTTCATCACTACCATTAATTTTTTTTTTTTTAGGAAGACTATCATTGATCTTCTGTAAAATGATCACCACAACCATTTAGACATGAGGACCCTTCTGAAAATGAGATCTCATAGGCATCCTCTAATAAATCAGATGACAGGTCTATGGCTCATGGATTTGTCACCAACTTTAGTTCTTACTTTAGTCCACTTTACTCCTCTTACCTCCCTTCCTTTGCCCTCACACCCAACACAGTATCGTGTGGATTTGCTGTCCATCATGAGACTGGGATCCACACTCAAGATTTCCTGCTGCTTAACAGAAGTTTTTTTCTTGAGCCATGATGGAGGGATTCATGATTGGCTATATGGATTAATGTTGGTTGTTGGGTGTATATACTTGTTTTTATATACTGTATGTATATGTATATTTTATGCAAAAGTATATGTATATATGCATATATGTATATCCATAAAATGAAGAGTTTGTCCTGCTCCATTGTAAAGTATCTTAAGATACCACTTGTTATGAAATGTTACTATACAAATAAAGATTGATTGATTGATTGAAACTGTAAAAATATGGACATTTATGATTATTACTGATGGAACATTAATGAACTCATGCTGCAGAGCAACTAAACTTCAGCAGAAAATGAGAGAATGATTTATTTAACCTTCTGTTATTTTGACCAAATTAACAAGTTTAATTTATCTACATTAAGCACATTGTTAGTGTCCATGAATCTGATCTTCTATCCGTGCAGATTTTAGTTTTGTAGATCATCCATTTCCATCTAAACTTACCTTACATTTTAAAGACCTGCACAATTAAAGATGACCTGAGCTCTGAGGAAAACGAAGCACACTGCAGGAGCTGGACGGGAGCCCAGTGAGTGACTTCTCTCAGAAACTCTGAAAGAAAGTAAGAGAGACAGTCTCTACGCTCATTCAGAGCGTTGCAGTGAAACATTGTGACAGCTTTGTGTGACACAGGTGAGACAGTATGAGTCTCAGGTTATACCTGAGTGAAGCTAAAGTTAGAGCAGACTTTAATACGACCTTGACCTGGAGGACACGGTCCTCTTCCCCATGTCCTCTATAATTATAATTATAATAATAAAATAACATTAATATAATGTGACAGTGTAAATGGGCTAATTAAAGCAGAGAGGTTTATTAATGTGCTGCTGATTGAATCTGAGACAGTAAGTAAATCTGCTGCTGCCCCCCCGGGACCAAGAATATTACAAACACACACACACACACACACACACACACTCTGTCACACACCAACACACTAACACACTCTAACACACACAGAAACACTCTTAACACACTCTAACACACACTCTGTCACACACTCGAACACACACAAACACACACACACACATTCTGTCACACACCAACACACTAACACACACTCTAACACACTCTAACACACACACACTCTGTCACACATGAACACACACTCTGTCACACACCAACACACACTCTAACACACACACTCTGTCACACACTAACACACACTATCACACACTCTAACAACTGCTCACAGTGTTGGTGTTCTTCATTGTTCTGACAAGAATATCTGACATCATGTGCTGATAGGTATTGTCCTGCGACCTCCCCGGCTGTCTCCCTCAGGGACAGAGATGATACATACAGCGTTATGGGCCTTAAGCAAACTTAACCTAAACAAAATGAACTGGTCTTTCAACGTGTCAGGAGCTCCAATAGTGTCTCAGACCGAATGAGAATACAGGTGGATCAGGGGCACTCGTATATGAAAAGTGATTGTACTTTAGGCATCATGATAAATGGATGAACCTGCTTCAAGGTGAAATTTGAGGCAGTCGATGTTATGGGAAAACAGGCTTTAAATACCTGGAAGCTGTTCCCCAAAGAAATAAATTATCAAGTTTGAAAAATGCTCCATGTCAAACAGTGAGTTAGTTCTAACTGTTTCAAACAGGAAAGGAGCCAACAACAACAAACTGATCTCAGCCAGTAACAGGGGAGGGTCACAACCCCTGTGACCTGATGCAGGAGCATGATTATAGTTGATGGATGGATGGACAGGTGAATGAGATGACAGAGGTATCAGACTGAATGAAGACACACCTGGTTACCTGTGGGAGCCTTCATCCTGTTAGTCTGACAGAGACGTCCCCGCATCATCAGCACTGATGGAGATAGGGGGGGACCATGACAAGGCGTTTAATGCGCTTTTACAGTAACAACTAAATCATGCTGAGACGAGGTAAGCCATCACCTCCACCTTCGTCACATCCCCATCCTCGTCCTCAGTGTAGCTGCCAGACTGATTATCTGATTACTGCGCTGTAATGTTCACTGTCAGGGTCTGTTAGTCTGATGACGATTAAACATCACTGTGGGCCTGATCTACTAAGATCCAAAATAAGGAGTGCTAATTTGTGTGTGCAAACTAAAAGATTTCACATGCAATTAGTGGGCGTGTAGTCCACTATTACTAAAGGAGGATTTTGCGTGTGCTACCTGCTGTCACCATGGAGGGTTTGGGAGAGCAGAGTGGCCATCAATGAAAAGTAAAGTTTGAAGCCATGGAATTTTCCTTTTCTGATTCCAATTAAACAGAATCTAAATGACAGCATTCATATAACACAGCTTCATTACCAATAACCTGTCATGTGAAGAGCAGTCTTACAGTCTTACACACACAGTCACATGGATACTCTTGCCTGACAGCGAGTTGCTCACTGATTGCACCTAAACTCACTGTCAGTGTGTGGGGAGTGTGATGCAGTCAGCTTTGCGTGACAAATGAAGTATTTATGGCTATGAAGGGATTTTTTTACACAGGTTAAATGACCTCTGCAATGTAGAGCTCAAAACAGACAGGGTTTACTTCACACACATATGCATGAATATGGAGCCACACTGAATCATCCCTCTTATTCCAGTCCATGATAAAGACAGCCTCCAAGTCTTACTGTTTTAAGTTAAAAAAAATTCAGCCAGTGATGGAAAATATTTGGTTAATGTGACCCCTGCTTTTTCACCACAATGACCTCCTCCTCCTCGTATTTTGCACGTTTTGATCATCTGCATGTCTTCTGCATGTAAAATCCTCGCTGCACCTTGTTAGTAGATCAGCTTTGCGCACACTATAAAGTTTGCACGTTTTTATACACGCAAACCTCAAAACAATCAGCCCTAGAGTGTATTAATGCGTGTGTCTGACAGACGAAATGTTATAAATCTACATCACAGATGGTGTTAATCACCTACATTGACACCATTGTTTATAACATATCCATGAACAATAAAATAAATATTTTAACCATATATGTCAGTTTATGGAGCTATTTTAGTTATATTTTTGTGGATCTAAAATTATGTTCTGCATTAATAACAATGAAGGGGTGCTAATACAGAAAACTGAAATTAGAATTAAAAACAAACATATTTTATAGGACATCATGTTTATCCTTAGTAGCCCGACCGTGCCTGTGCCAATGCTTTTGGCTGTGTCACTTTTTAAATGGACAAAAACCTGCAGGATCAATTCTTCTCATGCTGTAAGAGAGGATGGCCACCATATAGGGCACAGAAACATGGCCTGACCAATCATAGGCTGCGTTAATATCTAGTCAACATTCAGGTTAAGGACAAACATTTTTTGAGACATTCGGGATACCTCATTTACCTGCATGAACAAACAAAGTTATTCTTCATGGTATCCTGATTCAAAACAGCAACGCACAGACATCTCGATGTACAGAGAACGTCATTATGCAATGTGCATCATTACTGTTTCTTCTTCCTCTATCCAATAGCAATGGCTACAGCAGCAGTACGGCAGATAATGAACAGCCTGGAGCAGGTAGCAGTCGCCTTCGTTTGCGCTTTGGTTCTGGTACTGACCCACAAGTTGTACTTGACACTATTTTTTTTAATCAGTTTCTTCATTGATGGAATGCAAGAATGTGAAAATAGGAAATGGAGCTGTGCCATTTCACAACAAGTACTTCCTGTACTCAAAAGACCAAGATTTGTTGTTAAAAGAACATGCGCAGAACACAAATTAATGTTCCTGTTGATGTGGATATCCCGATAGACGTAAACATGACCAAATAAAGGTTAGAAAAGGAGTTATCAAGGAGTGATTTTTGTGTTTTTAAAAACTGGAATATGAGCATATTCAGGTTTTTCAAAAGGTTTATTGGTGTTTACATGGCTGTGCTTAAAGGAGACATATCATGCTTGTTTCTCCTTTTCACTATGCCAGACTAGGATGCCTGTAAAGCATTTCTGCCCTCAGTACAAGTCATCTAGTTTCTTCATTGCCCCACAATAGCGTTCTCAAAATCCTCATTTTAGGCCATTATCAAGCTCTCGTTGAAACACTCGGGTTCCAGGCCAGCCTAAAGTTACCTCGCAACGTCACAGCCCTTTGTGCTCTGACTGGTCAGTTCTATCGGGGGTAGAGCCAGCCTGTCCTTCTTCTTCTACTGTATTTTCCGGCAGGCTCAAAGTAGCGACCACATATTGAGTCCCCCTACAGGCCAGAGCTGATAATGAGTGAGTGTGAGCTTGGGATCTATATACTGCTGCTTGGTGGATGTGTTCCTCGGTGACGGTTTTGTGGCTAACGGACATCACAGAGGAGGAAGTGTTTTATCAGATTAGTCCAATAAAAAGAAATGTACCTTGTGTCGTCACGACGATTTAAATCTCGCGGACATCTCGCAATGACCTATTTCCAGAGGCATCAAATCTCATTCTAGGATATCAGAAAAAATACAATATCTCATTTTTTGAAAATTAAGGGGGTGTAAGGTCTTGTTTTCAAATTTATTATATTATATGTAAGTATTAAATCTAAGGGTGCACCGAACGTTCGGTGGCTGAATATTTTCGGCCGAATAGTGCAAAAAAAGCCATATTCGGCCTTCGGTGGAGTGAGCTAATAACAAGGCCGAATAGTACCCCCCCTCAGTAAGGGTGAGACACTCTCTTATCCACCCTGCCAAAAACAACACAGTCACACGGGGCTAAACTCTTGACGAAGCTCCACTGCACTCGGCCGTATAGCTTGGATGAAAAGCCGACGGCTGAGCCCGCAAATAAGTGGCGGACAAAAGACTAAACTGTATTTCACGGAACACACAGCCTGATCTTTGAATTTAAGTTTGCCATCAACGGTGTAGAACCAAAACTACTTCCACACAGCTCTCCACAGAACAGTTAAAGCCCGAATTAGAGCTGTTTACGTCCGCTCCATCCGCTCCACTCGGAGCGGAAACTCTTTGGCTCTAGAGAGCAGCGGATGTGACTGACAGTCAAGCTGCGCTCACAGCGCCCTCTGTTGGACGGAACGGTCCACTGCTCCAGGCCTGATGTGTCGCCACACTCAATATTTTACATTTAAATATTTATTTACAATGCCATTACGGATATTTATTCCCATATTTGATCTGTTATTCAAATATTGAATATAAAGTGACAGCTTTAAAGCAGTATTGTTGGTATTATTGGTCTATTGCTATATATCCATCAGTCCAATCCAATCCAATCCAACTTTATTTGTTAAGCGCTTTAAAAATCAACCATAGTTGAAACAAAGTGCTGTACAGGAGAATAAATAAAATACGAGATAAAAGAATAGACATAAAACATAGGTAAAAGAATTTTCAAAGACAAGGAACAAGTTAAAAGACATAAAACCAATTAAAATGAAATAAAAACGCAGAAGAAGCAATCAAGATAAAATCAAAATAAAAAGTAAATAACAATAGTAAAATCGCCAACTACTGTGCATCAAAAGCCAGGGAGAAAAGGTGGGTCTTAAGGAGGGATTTAAAAACAGGCAGAGATGAGGCCTGTTTAATATTTTGAGGCAGCCCGTTCCAAAGTTTTGGGGCTGCAACAGCAAAAGCTCGGTCCCCTCTGAGCTTCCGCTTGGTCTTAGGGACCTTCAGGAGAAGCTGGTCGGCTGACCTGAGACAACGGGAGGGTGTGTGAGGGTGCAGAAGCTCAGAGAGGTAGGGCGGGGCAAGACCATGGAGGGATTTAAAAACAAATAAAAGAATTTTAAAATGAATCCTAAATTGTACGGGCAACCAGTGAAGTGAGGCTAAAACAGGGGTAATGTGCTCATATTTACGTGTGCCAGTTAAAAGACGTGCAGTTGCATTTTGTACCATCTGCAGACGGGCGATAGAGGATGCATTAACCCCCACATACAAAGCATTACAGTAATCCAGCCGAGTGGTTACAAAGGCATGGATTACCAATTCAAAATGCTGATTTGAAAGAATTGGCTTTATTTTAGCCAGCTGCCTCAAATGAAAAAAGCTGGATTTCACAACAGCCTTAATCTGCCCGTCAAGCTTAAAATCAGGATCCATTTTAACCCCCAGGTTTGTGATGGCCTGTTTGTTGTACTGAGCCAGGGAACCCAGATCTACAGAGGGTGCCCCGGACGTACCACCAAAAACCATTACCTCAGTCTTTTTGTCATTAAAATTTAAAAAATTTAGACCCATCCAGGCTTTTATGTCATCAAGGCATTCAAACAACAGACGAAGAGAGTGCTCATTATTCTTTTTGAGAGGGACATAAATCTGACTGTCATCCGCATAACAGTGGAAAGCAATGCCATGCTTCCTAAGTACTGATCCTAGGGGAAGCAAATAGAGAGAGAAGAGGAGAGGGCCTAGGACTGAGCCCTGTGGAACTCCACACAAGAGAGGAGCAGAGGAGGAGGATACACCATCGCCAAGACTAACACAGAAAGTGCGATCAGTCAAGTATGACCTGAACCAATCAAGTGCTATGCCCCTGATGCCGACCCAGTGCTCCAGACGAGAAATCAAGATACTGTGATCCACAGTGTCAAAAGCAGCAGTTAAATCTAAAAGAACAAGGACAACACAGTCACCAGCGTCAGTAGCTAAAAGAATATCATTAAAAACTCTTAAAAGAGCTGATTCGGTGCTATGAAGGGATTTAAAACCAGATTGGAAAACCTCTAAAATATTATGTTCTTCCAGAAAGGCCATTAATTGAATGCAAACTATCTTTTCTAGAGTTTTAGAGATTGGCCTGAAGTTAGAAAGAACTGTCGAATCAAGACCAGGTTTTTTAAGCAGAGGTTGAACTACTGCATGTTTTAGCAAGTCAGGCACCACACCTGAGGACAGACTACTATTAATGACTGCCATAGCAGATGGCCCTACAGTAGAGAAAACCTCCTTAAACAAACGAGGGGGGACAGCATCGTTTGGAGAGCCTGAGGGCTTCAAATGACCAACAATCTCTTGAAGAAAGGGCAGAGTCACAGGCTCAAACTGCTCAAAGACAGCAGAGCAGGGGACAGAGACTGAGGGGTCATAAACAGAAGGAGAGATTTGGGCCCTAGCACAATTGACTTTGTCAATAAAGAAGCAAAGAAAACTTTCACAAACAGCAGAAGAGGCCTCCATAAAGACAGTTTGAGGGGCATTAAGAACAGAATCAATAGTGTTAAATAAAACACGGGTTTTGTGACAGTTTGACACAATAATATCAGAAAAATGTCTTATTTTAGCATCCTTCACAGTTATCTGATAACGGCGCCAACAGTCCTTTAATATTTGAAGTGACACTTGCAGTTTGTCCTTTTTCCATTTCCGTTCAGCTCTACGGCACTCGCGTCTGACAGCACGAGTCTCGTCATTTAGCCAGGGCTCAGATTTGGTTCTGGGCTGCCTGGTTTTTAACGGAGCCACAGTGTCTAAAACCATTTGGCACGTTGAGTGAAACCAAGAGCAAAGTTCCTCCGTATTACACACAGACTCCGGTAAGACACAGTTCTGATCGAAAGCTGCAGAGAAATGAGCAGCAGTGGAGGGGTTAATAATACGGCAGCGCCGAGGAGCCGCGGGAGCTTTAAATGTGTTGGAAGCAAGAGCAGCCTCAAATAATACAGGCATATGGTCAGAAAACACTGCATCACAGATCTCAAGATTAAAAACAGGCAAACCATATGATAGGATGAGATCGAGTGTATGTCCAAGTTCTTGTGTGGGACCAGACACAGACTGCACAAGATTAAAAGAATCAATCAGATTCAAAAAGTCTTTAGCCATCGGCTTATCAGGACAACACACATGCACATTAAAATCCCCAACAATCAGAACACGGTCATATTTTGGCATGATTTCAGCCAGGAACTCAGAAAAGTCATTTAAAAAGTCCTTATTATACTTGGGAGGCCAATAGACAACAGTGCACAGCACTGTTTGAGAGCAACCCAGCTCAAATATGCACAGCTCAAAGCTGGTGAAAGAGGATGACAGCGATAGCTGCCTACATTTAAATTGACTCTTGTAGACTGTTGCAATCCCTCCTCCTTGACCCGACTTCCGCGGGGAATTGAAATAGCAGCAGTCAGGGGGTGAAAGCTCAGTAAAGGAGCTGGACTCACCAACATTCAGCCAAGTCTCCGTCACACAGTGGAAATCCAGCCCTCGCGATGTAAAGAAATCCTTCAGGACAAAAGTCTTGTTCGTTAGCGATCTAGCATTTACCAGGCCAATCCTGACTGGAACCGGCCGGGCCGATACGGTCGCTGTCCCGGGAGCCCGACTCAGAGGCCGCAAGCTGCGGTGATCCACCCCGCGCCGGCGGGGACGAGGAGAGCAGGTACCGCCAGAATGAGACACCACTCTCGGGCGGGTGACAGGTATCAGCCAGGTATCAGTGTACATTAGCTTTTTTTTAATGCATGTTTTGTTTTGTTTGAAGGCTTAATATGAATGAAAAACTTTGTTAGGCTTCTTTTGAAAAGCAAAGGCTACTGGAATATTAAAAAATGTCATAACATTTAATAAACAATTACTTTCTTTTAAAAACATTTCTAAAAATGTATTCTAAACTATTAATGCACTATCAAAAAATATAGTGAACTACTTTGCCGCCGCATTGGATATTCAGTTTGGTATTCGGTATTCGGCCCAGCATTTATTTATTATTCGGCTTCGGCCACAAATTTTCATTTCGGTGCATCCCTAATTAAATCATGCATCAGCATGATATGTCTCCTTTAACTGGGTTATATTCCGGTTATGAAAAGGTTAATGACAGCATGTAAGCATAGTCGGCCACCTTCAGTGCCACAAATGGGCCGTTTCCATTAATGGAATCAACTCCACTCAGTTGTTTTGGTTTACAGGTAGGGAGCATACCTTGGAGCAGCTGGACTGATTCAAATTACTGAAAACATTTTGCGTCTTCTCCAGAAGGCTTCTTCAGTTCCAGAGGTGCGAGCAGGGATCTAACCCCCGAGCCTTTGAACAGGAGCCCAATGAGATGACCACTCAGCCACGCTGATGACACTCACTCTCTTGATGAACAGAGGCTTTCACGAAGGCTTGGACTGTACTCACTCTTTGCTTGGCGAGCAGGGATGCACCGGAAAGCCGGAAAACCAGGTTGCCACCACTGGTCAGGACTCACAGACAGATTCTCAAAGTCGAGGACGGGCAGGAGGGTCAGATACCAGGCAGGCCACCACAGATCAGGATACACAGGCGGATTCTCAAAGTTGGAGACAGAAGGCGATCTCAACTGCCGGGACTCAGGCAGACAGGTGAGTGAGGAACAGAAGATAGTCGATACCTTGCAGTCAATCCGAGGGTCAGGCGTAAAAGGCGGAACCAGGAACGAAACTTGTCGGCAACGGGTGATCAATCCGGAAGACAGGTCTGGAGTTCTCTGCATGAAGGCGAAGACAGTCTGACACCGACTGTGTGTGGAGCAGGGGTTAAAGTAGGTGGCCTGACTGCAGCAGATGAGGTGCAGGTGTTGAGCAGGAGCGCAGGTGAGGTGAGTTGAGCTGATTAGGCTGCAGCAGGAATGTGGCAGGCTGCAGGTTGAGACTGAAGGCTGAGACTGAGGCCCCATCCACACGAAGCCAAACCGAGGTCTAAACGCATACATTTTTTGCCGAATCTGCGTATCATCCATACGAAGACGGCGTTTCGGGGGTCTGTAAAAGAACATTTTTGAAACCAGGTTCCAGAGTGGAAAGATTTTGAAACGCCGTATACGCAGCTCCATGTTTACTGGCTCTCCGTAACTTTTCTGATATGCTTACGTCATAGTTTCATATCATCATTGACACGCATGCACCACACATGGCAACAACAACAACAACAATGGCGGCGTACGGTGTAGCATATGTGCTAATGAAGCTAGTGACCCTACTATCCCTGTTGCAGCAAAGTCTCCTTCTTCTCAATCACCACCGAGTTGAACAAACAATTATCGACGACACATTACGGCACTTTATGATCACTTTATCACAATCTCTGTTTACAACTTTTGCCTCAAGTGCGCATGCCCACTGTTTTTTCGTCTGTTTCCGCTTGTGTCCTTCATATCGTTACAGCGCCCCTAGAGGTCTGGCATGTGTTTCTTCAGCGTTTTGATGCGTATCGAGTGCATTCATGTGGACGCACACATTTTCTGAGACACCTTCGTCTTTATGACGATCATTTTGGAAACTGTTAAGCGTTTCGTCTTCGTGTGGATGAGGCCTCAGACTGTGACAGAGTTGTGATCAGTGGGCATTTCCTGGGTTGTTTAGGTCATATGCACAGTATGTTGATTCACCTCTGGCATCATCCCTAGCACTTTGAGCCAAGACTACAATGTTATAAGAAGACAATGCTGTCCTCTGGTGATCACCACAAAGAGAAAGTGTATCAACTGTGTTAAAAGTCATTGGTTGACAGCTCTGTAATTCTGTATGGCTTCTCAAAGTCTCCACATTTCGTTGTCACTGTAAATCTTTTCAAGGGTACACTACTGTCAATTTAAAAGTGTCATCGAGTGAATGTTGGTGTTAGGGTCATACAAAACTACATCATGGTGTACTGACTTCATCACAACACCACTGGCTTTCAACTTTATATATTATTTTAAAGATGGTCACAGCTTGTAATGTTAAGTGTCCCAATCAGATCCTTTAGTCCAAGTTAGAGACTTGCAAGTAACTGCCCATTTTAAGATCCATTGAAATTAGTAGTCATGACAAATTTCAGCTGTACTTTACATTGTATCAACAAAAACACAGATTAAAATCTCCTGTGCTTGTGTGCACCACAGACCTCATCTTTGGCATTTTGCAGAAAACCTGTTCAAATATCCAACAGGCATTAAGATGTAAGAAGTAGTATCAAAATTAAAATGTGAAAATAAAGTAATAAGTGCTGATGAAAATGAGGGCTAATTCCTCTGTCCTTCAGCATGTGGTGTATGGGCTGCCACTCATGTGTGACAACAGCAGTGCCTGCATACTTTCATTTAGTGAGCATGTGTTATAAGGTCAGAGCTTTAAGACCATCAGCTCTGCTCCACGTATCCCACAGAAATCTTCAGAGCAAGACACTCACCTATTTGTTCCTATGAGCTGTGAGTGTGTCTTGGCCAAAACTGACATGA
The DNA here is from genome assembly GCA_036419115.1 of Scarus forsteni. Taxonomy (NCBI): domain Eukaryota; kingdom Metazoa; phylum Chordata; class Actinopteri; order Labriformes; family Labridae; genus Scarus; species Scarus forsteni. The sequence continues at coordinate 2,874,165 of JAZDUH010000087.1, read as the reverse complement.
GCTATCTTCACCTTAACCCTATAAAGCCAATTGTATCATATTTGATACATACTTTTATAATACTAATTACAAAAAAACCCCATCTGAATACAATCAGATAAATGATAAAAATGTCCCCAAATGGATTATCAGTTGCCAAAAACACCTGATGTATCAAATGAGATACGTAAAATCTATATGTTGAATTTTATGGACATTTTGATTTTTATGGATTTCAGCAGCAAGTGAAACAAACATTTAAGCTCCAAAAAAGTAGAATTTTCTGGCCGTAATCTTTGGTCTTGGGCCTTAAAGGGTTAATCCAGCAGGTATGAGTTCACAGTTTGACAACATGTCCCATTAAGGATATAAACTGTTTAGTTCCTGCTCGTGCCTCTCAGCATTCTTGCTCAATTTACCACAACTGTTCATTGAGAACTATTATTCTGCTGGATTTCCGGTCAGTTATTCATCGAATCAGGTCCCTGTGGTAAGATTTAACATAATATTTTGTAAGCCTTCAAAGATGTTCATAATTTGGGAGAAATTTATGAAAACAGTGCAGCAGATGAGAGAAAAAATTGTTCACATGGTGATGCAAGCATGAAACTTGGTAAAAAAATTCTCTCTAAGGACCACTCTTTTGAAAAATGACTTCAGACACTCAAAAAATCAAGATGGCAGACATTTTTCAAGATGGCCGCTGTTTTTCACAGTGGTAGAAAATTGTTTTGAGGATTGTACATGGGTCACTCGAGGAGAAACTGCTAAAACCACCCTAAAATTTCAGGGCTGTAGCCATTCTTTGAGATTGCCGTCTGAATCGTTAAATAACATATTGAATATGTTAATTTGAGTTCCTAAGAAAAGGAACTCAACCACCTGCGCAACCACAAATGCAAATCCATCCATGTGCTTGTGGTTTTGCAGGTGGATTTGTCTCACATCCCGCCCTCTACACACCCACGCTACCATTAATAGTTAGTGCAAAGTACCTCATGAATGTTTTTGCATCACCTGCCTGCAGTCTGTTCCCCGACACACCTGCTGGGATACAGACACAATCAAGACACAATCAAGAGCTCCACCATGATGGATGTCTGGACTGTTGCATAAGCAAACAGTGAGTGCTCCAGTTGGTCAGATATAAATTTACCAGATGCAAAACTTCTGAAGAACATACAAGCCAGTATTTAGTTTTAGTGTATTACAGTTCTGGTGTGTAAGCTTGCCTTAAGTAGCAACAGGATACTCATTAATTATTAATTACTTTCAAAAAAAGAAACCACAAAAAGAAGCACCCAGAACCAATTGTCACTTCCTCTTCTTCTAGTGGCATTACGTGTATGTTATGCATTAATTTGTAAAATCATATACATATATATATATATATATATATATATATATATATATATATATATATATATATATATATATATATATATATATATATATATATATATATATATATATATATATATATATATATATATATATATATATATATATATATATATATATATATATATATATATATATATATATATATATATATATATATATATATATATATATATATATATATATATATATATATATATATATATATATATACAGTTGTGGTCAAAAGTTTACATACACTTGTAAAGAACATAATGTCATGACTCTCTTTAGTTTCCAGTTATTTCTAAAACTCTGATTTTTCTCTAATAGAGAGATTGGAACAGATACTTCTTTGTCATAAAAAACATTCATGAAGTTTGGTTCTTTTATGACTTTATTATGGGTTAACAGAAAAAGTGACTAAATCTGCTGGGTCAAAAATATACATACAGCAACATGAATTAGCAATTTTGGTGACTTAGAAAGTTGTGTTAATGAAATGAGCTTCATAGCATGGCCTCTTAACTTCTTGTGAATGATTATGAGTGACTATAGCTGGGGACTTCTCTCAGGCCATTTAAATAGGGCCCATTGGGTATAGACGCCCACAAACCCTACAATGGGAAAGTCAAAGGAGCTCAGCATGGATCTGAAAAAGGGAATCATTGACTATAACAAGTCAGAAAAGTCTCTTGGAGCCATTTCAAAGCAGCTGCAGGTCCCGAGAGTAACAGTGCTAACAATTGTTTGTATGTATAAAGTGCATGGCACTGTTTGTCACTGCTACGATCAGGAAGAAAATGCAAGCTGTCACCTGCTGCTGAGAGAAAATTGATCAGGAGGGTGAAGAGTAAACCGAGAATCACCAAAAAGCAGATCTGCCAAGAATTAGAAGCTGCTGGAACACAGGTGTCAGTGTCCACAGTCAAGCGTGTTTTGCACCGCCATAGACTGAGAGGCTGCCGTGCAAGGAGGAAGCCCTTGCTCTAAAAGCAGCACCTTAAAGCCCAACTGAAGTTTGCTACTGATCATCTAGACAAAGATAAAAGCTTCTGGAGGAAAGTTCTGTGGTCAGATGAAACAAAAATCGAGCTGTTTGGCCAAAATTCCCAGCAATATATTTGAAGGAGAAAGGGTGATGCCTTCACCCCATGAACACCATGCCTACCGTCAAGCACGGTGGTGGTAGTATTCTGCTGGGGGTCTGTTTTGTTGCCAATGGAACTGGTGCTTTACAGAGAGTAAAGGGGATTGTGAAGAAGGAGAATTACCTTCATATTCTTCAAGATAACCTAAAATCATCAGCTCGAAGGTTGGGTCTCGGGCACAGTTGGGTGCTCCAGCAGGACAATGACCCCAAACACAAATCAAAAGTGGTAATGGAATGGCTAAATCAGGCTAAAATTAAGGTTTTAGAATGGCCTTCCCAAAGTCCTGATCTAAACCCCATTGAGAACACCTAGACAATGCTGAAGAAACAATTCCATGTCAGAAAGCCAACAAATTTAACTGAACTGCACCAATTCTGTCAAGAGCAGCGGTCAAAGATTCAACCAGAAGCTTTTGGATGGCTACCAAAAGTACCTAATTGAAGTGAAAATGGCCAAGGGACATGTAACAAAATGTTAGCATTGCTGTATGTATATTTTTGACCCAGCAGATTTAGTCACTTTTTCTGTTAACCCATAATAAAGTCATAAAAGAACCAAACTCCATGAATGTTTTTTATGACAAAGAAGTATCTGTTCCAATCTCTCTATTAGAGAAAAATCAGAGTTTTAGAAATAACTGGAAACTAAAGAGAGCCATGACATTATGTTCTTTACAAGTGTATGTAAACTTTTGACCACAACTGTATATATGTACATATATATATATATATATATATATATATATATGTATGTGTCTGTGTGTGTGTGTATATATATATATATGTATATATATATGTATGTATGTATATGTATATATATATATATATATATATATATATATATATATATATATATATATATATATATATATATATATATATATATATATATATATATATATATATATATATATATATATATATATATATATATATATATATATATATATATATATATATATATATATATATATATATATATATATATCCATGTCATGATGCAATCATGACATGTATAATCAAAAGAGCTCCCTCTCCTGGCTAAGAACGTGCCTCAGTAAACTGGACACAGTGGTAGACAACAGGCCTTAAAACATGAGGCGCCACTGAAAGCCACAACATGACACAAAGTGGAGGTAAATGCCACAAAGAGTATCAGGTGCCATGAAAACAGTAACATGCCACCAGAAGCTGCACCATGACACTAAAAGAGTGGTAGATGCAGCTAAAAGAAAAGCAGCTGACCCTAACAGCACTTACAAGCCACTAACACTACAGCAGCCACTAGAAAAGTGGTAGGAGCCTCAAAAGGTACTGTTGTGCCAGTAACTAGAGGCATATGCCATTAAAAACAAAAACATGCTACTAAAACAGTAGCAGGTGCAGTGAAAAGCAGTGACATGCCTTCAAAAACTTGCAGGTGTCAACTTATAGCAGCAACACTAAAAAAGAGTAAAGAATAGTAAGCACTAAATGCAGAGACATCTAAATGGTTGATAGGTTCCACTAAAGGGTAGTAGGTGCCATGAAAGGAAGGGGAATGCCACTTAAAGAGCAGTAAGTGCCACTAAAAAGTGCCACTAACAGTGTAGCAGGTGCTGTTAAAAGCAGCAACAAAAGACTGAGCAGTAGGTGCTTCTTAGAAGGCTGGCCTGCCACATGCCATATTTTTATCCCCTACCACTTAAAAAGTGCAGGTAGTTACCACGTTTGTTGGGTTAACATTTACAGACACTTTTTTCACTTGTTAGAATTGATGATTCGTAATTAACCAACTGAGATCTCTATGGTACAACAAAGGAGACCAGGGGCACATGAGGAGGAGCTCTCAGAGTAACTGCACCTTTGCTTTGTAAGGTAATTCTTACGGCAATTTGACTGTCATGTGCTCTGCACATTTACACTTAAGTTCAGATTTTTAAACTTTAGTGAAACGAAACTCTGAAATGTCCTCAGCTCACTGTCTGCTTCAGATAATCTAGGTTAGACGTTCAGGCGAAATTATCTCCTGTCATATTTCAGGGGTTTTACATGTTGTTGTAACAAAATGTTTAACACCCTATCATCAGTACATAAGTTGTGAACTGCTAGTTTTATTTTTTTTTGATTACATGTTATGGTACAATATGTTTTGAAGAGCACAGATACCTTAATAAAGCAGTAACTAATCAGTAGTTAACAAGATTTCACCCCCCCCACCCCCCCTCCCCCGTGGTCGTGCCGTAAGTGGTACAGTCCGAGGCGCGCTCAGTGATTTGGCGCTCGCGTCCCGGTGCTCCCCGTAGCTTCTGCACTAACTCTCCGTTAGCTCCATTAGGTCTCCGCTTTCACGTCAAACCGATGATTCTAACAGGCAGTCATGTCTGAAGAGAAGAACAAGGTGTCCGACGAGCTCTTCAAAGATGTCAAATTCTACCTGGTGGGGGACATCGACCAGAAGGTGAGCTTCAGGACCTTAGCCGCTGCTAGCTAACAGGCTAGCATGCTAAGACGCTAAGCACCATGCAATCTAAATGGGAGGTGCTGAAGCTAACAGCTAGCACTGAGGCTGGAAAACAGTCTTCTTAAACTGTGCCAAAAATTAAATTGTCAAAGTGCTGTGTATTTACATGTCAGTGAGTTAACGTGTTTTAGAGGTGTAACGGTGAATACCTGCTTCACTGCACTTTGATTTAGCATTAGCATTGAGTTTCGTAGTTACATGGAGTGTTAGCTGCTAACATGTAGCGGGCTTGTTTGAGCTGAAATGTCGTTTGTTGATTTACTAAAATCACCCAGAAGCTTGTAGGCATGTCACTATCCCCTCCGTCATGTTCAGAGATACTCTATGTGAGCTGTTGGTGTTGTTATGCTGCATCAACCTGTGAGCATCAACACCATGGCATGCCCCCTGCGCATGCGCCGTCACCGCTGGAAGAAACCTGTGGCTGACAGCTGGACTCTCAGACGGACAGACAAACAGGTAGTCAGAGAGACTTACAGATGGACTCTTTGATAGACGGACTGAGAGGTTATAGGAGTATGTAAGGTTTCATCTACTTGAAGTCATCACTATCTATCTGTAAACTCTGGTTTTGAATTCAATTTAATGTCTCGTCCCTAAAATTAACCATATATATACTTTATTACATAGGGACAATAAAACTGTCAGTCCTAAACACCTAGTGCTGGTAATATTTTTAGTCAAAGGAGTTTCAGACAAACTCTTGCACTTCCTCTTAGCTGTGCTTGAAGTGTGTAATGGTCTGCCAGCAACTTACAATGTTTTTATTCCTCTCTGACAAATAATAATTATGTTCTTTTTCTAGGATACTCTCATACTGTAGAGGTATTGATGACTAATAATTATAAACTGTCAGACAAACATCTGAAGAAACACAAGGTACTTGTCCTTCATCGACTTCTGTTGCCACCTGTAACTGACCAAGGATTTGTACATGCAAGCTTCAGGCAGTGACAGTGCTGATGCTACCTACCCAAACACAGGCCCTACAACCCTACTGATGGACTTATGTGCAGAGCTACAACATCTCTGGGGTCATCCTCACCTGGGAATTTTCGTCAAGTCGGCCCCTGGACACCTCAAACAGGGCTTGTCCACCTGTGGTATATGCTTAACTCAGCCGACTCTTCATTGTTTGGATGCTTTCTGATATGTTCATTGATCAGTACCTTTTTAACAAAAAACCCAAAATCAATTTTCTGTACTTTATGATGTCATAGCGATGCAGCCTCTTCTAACAAAAGTGTTTTCTGCTCATTATAGGCAGATGCCATGACTGTTTTGAAAATCCACGTTACTACCTGAAACCCTCCTCCTCCCTCTGTTAGGCATTGTCTGGGTAGCCAATCAGAGCAGAGCTCATTATTGTTGCCCCCTGTAGCTCCGCACCCTCAGATCAGACGGGAGGGGAGAAAGGCTGCATTGTAGAAGTGAGGCTTCGCTAAACTACAGTGGCATCCTCACAACAATTAAGGTGGAAACAAGGGTGAGAGAGAGCTGCTGGCCTTTGTGTGGATATTTGTTTCAGCTAACAACGTTCAAAACAACATTATGTATAAAAAGAAGAGAGTATGGGAAGTCATACAGCATCTCAGAGCCAATAGCTGTCCCAAGTACAAGGGATGTCCTGAGGCTTTTCTTGGTCTATGCTGATCAACTGTTTGGGAGATCAGTCATGTTTAGTGTGTGTTGATGTCAACAGATTTTCAAATGAGACTTACAAACAGATCTCAAGAAGCAATGAAATAAAACAAGAATCATATTGTAAGAACACTAAATAACTCAATGAAACAACTTATTTATTACTGTATTTATTTATGTGAACTAACAAAATTATTCACAGACTGAAAAAGCTGTTGATTTTGTCCAATAGTCAAAATTGTGCAAACAGACTTATAAATTAATTAAACTAATTGAAGCTAAATAAAGGCAGTCAGTATTCATAGTCAGAATATCAGCCATACATATTGTCAGAATGCACTCTTGTGCTTCAGCTTGCAAGGCAACACATCACATTTTTGTACTTTTAATCATAGATGATGCTGTTGGTTAAAGTTCTCTTCCCGATCCTCACAGATTAAACTTTAACTGTGTGCTGTAAGGACTGAAGATGAAGCTTTAACTACAGCAAGTAACGTGTTTAAAACCTGACTTTTGTGTTGATTACCTCAGGGAACCATGCTGAAAAACTGCTGTGATAAAGAATTCATTTTAATTTGAAAGTATAAGACCTTTGAAAAGATTTATATTTATATATTTATGGATGTCCAACACTGTGATTAAACCTCTCTGGTGGTTGTTTTCATTCTGCTGGGCCTTCCCAAACTGTCCTGTACTTTTCAGAAGTACTTTTTCTCTCTGCTTGTAACCGTCTGGATCAAAATCCATCTTCTTATTGTGACAAAAGACTAAGACCGAGGCATCTGTCTGTAAAGTTATGGAAATTCTCCATAAACTGATGATTTAGTACTTTGAATTGATGAGTGAAAATGCTTGAATCTTTACTCTGTGATTTAGTCACAAAACAAATCCTCTCTGAAATGCTCTGCAGGATTATTTTGATCTGAGGGAGCTGGTATCATCTGTTTTCTCAGAGTTAGATTGAAGGTGTTGTAAGGTGTTTTATAGCTTTCTGTGGACTGTCAGATCATGTTGAATCTCTAGAGGTGGCCTGACCTATGCTCTTGTTCCAGGTGGTGCAGCTGCTGAAAGCTGGTAAGGGGAAAGAGGTGTCCTATAATGCTCTGGCCACTCACATTATTGCTGAGGATGGAGATAACCCTGAGGTGGGAGAGTCCAGAGAGGTGTTCGACCTGCCTGTGGTCAAGGTAAGACATGCTTCAGGTGGGCACCCTCCCATTAATCTGTATTTGAGCCTGAGGGCCTTTATGCTTTGGAGTAAGATAGGTGGTCTTTTGAGATGGCTTCTATTTTTAATCACCTGTGACAAAATTAGCTTTACTCCTCTGTGTTTGACCACAGTGTCCGTACGACACGAGTAATGCATAGCAATGCCAAGGAGCTAGTTAAAAGAGACAAAGACACAGTAAAAACAAGATGTTAGTACTCATGAACTTTTGATTGATAAACCTTGAGTCAGCTCACCTTCCTGTTTCTGATTCTTCACTTTTAAAAATGGAAATGATGTTATAATTAGTGATGTGCCGATCGATTGGACACCAATCATGATCGGACAATTTCTGCGAAACAGTATGTGATCGTCGTATGCTGATCAATGCTATTCATCACCGAGTGCAGTGCCCCGTTTATCTTTATTTTGCAGGAATTTACTGCAGTTTTGCCCACTATTTTATTTTGTACATGAAAGTTCTTTGCTCTTGACAGTTGCAGTGTATAGAAAATAAAGAGGCTTATATAAAGAATGTTGCTTTCCTCTAACAATGACCTGTTGACTACTTTTAGAGTTGTTCTACCTGCACTATAACCTACTTTCTTATTATTTTCACCAACAAGAAGTACAAGAAGTAATAGTGACTCTTTTAAGGTTTTATCTTAATTTCCCAGAGGTTTAAAGTTTCCTGGATGTTTTGTACTTGAAAGCTCCTCTGTGTTACTTAGGGACAAAGTATTGTAACCAGTAAAATGTTCTGCATGTAATTCACATATTCGTTCTTGTAAGTGTTTTGTGACCAATTAAACAAACAAAAAATAAGTTAATTCATATTTTTTAATGAATCCACTGATTAGTATTCATCAGTATTTTTTTCTGCCAAATATTGGCATCACCTTCAAAAAAAACATGTTGGTCGGGCCCTACTTTGAATGTTTACTTTTTTTACTTGACATTATTTAATAGTGCCTTTATTTGACTACTCTGTTCGGCCTGTTGAGAGCCTTAACATCTTTTAAAGATTGTATTTCTGATAGCAGGTAATTTTAAGTGCTTTCAGTTTTCCTTCTGATTAAATGGTTGCTGCATTGTGCCTTCTAGGTTTTTCTGTTTTTCTCTTTAAGAAACAAGTAAAACATGTTTTTGCCTACATTAAGGCAATTTCTTGGTTCTTTTTTCAGATTAAGTAGCCAGGAGTGCTCATCATACACTCTATTTGCCAAATGTTCAAATCACCTCCATGGCCACAGTGTATAAAATCAAGCACCTAGGCATGCAGACTGCTTTTACAAACATTTGTAAAAGAGTGGGTCGCTCTCAGAAGCTGCGTGAATTCGAGCGTGGAACTGTGATAGGATGCCACCTGTGCAACAAATACAGTTATGAAATTTCCTCGCTCCTAAATATCCAAAATTCAACTGTCAACGGGAACGACAGCAACTCAGCCATGAAGTGCATGAAGTGGTCGGCCACAACAATACTTGTTGGACTGCATTGTGCCAAGTGTAAAGTTTGGTGGAGGAGGATTATGGTGTTGGGGTGTTTTTTAGGAGCTGGGCTTGGCCCCTTAGTTCCAGTCAAAGGAACTCTGAATGCTTCAGCACACCAAGACATTTTGGACAATTCCATGCTCCAACTTTGTGGGAACAGTTTTGAGCTGGCCCCTTCCTCTTCCAACATGACTGCACCAGAGCACAAAGCAGGTCCATAAAGACATGGATGACAGAGTCTGGTGGGGATGAACTTTACTGGCCTGCACAGAGTCATGACCTCAACCCCATAGAACACCTTTGGGATGAATTAGAGCAGAGACCGAGAGCCAGGCCTTCTCGTCCAGCATAAGTGTGTTACCTCACAAATGCTCTTCTGGAAGAATGTTCAAAAATTCCCATAAACACTCCTAAACCTTGTGGACAGCCTTCCCAGAAGAGTTGAAGCTGTTATAGCTGCAAAGGGTGGACCAACGTCATATTGAACCCTATGGATTAGGAATGGCATGCCACTTAAATTTATATGAGAGTCAAGGAAGGTGAGCAAATACTTTTGGCAATATAGTGTAACTAAATTTACAACCATTCCATGTGCTCAGTATCGGTGATCAGTAGTTATCGGCTCTCTTAGCTGATCAGTGTCAGAAATGAAAACATCAAACCTGATCAAAGTACCTCCAGTTATAATTATTCATTTTCTTAATGGGCCACTCACAAGGACACCATATCAATCCAACAACAGTGTAAATAAAAACATAAACTTTAAACCCGTTTAATAAAAGTTAACAACTTACAAAAGCATGTAATTAAGTGGTAGAAATCATTTGCTCTAAATGTTAGAAGTGACACTGCTGCAATGATTAGGAAATTCCACAAAGGTGTTTTTCAGACACAACTTAAATATATCATAGCACATAACATTTTACTGTGTGCAAGAGTTTTTGTTTAGTTTAAAATGGATGCAGTATGTATGATCATGAAGGACTGATGCTGCACATTACAGTCTGATATGCCCTTTGGTCATGGTTTACTAATTTCATAAATATACTGTATATTGACATCCCCATCTGGTGAGCTTGGTATAGCAAAGAGTATAAAAGACCTACACGTAAACATGCAACGTTTAACTGCTCCAGACAAATATGTTCTTCTGCTCTGTGTGTGTTTTGTCCTGCAGCCTTCCTGGGTCATCCTCTCTGTCAGATGTGGAGACCTGCTACCGTATCCTTCAAAACATAAAAATCTAAACTTTATGTGTGATTCTGGTTGAAGTAGAATGATTCAGATCATATCTTTACTGATTGTAAGAGGATGCTGGATGAAAGGTTTGCTTTCCTCTCTGCTGTGTTTGTCCATAACTACAACTCCTCAGAGTCACTGGATTCTCTCCTGAATCAGGACAGATTTTCTTTGGAGTGACAGTGTGTCTGCCCAGGGTAAGTCTTGAGTGTGTGTCTGCTCTCATGCACATTAATCCTGGACAATGGTGTAACGTAATAGAACAAGATCTAATCCTGCAAAGTACAAGTTTTGTTGTTTGTGCTGATGGTGGCCTCTGTTTTGGATAAGTGATGCTGTGAGCTCGCAGAAGCTTTCTCTCAACAAAAAAGCATATCTGCAATCACTAGCCTCTTTATTATAAGGCTCATCTTCTCTCTGGTGTCATCACAGCCTGATTGAGACTCAGGCTTCTTTGGGCCAGATTCTGCATTTTAAAAACCTTAAAATCAGTAGATTTTGGCCTTGTCAATGCCAGAGTAATGTGTGTCCTGTGGAATAGTGTCATTAAGTCGCTGCCTGACTATAGTGCACAAACATGTCAAATGCTGTTAAGTAAGTCCAAAGCAAAAAACTCAACCTTTATTCCTTAAGCCACCTTAAAATATACACCTTAGACAAAAAACGTAAAAACACAGTGTTTCTGTGCTCCTTGTATGCTTGAATCAGCCTTAAAAAGTGCTCCCAAATTTCATAGTAAGTCCTGCTGAATCGACCATCAGTCAATATAAGAGACTTAACGAGTGAACAGATTATGTTGTGTTGTGCTCAAGGTCTGCTCAGAAAAGTGACCATTCGCCATAGCTTTATGAATATAGATGTACAAAAAGGAAAAATAGATTAAAAAACAGACTATGGATCACTGTGTGCCAGCTGGAAGAACTGCCAGATGGACTTGTGTCTCCACTGGTTTCCTCTTGTACTTCAACTCATCTGATATAAATATTGTCACACGTCTTCGTCACACCTCTAGGTAAAGTCTTAATCCCTCCTCTGCAGAAATCCTGCTTCCTTTTGAGTCACACATCTTTTGGATTCTCCCTAGTTGTTGTTTTTGTAGCATTTGGGCTTCCTGTGTAAATAAAACCAGAGCCGTGGCAGGACAAGTTATGATATTTTGTGCATCCATGAAGGTCAGTCATGAGATGTTGCTGAATGGAATTTAATAGTATTATATAAAAAGGAATGTGATATAAACTGAACATGTGTACCCTGTTCAAATAAAGACATGCTCTCCTGAGCTCCTTCTCCCTCTCTGTGAGCAGCTTCCTGAAGACCTGAACGCGTTATGGGCCTATGTGACCTTCTATGGAGGAGAATGTCAGCTCAACCTCAACAAGAAGGTCACACATTTAGTGGTGAAGGAGCCAAAGGGGGTGAGTTCATGCTCTGCCCATTTTAAACCATTAGCTTTATGTAAGTGTGTGTGTTAGCAGATTCTTTGATGACGTTGGTGAGATCAGTGCTGCAGGTGAAAACCAAAGATTTTTTACTTTGCAGGCGCAAACATTAATGTGCTTTTTTCTTCCAGGCAAAGTTTGAATGTGCCCTGAAACACTCCAACATCAAGATTGTTACCCCAGACTGGATCACAGACTCTGTCAGAGGTCTTTATTCTTCTTTTTAATAGAAAAACATTTATTTTTGCATCACAAGTTTTTCCTTACAAACATAAAAGCCCCGTTGGAGGAACCACTTTAATGGGTACACCAGTGTTTAGATTTAACTGAGGGCCTTAAACTCTTTTTGAGGCTCTTTTTTAGTGATGTGATAGCTGTCAGCCCCCCCCCCCACACACACACACACACACACACACACTCTCTCCCTCTCTCTCTCTCTCATTCAGTAACTACAAACTCAGGTGTGTGTGAGTAACTGTAACACAGGCTAATCTTATAGACTGTTATGTTTGTTGACAGGCCATATTATCAGGGTCATTTTAGTCCCATCTTCATTATTGCAATACAGTATAGTATAACAATAATGCCAAGTTGAAGCAACAAAAAAATGAAAACTACGCACACATTGATTTAAAGTAGTGCAGTAAAATACAGATGTTTTCCTTAACGTGATAAATAATCCTGATTAATAATCCTGATTATCATTTTGGATGTCATCGTGCAGCCCTAGTCCAGGGACATTAACGTCACAATAATTGTGTTTTTGGAGCCACCAAGTGAAGTTAAAGCATAGAAAATCAAGGTGACTGCAAATGCCCATTTCAAAGCAGAGGCACAGACATCCACGGAGGGCCACTGTAACTGTAGCCCTACTGCCAAAGGTCAATAATGTGTTTTTTTTTTTTACTAATATACTCCCAACTAGACATTTCGTAAAGCACAAAGGAAATTTTACAATAACAATGTCAGACAGTTTCTGTCGTACTTTTTGAAGTATGCTCTCTTGATGTAGCAAAGGCAGATAATGTCAGGATTTCTGTATGTACGTGTCCCCCAGTAGAGCTGAATGATTTATTGCTTTCTGATTGAAATAGAGATTTCAGGCAAAGTGATTGTGTGATTGTTGAAGCTGTAATTTTTTAAAGTGCTCCTGACTGACCCAGGATCTTTTGTGTCAGCGATTTACTTGTGATACACACTGAATTATAGTGTGTATCACAAGTGCTAGAGTGCTAGAGTGCTAACTGTTGTGAATGAGACTTGTTACCTAATCAGTCAGATTTGTTAGCTGCTCTTGTTTTGCCATCTATCAGACAAAAGCAGGAAGGATGAGGCTCTCTATCACCCCAGACTGACCTACGTGGAGCCCGAGGAGGAGGACGAGAGTGAAGGGGAGTCGTACGAGCACTCGGATGGAAGCTATAGCCCCAGGCGGGCGTCCAGCGGGGGCTCGTCCGGTGAAGAGTCAAGCCCCCGCAGAAGACCAGGACCCAAAAAACTCAACTCGATGTCCCCATCCTCACCTCGCAAACCTGAGCGTCGCAATGAGCGAATGTTCGATGACTCTGATGATGACTCCCCCACAGAGAAGGAAGGCACCAACCTCAACTGGACCCCAGCTGAAGTCACCACTCCCACCCACCCTGTTCCCACGGGCATGGCGAGACGGAGAGGAGGACCCCCAGGCACTAAGGAGCCTGTAACCACGACAGGAAGTGGACTGATCAACCTGTGTGCCACTGTCCCACCTGTACCAGGTGGAACCACGCCAGGAGAGACTCGAGCTGTTGCTGCTGGTAGCCACAACGCACAGCAAGGTCAGTATGCACACCTTCACTGCACAGCTCAAGATAAACAACAAAATGCAAAAGCACACAGTCAAGCTGCATTCACACCAAATGCGACGCCGCGATCAAAATGGCGTCGCCCACTGACGTCGCATCACATGTCCATAAATACCTCATTTTGGCTTGGTGATGTCACGTCCGCTCGAGTTTCATCCCGATCATATAATATATATCATATAATAGGATGTTTAAGCTGATATTAATCCAACTGTATCCTTGTCACTGACTTATCAAACACAAAAAACTGCAGCTGATGGCCCTGCAGCAGCATTGTTTGTGAGTTCTCCGCAGTCCATCAAGGTGCAACTAATGTACTCACTGACTCATGTTTCCCGCACGGACATAGATTGTTACTCTAAAGTCAGGATGAAAAACTGTCTGTCACAGGTACCATCACACACCGCTGATTGGCTGTTGCCGCACAGCCACACACGATATCGCCTGAAAAGATCAACTTTTTTTAACTTTGACATCGCACAACAAGTCAACCGATCGCCTTAAACTCAGCAGTCGCATCGCGGGGGGGGGTAACCCTGCCTCATCGCTGCTCTGCATTGACTTTGCATGGAGAGTGATCACCAAGGACGCTCAAGTCGCTTTTGGTGTGTAGGCACCTTAAGTCTGCGAACTCAATCCTATGATTCAACAGATCATGGAGACAGCTATTGGGCTCATTCCACTGAATGGGTGCCATTTCCCTGTGGAAAGTCCATCAAGTGCTTTGACAAATGGTCAGGAACAACAAAGTACAAAAACTACAGCACAAAACAAAACAATATGCTCAGTTCAAAGGCACTCTTACAGAAAGACACAAAAGGTATGACAGACACCAGCAAGGAAAGTTATGAGAATAATATCACGCCTGCCACCTCCGTCTATAACTTACTTGACTCTTTACCGCCTCAGCAACTAATTCCATCTGCCTTTGTATCATGAGTGTCGAGTTTGTACATTTTTAGAGAGGGACAGAAGTTCAAAGTTAAGGAAACTTCATGCTCCTTTCCATTGTTCACATGGAGGGACTTTGTTGCACTGATGATAATCAGCTTGATGCCCCAATGGAAAACAAACAGCCATGCAGCACATCTGCTGCTGTTTAGACCCAGGTCTGCTGGTAGTGGGAAAGGCGTCATTTGCTGATTGTTAGTGGGTTAACCTGCTTTGAAAAAGCCCGTATTGACCCGTTAATTTCAGTGTGAAACTGGTATTATAGAAAGGCAAAAAAGGCATAACAGACACTAGCAAGGAAAGTTAAGAGAAGAGTAACTGGTGCTTCAGGTGTCAAGTGACTTCAGGCCTCTGGCTCAAAGGCCCTTCACATATACAAGAACCATGCACCATAAAATGAGACCATGAGGACTGAAATAATAGCTTAAAACATAAACTCAGTAAGAAAATAAAAGGTGATTGAAAGCAAAAAGCACGTTTAGAAGCATGTCAACTAATTCTTTAATTTTTCCCTCAAGAAAATGTCTCTTTAAGAAATAGTTGGCTATAGGTTCAAAAAATTACTGTTTGATACTAAAAATTGATACTATTAAACAAAAGTTGTTTTGTCTAAAACACTCAAGGCCATGGTTGGCATTTCAAGAAGACCCAAAGCTTAGTTTAAATAAATTTATAATCATGTAATCTTTAAACAGTTGAATTAATAATGGACCGAACATAATTTAAAAAACATGTTTAACTTATAATTTCTTAAAGAAAAATGATTAAGCAAACAGAAATGAACAGTAAACAACAAAAAGATGTGCCATACTGTATGTGCATGCATGTGTGGATGCAAGTGTGCATGTGTGTAGGTGCGAGTATTGCGTTAAAGAAACTTGTGAGTTGGAACTAAAAACAGTTGGTGACCCCTACTCCACAGAGAAGCATCTCTTCATACTGCTTATTGCTCTTTAGGAGAATGAGACGGTCAGTCAGCCAATAACATATGTTTGTAACTTTGGTTCTGACAGGGCAGCGGCGCAGGTGTGTAAACACACTGTTGTTTGTGTTGACTTCACAGTGAGCTCTCTGAGGTGCAGCTGTTTTGCTCTCCATCCCTCCTTCTTGTTTTCTTTGCCCTCTATGTTCAGCTGATTCTGAGTGCTGGTTGTGGTTTGAAAAATAGTTGCAACATGGGGTGTAAATGTCCAGATTGATAAAACTAGTGCTGATTCTATATTGTTTTGGAAAAGTAGAAAACAGCAGTGCCAGTGTATTTTCATAGTTGTTTTTACCATTAAGAAATGACAAGAGTTTTATCCATAGACACTTTGGGAAATTTGTCCCATCATCATGGTAATTAGTAAAAAAAATATTTGTTCAAAAAAACTATTTTTCTTTAATATGAAACTCTGAAATGAGAGAATACATTACTGAATTGTGTAAGGACTGTACAATTAAAAAATTGTGGCTACATGGGACTCAAAATTGGCATTAAAGGATGAAAATAATGTAATATTTGGTATTTTTTGATTGGGACTGAAGTTGATTGAATGTTTTTAACAAAAAAAGTACAATAAATATTAATCTTGTCTGTGTGTTTGTAGTAGTTTTTGGGAGAGGGCATTTTTACCTCTGATGACCTCAAGGGATGTTAAATTAAAGCAACCCACTAGGGTTAAGTTATTGATGAAGTAAAACTTAAATAACAGCAAAATAGTGTAACATCAACTGATATTCAATTCAATTAATCATTTCAGCATTAATCATTTACTCTTTATATGAGTAACAGGACTGAAAAAAAGTAACAGGACTGAGAAGCAAATATGTGTTTTTTTGGTTAAAAAGAGAACTAAAGATGTAATTTAAGTAACAGGACAGTCATTGAGATTGGCCGACTCAGTCATAGTTACCAAATTTTACCAAATATACAGAAATATGAATAAAAGAACTGAGTTTTGGTCTTTCCATTACCTTTCCAGGATCCAACTGATGCAACTTCCAGTTTGTGTCTGTGACTTGTGCAATGATCCAAATTAAGCAGATAGGATAGTGTGTTTGGGTATCAGGACTGAGTGAGAACCCAGGGGTGTGTCTAAAATTTTTAGTTTTACAAAGAAATTATACATTTGTTTGAAAAAAAATTGTGTAGCCTACATGGGATATAGTAATACACAAAAATGCTAAAAAAAACACATATATTTTGGATTTTATCAGTTATAATTTATTCTAAAGTGTAAAGTTATAGAGAGGGGACTGATAAAAAATGCTTTTTTTTCAGCGTTCGAGCTCATTTTTATTAATCTTTCTCATTATATATATTGAATTTTCTATTCGATTATTGTGCAGGACACTTTCCTGCATAAGAAAAAGTATTTTACAATTATTTTTCATGCATATTTATGCATATACTTTCCTGGAGACAGAAAAGGTACCCATTCAGTGAAATGGCCCATTGCCTAAGCTGAACAGAACATTTTAACTGGGCAGTTCCATAGGTCCATCTGAGTTTTTTTTGTTCTTTTTTTGACATTTAAGCTTAATTTCAAATGCATCATACCATCATCAGTTACACATGTGGAACACGTCATTTATCTGAGAGTCACGTTGCTGAAAATGTCCCCTTGGCTCCTCTTGTTCAGGTGTTTCAGGCCATGAAGGTCTTCCTGGGTGGAGTCCTGCAGCCAGAACGCTCAGAAACATAACCAACAACTCGGACATGCAGCCAACCAACCGACCTGCTAACGTAGCACATGTAAGAGACGAAGGCCTGGAGCCTAACAGGCACTGTAGCTGTGTTTGTAATAAGTATCCAGACCTCAGGGATGTTTCAACTTCTCAACATGTGAGTTAAACCCTCTGATTCATATTTCTTGTCTGCAGATCATCCAAAATCTCTCAGGCAATCAAACGAAGCCACTGGAGCAGCAGACCAATCAGAGCAATGCTCAGACCCTGAATAGTACCACGCCCCTCCTCTTCAATCAGGCCAAACCAGGCGCTCAGCCCCTTACAGCTGAGCCGCAACAACATTTACTCCAACAGCAACAATCCCACCAGGCTGCTCAGCAACAGCTTCAACAGTTACCACAGCAACCACAGCATCCCATGGTGCACCTGCAGCAGCAGCAGCATCAGATGATGCAGCTTCACCACCAACAGCAGCAACATCAGCAGCAGCAGTCACAGGTCGCACAACAGCAGGGCTTCTCTCAGCTGCCCCAGCAACAGCAGCAGCAGTTTCTGCAGCAGCAGCAGCAGATGCACCAACAGCAGATGTTCTCTCAACAGCAGCAGCAGCCGCAGCATGCCTTCCCCCAGCAGCAACTGCGGCCACAGCAGCTTCTCAGACCAGGTCTACAACAACTACAACATCAACAGGCGCTGCAGCAACAGCTCCAGCAGTTCCAACAGCAGCAGCGCATGCAAATGTTGCAGCAGCAACAAAACCAACAACAGCTCCACCAACAGCATCTACAGCAGCAGCAGCAGCAGCAGCAGCATCATTTCCTGCAGCAGCAGCAGCACATGCAGCAGATGCAGCAGCAGCAGCTTCAGAATCACCAGCAGCAGCTGCAGCAGAACCAGCAGACTCTACAGCAGCAGCAGCAGACCACGCTGCAGCCTCAGGTCCAGCAGATGCCTCACATCTCACAGCTGTTCGGGCATGAGCCAGGACAAGACAGTAAGTATGAACAGGTCATGCCTGAAGCTGGACAATATATACCTTTATTATTTACTATAACTGTGCATGAATTATTGATGTTCCTTAAAACCCACACATTCAGTCCCTGAAAAGTTGCCTGCAGCTCAAATACTGGTGGGACCAACATGTCAGAATGAAATACTGAGACATGACTAAAAGTGCACCTGTCACAGTCAGACACTGCAAACACCCTGATGCTTTTAAATATTTCTGCCAAAGTTTCTTCAAAAATCACTCTTAGTTTTCATCCCTCTCATGCAGATAAGTTGACTATTAAGGCCCTTGGAGTCACTGTAGCGGCTGTGAAGCAGTTGCTTTTGGCTCTTGTTGCAATTAACACCAAAGAAGTGGTCAGGGGAGCATTGTCCCTCTGAACTGTTCATTATTTAATTATATATTTTTTTGATTTAACAAAAAATCCAGTAAGGTGAGCCTGAGAAGTCAGTTAATACCAAATGAGATGAAACAGTTACCAGTGAGAGTCAGGTGGTCAGGAACACTTGCCCTCATCAGGACTATTTCACTTTTGGTTTTGTTGTTTAGCTGGAACATGTGTCCCTGTTTTTAGGAGCCCTGTCTTTTTCTACAAACAGTGACTAAACTCGTAATGACTTTTTTGAGGACGTCACCTCCATTATTAGATGTTAGATTGTTCTTCTGGTCTGGTCTGTAAAATAGACTCTCATTGTGGTTCAGTTCCTCAGGACGGCTTCCTGCTAGGATGTGTGTTCGCCATCGCTGATTATCCCGAGCAGATGGCTGACAAACAGCTGCTGAACACCTGGAAGAGGGTAAGACGTTTCCCGTGATGGAGGAGCAGGATCATAGTTGTGGTTTTAATTTGGATGATGATAATGACTGGTCTGTTCCAGTGGGAGGGCAATGGGTGCACATAATTAGATTTTTGCTGATATTAGGTGTGTCAGTAGCATTATGGAAGATGCAGATGTTATTTGTCAAGAGTATAAAAGCCTCGACTTAACTGATATTGACCTGACCATCTATCTGTGTTGGAAGCAGATGTGAAGCAACAAAAACAACATGTTTATTCTTTATTAAATTATACTCTTGATTTAGTCAAACTCATTGATAATGAGGTGAACCATTATAGTTCATTGTGCATTCTGACAATATTACAGCCAGTATATTGGATCTTTATTTGCTGCCTAAATAACATCTGTAACTGTCAGCAAACATAGGAACTTTCATAACTGTTGATACTGATATTGATCCAATAATATGGTGCATTCTTTCATGTTTTGGTGTCATTATTTCATAATTCAGTATTTTCTTTCATGCTTAGATCAGAGTTCTTCCAGCAGGTCTTTCCTTCTTGACTCACGTAGCTGTGCTTGATGTCAACATCAGACTGATGTGACAGCAGTAGAAACATCTGGATTTGATATCTACTTATCCCAGATTGCTGATTGGCAGAATTTGTAAAAGAGAGAGTACCACTGTTCAAGTGAAAGCATCAGTGCTTCCCTAGTGTGACTGATGGAGACACGTGGTCATTAATCAAGAACAAACTGATGCAGGTGTTTATGCTCCCACAGGTGATCCAGGCCTGTGGAGGAGCTGTGGACTCCACGCTGACTGGCCGGTGCACACATTTACTGTGTGAGAGTCAGGTCAGCAACATGTATGTGCAGGTAAGAAGAAGATGTCTGCTTCATACACCATCAGAGGAACAGCCTCATGTCCTCTGATCTCGCTTCAGTCTCACCAGGTTGGCGTGCTTTATTAACTGGACTCCAGGTAGTCTCTGACCAGGTGTTCTCTGTTAACAGGCCCTGAGGGAGGGGAAACGCTGTGTGACGGCTCACTGGTTAAACACTGTACTAAAGAGGAAGAGGATGGTCCCTCCTCATCGGACCTTACACCTGCCCTTTGCCTTCCCACCTGGAGCCAAACCCTGCTCTCAGCATGTAAGAACACCTTTGGTATGGACTAAAGCTGCCGCTGTTCCTGCTGTTAACCAGGCAGCCATATACCCATGAATACGGTCCTCTATGTTCAGTCAGGGCGATGGTCATGCATGTCATCCGGATTTAACGCAAACATGAGCAGCAGTATGTATATATATATGTATATATATGTGTATGTATATATATGTGTATGTATATATATATGTATATATATGTGTATGTATATATATGTGTATGTATATATATATGTATATATGTGTATGTATATATATTAGGGATGGGAATTTCGACTAATTTCCCCGCCGACTAGTCTCAAATTTTATTTGCGACTAGTCTATAAGCAAGAAAACTTGCAATTTAATACACATATTCAGTTAAAAGTTTAACATGCAAATGTGTAGTTAGAAACTATTTTAGCCCAAACATTCAGGACAAACTGTTAATTTAAATTCTATTGATGTAACAACAACTGACTGAATAAAGCTGAACAATTTAAAGAGAAATAGGCCTACATATCTGATACGTTTGCCAATGCAATGCATGGCATTTATTATGAATACTGCTTTGGTATGAAACTTAGATGCAGCAGCATGACAATTCCAAACGTACAACATAGTAGCCTAGAATAGAATTCCCTGAAATCTCTGGCACTTAAGACTAGTGCACGATTCAAGAAACTTTCATTTCTTAAGAATATTTAACTGTAATTGGAAGGTCAGGATATTTTAAATAAAATAAATTGAACAAAAAATATTGTAAATTTAACAAACAAAAAAGAGAAAAAAAGCAATGAAAATGAAATGGCCTATCTTTTAGCAAAATTGCATGTAAATAAAAATAATTATACTAGTCAAAAACAAAAAAAAATAGACCCTGTCTCTGTAAAGAAAAAACAAAACTCACAACAATAAAAACTCTGGCCCAAATGAAATGGAGTTTATACAGTTCAGGAATTGTGACATGTAGGCCTACTTTCTCCCAGTCAATTCGTACTATCTGTCAAACGTTTGTAACTGCTGACTTTTCAACCATATAGATGGGCTGCACTTCTCGCAATGTAGTGAACGACATTGTCTGTGAGCGCTTCATTTTGGGGTATTATCTATATGTTCTTTGCCGACCAAATGCCTCATTAAGTGTTGACTGTCAGGACAAAGGCTCCGCTGCACCTGCACATCTTCGTCGCCACTACTTTCAAACAAATGCGACATATCAGCTCGTAGGTGTTCATGAGCTCACACCTTGTTCATCCTGTTTAAAACCAACACATTCTCACACTGGGGCAGCCGGCTTAAGAACCGTATCTTTTGTGCCATCATTCATATTAGCGTTTGCTTCCTCGTTACTCCTCAGGGCCATCACTTTAGCTCTCTCCGTGTGTCCGCGCGAGCGGCCCCGTCTTCACCCCGAAGATCGCATGTTTGACAGATGCTCACTCGGCTATAAATCCGCTAAATCCACTATAGAACCAATGCACCCCGGTGTTAAGAAAGATAGACGCAGTGAGCCATCTTCACATTCAGCCTCTTTGGTAGTAAAAGAGGAGGAAAAACGAACATGCAGGCTACTGCAGGTGGCATTAAGAGGCAGAGGAATTTTTTTTTTGTAATACGGGAGAATTACGGGAAAGTATTAATACGGGAGGACGGCGGGAAAGAGGGATAAAATACGGTAGTTTCCCGGCCAAAACGGGAGACTTTACAGCTCTGTGCAGAGGCGTGAAGAACAAGATGCATGATGCTTAATGTAGCGTTTAACCGACTAGTAAAATACTAAACGATTAATAAATAAGTAGGCGGTTAACCGATTAAACGACTAGTCGCGCACATCCCTAATATAAATGTGTATATATATATGTGTATGTATATATATACATATGTATATACAGTCATGGAAAAAATTATTAGACCACCCTTGTTTTCTTCAATTTCTTGTTAATTTTAATGCCTGGCTCAACTAAAGGTACATTTGTT
The DNA here is from genome assembly GCA_036419115.1 of Scarus forsteni. Classification (NCBI taxonomy): domain Eukaryota; kingdom Metazoa; phylum Chordata; class Actinopteri; order Labriformes; family Labridae; genus Scarus; species Scarus forsteni. Next base: position 2,851,747 of record JAZDUH010000087.1, on the reverse strand, counting down.
TGGACAATTATAATGATAACAACAAAAATAGCTCATGAGAGTTTAATTTAAGAACTAAGAACTATTCATTTTCCATGGTTTTCTTGATAATAACCAAAATTACTTAAATTCTTACATCAATAGCTATGGCATTGTACCGCCAAAAACACTACTTTTAAGCATTCCATGTTTTCTTTTCTGTTTGCTTTAAACACATGATACACACAAGAGTTAATACTTGATTGCATAACCATTGTTTTTGATGACTGCAGCCATGCGTCTTGGCATGCTCTCCACCAGCTTCTGACATTGTTCTGCTGTCACAGCAGCCCATTCCTGTTGGACAAATTCAAACAAATTTTCTTTGTTTTTGGGCTTGTGGTTCTCCATTTTGAGTTTGATGATTTTCCACAGGTTTTCAATTGGATTAAGATCTGGTGATTGAGCAGGCCAAGGCATGGTGCGAATGTTGTGGTTCTCCATCCAGGCTTTAACTGACCTTGCCGTGTGGCAAGGGGCATTGTCTTGTTGGAAAATCCAGTCATTGGAGGCAAGGAAGAGTTTTCCAGCTGATGGAAGAAGACTGTTTTCAAGGGTAGTCCTGTACATGACCTGGTTCTTTCGGCCTTCACACAATTGCATTTGCCCTGTTCCACTCAGACTGAAACAACCCCAGATCATGACTGATCCACCCCCATGTTTTACTGTAGGGCAAGACAGTCTGGGTTGTAAGCTTCTCCAGGCTTCCTCCTAACCAGTAAGTTGGCTGGAGTGGGCATCAATTCAAAATTGGATTCATCACTGAAGAGAACCTTAGCCCAATCATCAACAGTCCAATCCTTGTGGTCTCGAGCAAAGAGTAACCGGGCCTTCCTCTGCCTTTCATTGATGAAGGGCTTCTTGCGTGCTCTGTGTGACTTCAAACCAGCTTCAACAAGTCGGTTTCGAACTGTCCTTGCTGAACAAGTCACATTTCTCGACAGTGCCCACTCATTTTTAAGGTCCCTGGAGGTCTGACGACGATTCCTGACACAGGAACGGATGAGTGCACGGTCATCTCGTGGGGTAGAAAGACGTTTCCTGCCACGGCCAGGTAGCAATTTGGTAGTGCCATGTTCAGCTTGTTTTTTTTTTGTTGTAATGAACGGCTGTCTTGGAGATCTTCAGTTTTTTCGCTACCTGTCTCTCACTCATGCCAATTTCCAGCAGTGCCAAGATGGCTGCCTTTGTGGCTTCACATAATTCTTTTGTTTTAGGCATTATGTGAGAGCTGACAACTTCTGAGTTGTGCTACGGCTTGAATGTAAGCAGGAAACCACTCTAGGCCTTTGCATGTGCAGTGCTGCTTGTGACATGAAATGGCCTCTTATATACCCTGGGAATCAATTAAGCTTAAGAATGTCAAATAGGACATAAAGTATTATGTGACCAGCTGCATTTTTTGTTGTGTTCATTGTATTATACGTTTAGTGGTACCAGATATTAGAATGAACAAGAAATTGAAGAAAACAAGGGTGGTCTAATAATTTTTTCCATGACTGTATATATATGTGTATATGTGTATATATATATATATATATATATATATATATATATATATATAGCCTGGTCCTTAAGTAAAGTAATAAAACCTGATCAGTCTCTGACATGTCGATATGTGTTAAAACAGGATATTACTGGTTGCGATTCTTTATGTAGACATTTTTTTCTGGACATTAAGCCAACATACTGACAGACTCCTTTGTTTTCAGCGCTCTGAAGTGTGTGGTATAGTTGCATCTAGTGCACTAGTGAAGTCAAACAAACAAAACCAGAACCTGAGGCTAAAAATGTTCTTGTGTTTCCGCTCCATCCCTCAGATCATCTCAGTGACGGGGTTTGTGGATGCTGACAGAGACGACCTGAAGCTGATGGCGTACCTGGCTGGAGCTCGATACACGGGATACCTGTGTCGCAGTAACACCGTGCTCATCTGTAAAGAGTAAGATGATCAGCCCCAATCACACTGTATAATGTTCTTATTTTGTCTATGTTTTCACCACATTTGTTGTGTGGTTATGGCAGCTAGTTTATCAGATGGTCTCTTTAACCTTACAGGTCATTGGGGTCACCTGCAGGAGTAGGGCCCTAAAAACATTAAATTTTTTCCCAGGTATCTTTCTTATTTTTCCCACAGTTGTTTTCTTTGTATTCGGTTTTAAAATTTTAGAATTCAGTTTTTTGTATTTTAGGCAAGTTTAACCCTGAGACACTGTATAAAGTAATGATATAAATAGACTATTTATTTATTTATTTACAGCATAAAACTCTAACGATTCTTGCATATCCATGGCTTTCAACAATTATTGAACATTGAGAGATTTAGGAGTTATAAGATAAAATGTTTATGTACACATTGGCTAAAACTGCAAACGGGCATAACTTGCAGCCGACAGCGGTAACACCCACGCTTTAAGGGGCTTTTTACACGGCTCTGTTTTCTGTTTGAAACCAGGGTCCACAGCATAGCGTTTTGAAAACTTTGAAAAACTTAAATCGGCTTTGTGGAGACAGGATTCGGCGCTTAGGGTGAAGTGCTGACGTCACTGCATGCACAGTACTTTTTCACATGCAGGCCGCGCACACATACAAGGAACAACAACAGTTTCGGCTGTCTACAGAGTAACTTGTGTGCAGCTTTCTGTGCTCGTTTTTTTTTATTATCCGGCAGAATTATCCAGATAGATTTGTTGTCCAGACAAGATGCTTGTGCGTCTTCAAAGGAAAAACTTTTGGGTTTCTGGTGAAAATGTTGTGTAAACATGGTAGGGATGTAACGATATGAAAATTTTGTATCACGGTTATTGTGACCAAAATTATCACGGTTATCATTATTATCACAGTATTGTTGCAGTGTGCACAAAATGTTCAAAAAGTACTTTTACACACAATTTAATCACTTAATCCCTTCAATATTATTATCATAATGGTTCTTTTTTTGTCTTTTTTTATCAATAATATGTCAAGAAATGCCCTTAGAGTACATTTTTATCCTATTTTCATGAGAAATAAAAATGAACAATCTCGGAAAGTATTTGTCATTATTATGTTATAAACGGTGTGATTACAAAAAAAGAAAACAACTGATCTGAACTTCAAACAGGATTCTCTTTATAAACAGCTGTAAATGAACATGTTCAAAGTTTTGAGATGACAAAAAATTAGCTTAGCCTATTTTGTATACACTCACACATTTTTGTTTGCCTACAGCATTAGTGTCCATGATACAGCTCCTTATATTAGACCATGTCCAGGACTTTCTGTTAATGATGATAGTCCCTGAAGCAGTTAGCCCCCTTCATGATTCTCCTCTGGTCTCCCCTCTCCCTGGCAGATCTCCTCGTTATTTTCTCCTCTAAATATTTCCAAATAACGATCGATGAAATCCATAAAACACGAACTTTGACGAAAAAAGACGATCTATGTCAAAATACGGCGAATACACCGCAAAACAAAGGCAGGAACACAGTCCAGAATGATACTAATTCTGTTATTCATAAGATTTCTACATTTTTGGATAGAATTACTGATAAGTTACCTGTTATTCTGTCACTGTATGGCTCACTGAATCCTCCCTCTCTCTCTCTCTCTCTCTCTCGTTCTCTCTCTCTCTCTCTCTCTACGGATCCGTCAGTTCATTTACTCGAAGAGTTCCTGCCGTTGAAATAGCGCACGTCTTTTTCTTTCGCTGCAGCTTCGTGTTTAGACATGGAGACTGTCTTCTATCAGTTTCCCCTCAGCATCCTTATAAAATCCAAAATTCAACCAGACTCCAGAGTCCGTTTCGACAAAACTCCGCTGTGGCTCAAACTTCGCTCTCAGACTGAGGCCAAACAATGCAAACCGCGCATGCACGCAGCTGCAAATTGCGCATGCTCACACCGGTTCAGGCTGCTTAATCGAGGACAGAGACATAGGTCCGGCTTTTCCAGGTAAACAGCAGCATCACCGTGAGTTATTGACACAGGGTGGTGATCAAACACGGTAAAACGGTAATTTTAGAAAGACACGGTAATGATTACCGTGGGAAATTTTACCGCGGTTTACTGTTTTACCGGTAGCCGTTACATCCCTAAAACATGGCCTTAATTAGAATATGAAGCCTGTCATCTATAGAGCGGTTGGTGGCTACATCACTTTGGATTTGACGAGGATGAAAATGTTTTTCTCCGTGTTTTTGTACCTTCGCTCTGCGTGGAAGTGTTTCTTGAATTATTGAATGTTTTATTCTTGTTCAGAGCTGTTTAATTGAAGGCAGTGTTTGTTTCTGTTTCATGTTTACCATGAATGGTCAGACATTGTGCTGAAGGGAGTGGATGGCTTGTGCAGCCAAATGGTCAGACATCCAGTAGAAAGGGGTCAAGAAACTATCATGGGCTTGACTTAAATACATACAGTAAAACATCTAGGGCTGCAACTATCAATCCTTTTTGTAATCGTGTACTCTATGGAGTATTTTGGCCATTAATTGAGTAATTGGATAGCGTTGCTTATGCTGCAATTTTTTAAAAAAAAATTTTTATTATTTATTTTTATTTATTTGTTTTTTTACTTTGAATCACTTCGGCTTTCTTGAAAATCATCAGTGACATACAAAACAGAAAATAAGCCACGTCTCATACAGGGCTTGACGCTTAGCATTTTCCCAAGTAGCACAGGTGCTACCAAGTTGAAAAATCTAGTAGCACAAAAATATTTTTAGTAGCACGATGAAAAGTTACCAAGTAGTGTGTTTTTCTTTAATACAAAGATATGCGGTCTTTCCAGACTTTACAGCTGTTTCTTATGCGCCATGAAGTCAAGGTTTGATTTTGACATTGGTGGGGACGTAAAAGTTCTCCAGAATCCCCCCCCCCCCCGCTATAAACCTGGCTTAACATACGAACACCAACTGGTCAATTACGAACTGCTCCTTTTTCAACAGGGATGAATGTATATGCAGTTAACTAGACATTAAAAAAAAAAAAATCAGGACCGTAGGGAAATTTGATCTCCAGTCCACATCTAGACAGAATTATCCTCTCTTCTGTCTCATACACTGAAGTCATGTTTGGGACATTTTCACCTGATTTATACTCCGTCCACTGAAAACAGCTCTGAGACCCACTTATGGGCCTCCACCCACAGGTTGAGAACCGCGCTGCACTAGTACATTGTATTTGGCGCTTGATCCTTCAAAAATTGTTTTTATATCATGGACAATATGTGATGGAGGATACCTCAGGATGAATTTATAATTTAGAAGACAGTGAGTGAGTGAGTGAGCTGGACTGATGAAGAATGTTCAGTTTTGATTCATCCAAAGGCTGACTCTTCATTCTTGTCTTTGTGTTCACATTAAACAGCGCGCATGAGCTATCCAGACACCGTTTGAATCATAAAACCACACAAAGTGACCGATGATCCCTCACTGTCCCAACGAAGCGCGTCTGTCTGCGTCTTTATGCTCACCAGCACACAGAAGAGCGCGTGCCCAAAAACGGCGAGCGATTCAGAATTTAGACCAAATGTTCACGTGCATCGGCTGCACCGCGAAAAGACATTACTGACAGACAACAATGGTGACAGCCACACTTTAAGTGGAAAACATCAGGCCTGTAGTCCACATCGTGGCTACATCAGACGGCGGAGAATGCGTCCTTGCGTGTGAAACGGGGCTCGCGAGGGACAGCGCTGTGTGTTGTGGCACGGATGTGTCCCCCGCTCAGGGCGGTGCAGGCATGTCGGGTGTACCGAAGGCTAGCTAGCGGCACAGTTAGGTCAATAAAACAAACGTTTCAAAGCTGAACATGTTTCCAGCTGAGGCTGCGTTCAGCAACACCACCGGCCACAACTTCCAACGTATTCAACAGAAGATAAAACATGTTTTGGACGGTCATTTTTCGTAGTCGCACGGGTGCTACCAAATGCAAATCACAACTCGCACTGTAATATTTTTAGTAGCAAATGCGAGTACCTCCTCGCACTGTCGAGCCCTGGTCTCATATATTAACAACTTATTTTCTTTTTTTGAAAATTTTGAGCATTAGCAGAATCCAAATATCAAAATACATATTTTTGTATTGATAAAAATTAGTTCCAACATGAAACTGCTCACAACAAGGTCTGCAGATTATTCTGAGCAACCAGGTCCTGATTTTTTTAATGCGACACTGGTTTTGAATCTTTGATTTGGCTCTCTGAGCATCACAGGAACTTTGGAACCTAAATGGATAAACAAGCCCTTTAGGTATAATCATAACTGTTTCTGCAGCGAGCACTAAACCACTTACAACTAATTAAGTGATGTTGATATTTACCTGTGAGCTAGGGCTGGGCGATATAGCCAAAAAATTAAATCTCGATTTTTTTCCACTGAAATCCGTTAAACGATTTTAATCGATTTTTTTCTGTGTAAAAAAACACAATTAAACATTATTCAAATTAGCTATCTTTTATTGGATGCCACAACATCAGTATTTAACTGTATAGGCAATATAGCTATTGCTGAGGTAATTTTAACAAGAACACTTGCATGGGCACTGCATTGTAATATATAAATGAAAACTGGAGAAAAAAAGCATTTTATAAATTACAGCTAACAAAAATAAAATGTTAATTATTCTCCATGGAAGTGCCAGCATATACCAGAAGAAAAACAAGAACAGCACCATTAACTTTGTGCTTCTGTGCAGGTATTTCTACCAAAAAAGAAATAAGTATTCCTCTTCACGTAGGAATACACAACAAATGGGGGAAAAAATCCCAAAAGTGCTAGAATAGACCACAACAAGTCAGTCAATATGAGACGTATTTTCCCTCTCAGACTTACTAACAGGAAGTAATGTAACTCATAGTACAAAAAATTATTGCCGATAAACGATATTATTGTCAATATTAGTTTGATTTTTTTTTTCAATTTTTTTCATTAATTCCTTAAGAATATTTGACTGTAATTGGAAGGTCAGGATATTTTAAATAAAATAAACAAGAAATAATGTAAATTTAACAAACAAAAAAAAAGAAAAACACAGTGAAAATGAAGTGGACTCTCTTTAAGGAAAATTGCATGTAAATAAAAATAATCATACTAGTCAAAAACAATAAAAAATAGACCCTGTCTCTGTAAAGAAAAAAAACTCACACAACAATAAAAACTATGGCCTAAATTAAATGGACTTTATACAGTTCAGGAACTGTTTGTGACATATACTTTCTCCCAGTCACTTCGTACTATCTGTCAAACGTTTGTAACCTTGCTGGCTTTTCAACCGTATTGAAGGGCTGCATTTCTTTTGCAATGTACCGAACGACACTGTCTGTGAGCGCGCATCATTTTGCTGTTTTATTTATATTTACTTTACAGACCAAACACCTCAGTAAGCGCTGACTGTCAGGACAAAGGCTCCACTGCACCTCCCCTTCTTCGTCGTCACTACTTTCAAACAAATGCGACATATCAGCTCGTCGGTGTTCATGAGCTCACACCTTGTTCATCCTGTTTAAAACCAACACATTCTCACACTGGGGCAGCCGGCTTAAGAACCGTATCTTTTGTGCCATCATTCATAATAGCGTTTGTTTCCTCGTTACTCCTCAGGACGATCACTTCAGCTCTCTCCGTGTGTCCGCGCAAGCGGCCCCGTCTTCACCCCAAAGATCGCATGTTCGACAGATGCTCACTCGGCTATAAATCCGCTATAGAACCGAAGCACCCCGGTGTCAAGAACGATAGACGTAGTGATCCATCTTGTCATTCAGCCTCTTTGGTAGTAAAAGAGGAGGAAAACAAACATGCAGGATACTGCAGGTGGCATTGCTCGCGAGACGAGTGACAGTGTTCAGTTAGGAGCAGAGGATTTTTTTTTTTTTAATACGGGGGAATTACGGGAAAATATTAATACGGGAGGACGGTGGAAAGAGGATTAAATCACGGTAGTTTCCGGCCAAACGGGGAGACTTGACAGGTATCGCCTCACACATTGCTCCCACTCTGCCGGGTGCATCTGCTTGAGCTGCCGAAAGAGATTTGTAGTGCTACTTCCCTTTGTTTTCACCGTCTTTTTACAAAGTTTGCACAACACATCAGTCTGTTCCGGGTCCGACCTTGCATATCCAAACAATGTCCATGCCACTGAAGTCACGTAACCCTTTTTTGGCACAGAATTGTCCTCAATGTCTTCTCTTTTTTCCACCTGCTCCATCTCTCATGCGTATCCCTGTTGTATCTGTTTGTTTGTTCTTCGTCTATTGCTCATTTCCAAACGAATGTTGACTGCAGTCTGTGATACAGCGCCAGTCCTCCAAATATGGCGACTGTGTGTATTACACGTGTTGGGTAAATATACCGGAGGGACAGGAAACATTAAACTCGATGTTGAGATTTAATTTTTTTAATATCGATTGAAAAAATAAAATCGAATTAATCGAATTAATTTGATATATCGCCCAGCTCTACTGTGAGCTATAGTGAAAATATTTTAGAACTTCTACATTTGTTTTGTTTACATTGCTCTTGCAGTTTTATTTTTTCACTTGGTCATATTTTGTTTTTTAGTACATTTTTTACTTTGGTTATTTTCATTTTATTTGTTTTTATTCATGCTTATCTCTTTTTGCTGTATTATTGTCTTTACTGCCGTAACAATGCTTATTGCCCAATAATATCATACTTCGATACTAAGATAATTAAACCAGTGTCCTCTTAAAGCTGGGGTCGGCGATTTTGGAAAACTAGCATGAATTTGAAAGTAGCATCTCCTCAGGGCTCCGCCTAGCCCCCCCACCCCCACCCCCCCGCTCACATGCACGTGCGCGGCTGATATATCCAGAAGACTGATTCAACTCCAAACCCTCAGCACAACGTGTTTCTTTTACACTACACCAAGTCCTGTCTCAGTCAGCGGTAAGAAAACACCAAACAAACATGTAAAGTTAATTAGTACTCACAGCCAGTGTTGATCAGGGTAAAGGTAGTTCCTCTGACATTCTCCACATAGCTGTCAAGTCTCCTGTTTTGGTCTTGAAACTACCGTATTTTCCATATTTTATCCTCTTTTCCACCGTCCTCCTGTATCAGTATTCTTCCGTAAATCTCCCATGTGATGATATAATAATAAAAACATTCCTCTGCCTCTCCAAACTGAACTCTGTCTCTAGCCTGAATGGGGTGGTAATGCTCCAAAATGATGGATGCCAACCGCCATAAAACCAAAGAAGAAGAAAAAGCCTTGCGAGAACGGCCACCTGCAGTAGCCTGGGTAGCAGCTATCGCGAGATTAGAGCAGCAGAACAAACTTAGAAAAACAAAGAGTTTATGTTAGATTTCTTGTACATCTGTTTTAAAATGTGAGGGATACTGGAGCTTGGTTGGGGTTGTGGGACGACTCACAGCGGGCTTCCCTTATTTCAAAGACAAAACTTGAAAGGTAAGCTTTCTCCCGCGGACTCTGATACGTATGAGCTCGGCTACGCGCACCGAGTCTGTGCACGCCGGGAAAATGCACGCGCAGCAGGCACGCAGAATGGCAGCGGGATTTGATTGGTTTAAAAACGGGTATCCCGGCATGATTATTGGTTGGGGTTTTCCCTGTTTTACTCCTGCTGTAGTTGTTATTTTTCGCTCTATTTTAAGAACACATTATGAGTTGATTACCATCGGGTTATAAAGACCATTTTAACGAGAATTAAAAAAAGTGTATCTAAATCAAATCGCAGACCCTAGCTTTAAAGTAACAATATGTAACTTTAACACCTTATCTTAACTGTTTTCAAGGCCATCTAACAGTGGAGAGTCAGTAAATAATGCGAATAGTCACTCCCTCTCTCCCCCTGTGCAGCCGTGACAGCTTCACTGGCGCTCTGTAACTCTTCGGCGCGAGCCGCAGTTTACTGCCGTAAAGCGGTTCAACTGTTGTACGGCTCCGGAGGAGTTCAGCTTATGGCCGATCTAAACAGAATCACAGTAGCGTGTGTCCTGTTTTTATGAAAGCTGAGGCTATGATATGAAAGAGGACTGTGACGGATGAGGACTGGGAAAGACAGAGGAGGAAAAAACGAGTAAAAAGCCGGACCAGAGAGAAGATTGGACGGGCTTTTAGCGATGTTTTGAACTACGTGAATCAACAGGCTGAAGTCAGACTGTGAGCTCTTCTGCTGCTGTCAGAGGGTGAGTAAAGAAGTCTTTATATGTTTGTTACTTGATTTGAGCTGCTGGGGTTTTATTCTGTCACTTTACTGATCAAAGAAATGAGAAAGAAATACGCCCTTACTGTAACGAGGCTCCGTCGTTACTGTTAGCATGTGTGTTAGCCTCACATGCTATTGTTATGAGTTATGATCGATTAGATTTATAATCTGATAATATTATTAGTAGTAGTACAGCAGTGATGTTGGGTGTTGAACACTTCAGAGGCTGTCAACCAACAATCAGATGATCTGAAGTTAGCTCATGTCCTGTTAATCTGTAATATTGGAGATGATTACATAGAAAACGTAACGCAGGTGCATGAGATGACGATTATATATTCTGTACAGTTCACTGTGGCATTGACCTCAGTATTTATTTCAGGTATCAGCTCAGGTGATCAGCATCAGCTTCAGACAGGAGACACTAACACCACCACAGGAGTCAGAAAACAGGAGATATGTTTTCTCAAATGTCTGCAGGGCTCAAAGTTTATGATTATAGTTTCTCTATTTACTGTCATAAATTAACCTTTGTGTGCTTGATCTATCCAAATAGTTAAAAAAGAACTGTGTGAAGGTTATTATTAGTATTATTGTACGTCTGTATGAAATGATAATAGGTACAATGCAGTGTGCTTCTGTAAACCTGTAAATCAAATAGTGTAATAAATACTGTATTTTATTTCTGATCTCTCTTCTATACCTGCCATATTTACAGTAACAATGTGCCTTTTTTGGGGGGGGGGGGGATTCATAAAGATTTTATTCTTTCATGGTGAAATAACAAACAGGTTTACTCATTGCAATCCATCTTATCTTCATACACAACAAAATGTACTCGAAATACTTGGTATTTGACAACTACAAACTAAACAGATGTGAAATAAAAAACTGTAAAATAAATGTCTTTTCTCTTTCAAGGTATCAACAGAACTACAATCAAAAATATCCCAGAGCTGGAGTTTATAGGATTTTAAAGACACAGAAGAACACAGTTACATCAAGACCTTCAGAAAGCCGTTATTCTGATGAGGATTCAAAATGGACCGAGCCTTCAATGATCCAGAAACCTGCTGCCAGTTTTTTCATTTCCACTTCAGCTCTTTCTCTGTATGATACAGTAAATAAGGGGGAGATTTGGGGCAGTTTTATTTTGCAAGTTAGCAAAAACTGATGTTTTGACACATGAGAATATTCTTCAATCATGTCTGATATCCTGCATATTTACTCTGAATAAAAACATTTCTACATGCTTCTATAAGTTGATATTCAGTGTTGTAGCACTTTTTCTCTTGCCTTTGAGGCATTTTTAGATTTTCCAATTCGATCTTTATCTCTGTTGTATTATTTTAGCCCTACACTCAGTTTTACCATCGCCTAATTTTTTCTGTATTTGTTCTAATTGTATAATGGTAAGTAGTTTTATTTTGTACTTCAGCAAACACCACGACATAACCCAGATGTCCTAATAACTCGATTTTCAACGTCCTGAACCAACTTCCTCCCAAGACTTGAACTGCCTTTTGTGAACAAATAAAGTTTTTTGTTATTGAAATGAGTAGGTCTGCAGTTTATGTTAAATATACTTTATTAATGTTAATAAAATGAGTTACACAGTATTATATTTGTGAGTTTTGCACATCATAACATAAAACACATTAGAAGGTCTCCTCTGGTCAGCTGGATCTCTCTGCTGCTCCTCCAGACCTCCTCATCTCTGATTCTTCTTCTCTTCTCAGGGGTCTGAACTGGAGGCTCAGTCCTGTGTCGAACATACACATCGAAGCAGAAAATTACACAAATGAACAGACGTAACATTACAGCGTAACTTTTTACCTAATGCCCGCTGTCTAACTCGTACGTGTTAAAGTTTTTCACAGCTGATGGAGTTTATTCTTTATGTCTTTCATATACTGTAGATGATGGTGTAGCTAAGCTGTGTCATCGCTCTGCTCCGTCATTATCAGTGTTTTCTTTGTATCATATTTAGCAGCTTTGCAGAGAGCATAGAGTCATCCTACCACAGTCATGTCTCAGAGGGCCTCAGCTTAGTTTACAAAGTTTGTAACGTAAAGTTTTCTCTGTTAGCGGGTAACAAACGAGTCCCTCCTGGGTCGCCATTATACATCAGCCACTCACCCCAGGCTAAAAGCTGCGGGCAAACTTACAGAATACACATGCAAACGCTGAGCTAACTACTGACTGCTAATGCTTGAAAAACGATATATTCGGAAAGAAACATGCTCAGACTATACCTTATCAGTCCACATGGTTTATATGTCTCTCTGGAGATCCTTTCGGCTCGCTGCTCCTTCCTCTTTATGTAAACAAATGCACGTTGTTGTGCGGCGCTGGGTTTTACGACGGTGCAGTCACACCAACGACCACAGAGGGAGCTAGAGAGCAGAATAAATGGAATCCTACATATTGGGCCTTTAAGTGTCCTCTACTCACTGTCAGTGTTTCCTGTTCTACTCACTGCAGTCAAATTAAAAGTAAAGTTACTGAATGTGAAAGAATGTGAACAAAATACACAAAATAAAAGGCAAGTAGTCACCGCACAGATTTACGTTCTGAACCAGGCTTTACACAGAGTCATAATCAAAGTATGTTATTTACCAGACTTAATCTCAGTTACTGGACTGAGAATGTTTACTGCTGAGGTGCTGCAGCATTTGATGACGTGCTAATATGCTAACTGTTTGACAACAGACACACCACAATGTGCTTCTATTTTCGTTTCAGCTTATAGTGATCCCACACTTGGGATACTTCCCGTCATTTCTTCTGCTGACTCTCTTCTTTCTGTCCCTCTCTTTTCTCTCCCTGCATGGTTTAACAATCTGTACTGCACGTCTTTATTTCAGCCTTGCAGCAGCGGAAGCAGCAGGCATGTTGCGCCACAGAAATGACTGTCCGTGTCAAACACCGTTCTCTGTATTGTGGTCCAGATTCAAACAAATCCTCGAGACATAAATTTCCGCAAGGATTTTCAGTGATCAAGTTACCCGGACTATTCAAGGAATCATTTCAGCTTGAAAAACATCAATAACTTTTGAGTCACTAGGCCGAAAGTCCAAGTCAGGTCACGAGTCATTGGTGTTCAAGTTTGAGTCGAGTCAAGAAGAAGACTGAAATCTTAAAAAGGCCAAACAGTTCCAAAGTCTTAAAAATATAAGGACAAATATCTCTGCTTGTTTACTGACATTCATACTGAAGACAATAGGCAAAGTTTCTCACTAAACATAAATGTAGTTTATTTTTAAGTCTCATCTGAACACATGAAGACGATCATTCACCTCCTGGACCTTAAATGCATCATATTTTAATGTTATACTATCCCAAGCTTACTTTTATCCTTCCAGTTTTGACTTTCATTTAAATGTTTGTTATAGTTTTATATCAAAAGGTATTTATTTACAAGTTTCTCTTTTTTTTACCATGGCTGATGTTGGTGTGAGAGAAGGACTGCCCCACACCAGCAGCAACAGATTTTATTTTTGGTTTTCATTTTTTTTCTCATTTTAGTTCAAAGTGCGGCAGACAGCAGAGCCTTAACCGAAATGATCACATCAGTGATTAAAAGCATGCTGTCTGTTCTATATTCATGTATTTTTAAATTACCAAATGATTGAGTTTCTGCAGATGCTCACAAAGTCTTGATTTTGTTTTTTTTTTTTTGGGGGTGACTATAAAAATCTTGTAAGTGTTATATTTCTCACTGTGTGGGGTCTTATATTTTAGATGGCAGGTTGGCCCAGGCTGCTTTAGGCCCGCTTCAGCAAATACAAATTAAAAATCATTGCAGCAGTTTTAGTAAACTTGAAATGTATTTATATCAAAGTGCAATCACACCTTCTTTAAGGTCAGTGCTCCTTTCCCTTTTTTGAAAGAATAAAATGATTTGACCTCTTATCAGATTAATATTTTGCAACCTGGTTGGTTAAAGAAGCTGTTTTAATCAAGTCAACCTTTTGGGTCATTATGGAAAAGTTAATCATGTACTGCACCTACTAGAAAAAAAACTAATCATTTTTCCTAAATTGAGCTCTTAAAATGATCCTGAAGTCTTAAGTGTGGCGGCAGAGAGTTTGCAGGACCCTGAATCAGGATCAGGCTCCCTTCAGTCTGGATCCCTCTAATCCTCTTTCCCTGGCGGTCTGACTGTGAGCCTTTTTCCCTGCAGGCCGGGCGGGCTCAAGTACGAGAAGGCCAAGGAGTGGAAGATCCCGTGTGTGAACGCTCAGTGGCTGTGCGACATCCTGCTGGGAAACTTTGAGGCTCTCAGACAGATCCAGCACAGCAGATACTCTAACTATACACTTCCAGAGCCTCTGATACCAAACCCACAGCTGGTCCAGAACCTGCTGGGTACGTACTGAACCACAAAGCACTGAAGAAACCTGAGTGAGATTTGTTAGACAGACAAGCCTCTTTTTAAAGTGAGGTGGATCAAAGGTTTAGCTTTAGTCACATGTCCAGGTGAGGAAGAAACCCAGTGTGGGCTCATTGACAGACTCGCCTGAAGAGAAAACGTAAGAGTAACAGAAAGAAACACCTAATCTCAGTAATAGAAAAGAAAACATCACATGATAGAAGACCCTGCAGTAAGACTTTAGCAGTTAATTGAGTTGACATCAGTTATGCTACATTCATTTTCTGATGGATGATGTTTTGAGGGCAAATATCGACTGATCCCAGAAAACATTAAACCACCTCCTGCTGCCAGGTTTGTAATAATATTTGTAGACTAGAGAGTAATTTACGAGACTATTACGTGTACATTAACTATGATTGAACTGAACGCTGGGCCTTTTTTGTGCAGAATCAGTCCCATGATATGTACAGGAATAAAAGTAAAAACTTTATCCACAGTTCCCTTTCAGTTAAACATTATTTATTAAAGATTTAAAAATTATTTGGTTAGACAATGAAGAAGTATTTGTGTTTCATGATTGTGATCTCATCATCAGTCAGAATAATCAAAACCGTTAGTTTTTCCACCGCTTCTTTATTTGAGGCTCCCCTTTATTTATTTTGGTATTATTATTCTTTGGGGAATTTTATGTTTTTATTTTAAGTGTAGAGATACAGTAGCTATCATGAGTGAGAGAGCAGGGAAGACATTCTGCAAATGGACCTCAGTCAGGGATCACAACAAAGCAGCTCCCCTGTGCATGTTTAGGTTATTTAACATTCCAAAATTATGTAAAAATACAACATTTTGGAGTAAAAAATTTCATTGTGTGATTTAATTTAGGATGTACTTTTTCGTCTCAACAGGTTATGTAGCTTTTGGTTATATGTGTGTATGTGTTTCTTTTCCTACACACATATACATATGTATACACACATATATATATGTATATATATATATATATATACATATATATATATATATATATATATATATATATATATATATATATATATATATATATATATATGTGTGTGTGTGTGTGTGTGTGTGTATATATATATATATATATATTAGATAGATATAGATAGATATAGATAGATAGATAGATAGATAGATATAGATAGATAGATATAGATAGATAGAGATAGATAGATAGATATAGATAGATATAGATAGATATAGATAGATAGATATAGATAGATATAGATAGATAGATAGATATAGATAGATATAGATAGATAGATATAGATAGATAGATATAGATAGATAGATATAGATAGATATAGATAGATAGATATAGATAGATAGATAGATATAGATAGATAGATAGATAGATATAGATAGATAGATAGATAGATAGATATAGATAGATAGATATAGATAGATAGATATATAGAGAGAGAGATAGAGGGATATAGATACATTGTTTGTGTATGTATGTATATACATTACATTACATTACAATAGATAGTGATTTATTAATCCCTTTTGAAGACTTCCTCAGGGAAGTTTGGATTCAGTGGCAGTTCAGTATTACAGATTACAGATTAAAAAACATCTTTAAAAATGAGATCCAAACAAAAATATAAATAAGTATAAATGAAATAAAAATAAACATAGCCTTTAATAAGTATTTGTATAAAAAACATACACATATTTGATATATAAATTATATACTAGTATATAATATATTGGTATATGTATACATGTACACTCTATTTGCCCAAAGTATTTGCTCACCCATCCAAATAATCAGAATCAGGTGATCCAATCACTTCCATGGCCACAGGTGTATAAAATCAAGCACCTAGGCATGCGGACTGCTTTTACAAACATTAGTGAAAGAATGGGTCGCTCTCAAGAGCTCAGTGAGTTCCAGCGTGGAGCTGTGATAGGATGCCACCTGTGCAACAAGTCCAGTTGTGAAATTTCCTCACTCCTAAATATTCCACAGTCAACTGTCAGCTGGATTATAAGAATGTGGAAGTGTTTGGGAACGACATCAACTCAGCCACCAAGTGAGAAGCCATGTAAACTGACAGATAGGGGTCAGCGGATGCTGAGGTGCATAGTGCGAAGAGGTCGCCAACTTTCTGCAGAGCCAATCACTACAACCTCCAAACTTCATGTGGCCTTCAGATTAACTCAAGAGTAGTGTAGAGAGCTTCATGGATGGGTTTCCATGGCCGAGCAGCTGCATCCAAGCCTTGCATCACCAAGTAAAATGCAAAGCATCGGATGCAGTGATGTAAAGCACGCCGCCACGGGACTCTAGAGCAGTGGAGATGCGTTCTCTGGAGTGACCAATCACGCTTCTCCATCTGGCAATCTGATGGACCAGTCTGGGTTTGGAAGTTGCCAGGAGAACGATACTTGTCGGACTGCATTGTGCCAAGTGTAAAGTTTGGTGGAGGGGGGATTATGGTGTGGAGGTGTTTTTCAGGAGCTGGGCTTGGCCCCTTTGTTCCAGTCAAAGGAACTCTGACAGCTTCAGCACACCAAGACATTTTGGACAATTCCATGCTCCAACTTTGTGGGAACAGTTTGGAGCTGGCCCCTTCCTCTTCCAACATGACTGTGCTCCAGAGCACAAAGCAGGTCCATAAAGACATGGTGTGGATGAACTTGACTGGCCCGCACAGAGTCCTGTCCTCAACCCGATAGAACACCTTTGGGATGAATTAGAGCGGAGACTGAGAGCCAGGCCTTCTCATCCAACATCAGTGTGTGACCTCACAAATGAGCTTCTGGAAGATTGGTCAAAAATTCCCATAAACACTCCTAAACCTTGTGAACAGCCTTCCCAGAAGAGTTGAAGCTGTTATAGCTGCAAAGGGTGGACCAACGTCATATTGAACCCTATGGATTAGGAATGGGATGTCACTTAAGTTCATATGCGAGTCAAGGCAGGAGAGCGAATACTTTTGGCAAAATAGTGTATATGATAACATTTGTGTATGTGTGTGTGAAAGAAAAATGTGCCAATAAAATTTTACAGTATCTCACAGAGGTGGGAACATCCCTCACTTTTCGACAAATACTTAAATATATCTTATAATGGGACAACAGTGAGGAAATGACACTTTGATATAGTGTACAGTAGTGAGTGTCCTCTCAAAATAACAACACACAGCCGTTAATGTCTATACTACTGGCAACAAAAGTTGCCACCTTCCTTCTGAGGACGCCCCAAAGATGCTCAATAGTTTGTTAAAGAAGCTGAGGTTAATGGTGACGGACTGGCCAAGCATGTCTCCAGACATGAACCCTACTGAGCATCTGTGGGGCACGAGGTCTCTAACATCTACCAGCTCTGTGATGTGGTCTTGGGGTGGAAAAGGATTGCAGTGGCAAAATGTGAAGCTCTGGTGAACTCCATGCTCAAGAGGGTTAAGGCAGTGCTGAATATGGTGGCCACACAAAATGTTTGACACTTTGGGCCCAATTTGGACACTGCTGTCCCGTGGGAAGATATAGTTAGTAAAATATTAGCTGAAGTGTGAGGGATCTACTCACTTTTGTGAGATTGTGTATGTGGTAAACAGCACTTACATTGAACTGTATGCTGTTTCTTGTCAAAAGTCAGAGTATTAAATGATTCCCAGTTCAGAGAATTTTGCATTTTATTCCCTTTTTTTTGTTTGTTTATTTTGGCAGCTGCTTGGAGATCTCCAATCAAAGTCTCTCCTGAATCTTTAGCTGTAAGTTTAAACCATTCTTTTTTTTCTTTTTTTTTGTTGTGTCAGAAACAGATCATTTATTGATCACATATGCATGTGGACAAAATTGTTTGTACCCTTCCTTTAAAAAAAGAAAAAACCCAAATTGTCACTGAAGTAACTTAGAACTGAATAAGTAATAAATAAAAATTTGCAGATAATCAACTAATGAGAATCAGATATTGCTTTTGAATTTTGGTTCAACATAATTATTTACAATGACAAAATGATGAAACTGGCTTTGACAAAAATGATTGAACCCCTACGAAAGATTGAAATTAATTCAAGGTGTGTCCTGTAATTAGCATCACACGTGTCTCCATGCTTGTAATCAGTCATTCTGCCTATTTAAAGGGTAAAAAGAAGTCAATGTGCTGTTTGGTATCATGGCTAATACAAATGGTGACTAGAGAGCCCAGAACAACTTCCAACGAGATTAGAGGTGAAATCCAAGATCAAGGTTCATCAGTATCAGGTCACACCATCTGTCACTGTTTGAGCCAAAGTGGACTGAATGGAGAACATCACTGTCACAAGCAAACAATAAAATAGCGAGACTGGAATTTGCCGAAATATATATTGACAAGCCACAAAGCTTCTGTGAGAATGTCCTTTGGACAGATGAGACAAAACTAGAGCTTTTTGGCAAATCACAATCAGCCCTATGTTCACAGATGGAAAGAACACTTTAGCTACTGTAAAACATGGAGGAGGCTCAGTTATGTTCTGGGTCTGCTTTGCTGCATCTGACAAAGGGTGCCTTGAATCTGTGCAGATAAATGAAATCTCAAGACTATCAAGACATTCTGGAGTGAAATGTGCTGCCCAGTGTCAGAAAGCTTGGTCTCAGTTACAGGCCATGGGTCCTCCAACAGGATAATGAGCCAAAACACACAGCTAAAACACCCAAGAATGGCTTAGAACAAAACAGACTATTCTGAAGTGGCCTTCTATGATCCCTGATCTACAACCCCAAAACCAGTGAAGTTGGCACGTTGTGTAAATCGTAAATAAAAACAGAATACAATGATTTGCAAATCCTTTCCAACCTATATTCAATTGAATACACTGCAAAGATAAGATATTTAATGTTTGAACTGAGAAACTTTATTTTTTTTCTGCAAATATTAGCTCATTTGGAATTTGACGCCTGCAACATGTTTCAAAAAAGCTGTCACAAGTGGCAAAAAGACTGAGAAAGTTGAGGAATGCTCATCAAACACTTATTTGGAACATCCCACAGGTGAACAGGCTAATTGGGAACAGGTGGGTGCCATGATTGGGTACAAAAGCAGCTTCCCTGAAATGCTCAGTCATTCACAAACAAGGATGGGGCGAGGGTCACCACTTTGTGAACAAATGCGTGAGCAAATTGTCCAACAGTTTAAGAACAACATTTCTCAACGAGCCATTGCAAAGAATTTAGGGATTTCATCATCTACGGTCCATAATATCATCAAAAGGTTCAGAGAATCTGGAGAAATTACTGCAAATCACTGTGTAAAGGATATCACCACATGGGCTCAGGAACACTTCAGAAAACCACTGTCAGTAACTACAGTTCTTCGCTACATCTGTAAGTGCAAGTTAAAACTCTACTATGCAAAGCCAAAGCCATTTATCTACAACACCCAGAAACGCCGCCGGCTTCGCTGGGCTCGAGCTCATCTAAGATGGACTGATGCAAAGTGGAAAAGTGTTCTGTGGTCTGACCAGTCCACATTTCAAATTGTTTTTGGAAACTGTGGTCGTCATGTCCTCCGGACCAAAGAGGAAAAGAACCAGCCGGACTGTTATAGGCACAAAGTTCAAAAGCCAGCATCTGTGATGGTATGGGGGTGTATTAGTGCCCAAGGCATGGGTGACTTACACATCTGTGAAGGCACCATTAATGCTGAAAGGTACATACAGGTTTTGGAGCAACATATGTTGCCATCCGAACAACGTCTTTTTCATGGACGCCCCTGCTTATTTCAGCAAGACAATGCCAAGCCACATTCTGCACGTGTTACGACAGCGTGGCTTCGTAGTAAAAGAGTGAGGGTACTAGACTGGCCTGCCTGTGGTCCAGACCTGTCCCCCATTGAAAATGTGTGGCACATTATGAAGTGCAAGATACAACCTAGAGACCCCAGGCTGTTGAACAACTTAAGCTGTACATCAAGCAAGAAAGGAAAAGAATTCCACCTCAAAAGCTTCAAAAATTGGTCTCCTCAGTTCCCAAACGTTTACTGAGTGTTGCTAAAAGGAAAGGTGATGTAACACAGTGGTAAAAATGCCCCTGTGCCCAGCCATTAAATTCTAAGTTGATGATTATTTGCAAAAGAAAATAAAGTTTCTTAGTTCGAACATTAAATATCTTGTCTTTACAGTGTATTCAATTGAATATAAGTTGAAAAGGATTTGCAAATCATTGTATTCTGTTTTTATTTACGATTTACACAACGTGCCAACTTCACTGGTTTTGGGGTTGTAAATCCTGTTTTACATTTGTGGAAGGAGCTGAAACATACAGTCTGGAAAAGACACCCTTTTTATTTATTATAACTTTGATCAGTTTCAAGTTGTGTCAGTGTTCACTGTGTGTTTACCTTTCTTTGACAGAACAGTTTTGTCCATGTGTGTATTGCTGATCAGCCTCTCTGTCCCTGTACCAGAAGAGTTTAGTTCTGCCCCATTTAAACTGTGCTGTCTTTATCTAGAGTCTCCAGCTGCAGCTCAAACAGAGGATTGGAGACCAGCCAGCTAATAAGAAGGCCAGGTGAGGGCGTGGCACCGGTCAGACATTATTGATCCTGATCTGCATGGATTAATGGTATTGAAGACGTTATCTGTGTGTGTGTGAATGCAGACTGGATGATGTGCAGTCTCCAGGTCAGAAGCTCCCTCCTGAGTCCACTCCTCGGGTCATGTTCACAGGGTTTGAACCTAACCAGGTGCAGCAGTACACGAAGGTAACTCGCACAAACACACTATAAAGACGACAGAATGCAGAAATGACACTGCACCGAATCAGAGAGCTGCTGTGCAAACACTCAAGGATTTGGGTCTCTGCTCTGTGAAATTCAGTTTCCACTAAAAAAATTCTGGCAAACTGTTTTATTTGGAGGTCAAGAAATGTAAATGGTGCCTTGAATTGGTAAGACTTTGACAATCGTGGGACAAATGGTTTTGCCTGCATGTAATAAGGAATAAAAGCTCACTTGACTCACAGATAGATGTGCCTGTATAGATAAATGAAAAGATAAATAGGTGGGTGAAGGCCCTATTGATCTTGAAGGAAAGTCTAGCACCCGACAGCAGTGATTAAACACACTTGACATGTGAAGGAATAAGTTTGAGATCATCAGCACCTGCTGCCTCCGGATTCAAACTACCCCGGTGGTTTCAGCCTTTGCTGTGGTGCCTCTGTTGGATGTACCTTTTAGCCACATGTGCCCTACGATCACCTGCAAACGGAGAGACGTCAGGGTGAATGCTGCTGCCTTGCTCAAGGGTGCCTCACCAGTGCCCAGGAAGTCAGCTGGCACCTCTCCAGCAACCAAACCAACTTCCAAACACGGCTCAAGTGCTAGAGGACTGATCTCAACGCCCAGAAAGTAAGGCTCCCTGTGCACTGTCTATCTGTCTGTCTGCAGAGGTTACACTCGTTAGGTGGGGAGGTGGCCAACAGCAGTCAGAAGGTGACCCACCTGGTGGCCTCTAAGGTGACTCGGACCGTGAAGTTCCTGACCGCCATGTCTGTGGTCAAACACATCGTCAGCCCCGAGTGGCTGGAGGAGAGCTGGAGGAGCCAGAAGTTCCTCGGTAGGTCTCAGAGTTAGTCAAAGCTTGTCCATGAGAGCTCAGGCTGGAGAACATCATCAAGCCTTAAATATGGAGATGTCTTTGTTTCAGTGTCAGAGATTTTAATTGCTAATCAAGTGTCATTGAACATCATCTTTGTTAGTGCTGGAAAATCAAAAGATATTTTGACTTTTAATCCAAAAAAATATATTCATGTGTTTCCAGGTCTGTTCAGAAATGATAATATTGAGGCACATCATATATGTAAAATCAATTGAACATAAATTAATGACTAATAAGGTGAGTTTAAATGGTTTCTGCAGATCCATAAAAGTCTCAAACCAGATTTAAAAACATGTTGAGGAGCCTGGTTGATCTGAAGTTTCAAAGTACTATACTGAAGATGTCTTAATCTTCTTCAGCTGAGGGTTTTTCTAGTCCGATGGTTTTGGCCTCCTAATGCAGGTTCTCCTGTGTGTTTGTCTGAATGTGTGCAGATGAGCAGCCATACTCTCTGAGGGACGCTGAGGCTGAGATGTTGTTCAGCTTCAGTCTGGAGGAGTCGCTGAGGAGAGCTCACAGCACGCCGCTCTTCAAGGTTAGACCACACCACTGAACCAATGAACACAGAAATGACTGGAGACTCTGTCCTCTGCCTCAAACTGTTTCTCTCTCTCTGCTCCTGCTGCAGGGTAAATTCTTCTACCTGACCCCAGGTGTGTGTCCCAGCCTGGGCACCATGAAGCTGATCCTGGAGAGTGCTGGAGGAAAGCTGCTGATCAAACAGCCGTCCTATAAGAAGATCATGGAGCACAAACAGAACAAGGTCCTGGAAAGTCCTGGAATCCTTACAGGAGTCTGGAATAAATCGGATTGTTTGTAGAAAACTCTTTATGTTGCGTGTTATAAGCATGTCGTAAGGTGTCATTAAGATGATAATAAATCCTGAAACCTGTTTGATTCTGTGTTGCAGAATCTTCCAGAGATTATTTTGATCTCCTGTGACAACGACCTCCACCTGTGCCGAGAGTACTTCATGAAGAACATTGGTAACACACATTTAACCACAATGATTTGAACTCTCTGAAAACATCTTTAATCATCCAAGTTAGTCCAGTCTTATTCTTCAGAAGAACATCTTCATCAGCAGAAAAGTTTGCAGACAGATGTGAGATCAAATAAACTGAGTTCTGAAACATCATCAGTTAAACATAGGATACAGTTTAATGACTTGAAGCCAAGGAACAAACCGAGACCTCAGAAGTCTCACTATTTATATCAACTGCCTGGGTCAGAATGTTCCAAATGTTAATTTTCATTTCTATGCTGATGTTTTTTTATTGCTGTGCACCTACACCTGCACTAGCTTTTGTAAAGCATGCTTTTGATCTAGTCCAAGATCAGCTTAGGCAGCTGCCACTTGTTCTTAATGTAGAGAAAACTAAACTAAACTCATGTTATTTTTACTTAAGAGCAACAAAGGGAACGCTGTCACTAGGAATATGTTGGATTTTGACGGTCAAGAAATTGAGCTAGTATCTGCTTTGAAATATCAGCAGTTTTTACTTGATGAAAACTTGTCTTTCAAAGAGCATATTCAGCATGCTGCTAGAAAGCTGAATGTTTTACTTGGTTTTATTACAGAAACAAGTCCTGTTTCTCTTTTAATGTTAAAAAAAGACTAGTCAAGTTGATATTTTTACCTCTTCTTGATTATGGGGATGTTTTTTACGTGAATGCCTCTGCAGAGTCTGAAAATGTTGGACAGTGTGTATTATGGAGCTCAGAGATTCATCACAAACTGTGGATTTCTGATTCATCACTGCACTTTATACTCTAAAGTCAGTTGGACTTTAAGTGCATGTCAGCTTGGACACTGGTGCGTGTTCATCTACGAAGACATTCTTGGTAAAATTCCAGACTATATTTCCTCCTTATTAATCTTGAAGGACGCATTACGTAGCCTGAGATCAGTGAGCTTTCTACAGTTAGCCGAATTATGAAAGAAATGGTAAATGGACTTGGGCTTATATAGCGCTTTTCTAGTCTTGGACTACTCAAAGCTGCTTTACACCGCAGGTCACACCTACCCATTCATACCCATTTGCACTCACATTCACTCACTGATGGTTCAGAGTTTCTATGTTAGTTACCCATCAGTATTTCTAACACATTCACACCCTTTCATGCCCATTTATACACCACTGACGCAGCAGTGGGAGCAACTTGGTTTTAAGTGTCTTGCCCAAGGACACATCGCCATGTGTCGCCTGGAGCTGGGCTTGAACATGCAACCTCCCGATGACTGACCAAGCGCACTATCCAACTGCACCACCGACGCCCCAAGAAGGCCTTCTCTGCATTTCCTACATGGATAAATCTGCAGACTGAGTTTAAGCTGCAAAACTTGGTGTCTCTGAATGTCTATAAATCTGCAGCAAAAACTCTGACATACAGACTTTCTAAATGTCTCTTTTAATGGATGACTTTTGTTTTCCTCACTTATTTGTACTGTATTGAGTCTGTGTGACTGGTTGTTGAAATTGTGTTTTGCTGCCATTCTTGGTCAGGTCCCCATTGAAAAAGCTGATCTCAGTGTAACCTTATCCCGGTTAAATAAAGGTTAAAAAATAAAGTGGGGCTCTCTTTACACCCTCCAAGTGAGCTTGAGCTCTGTTTAGCAGTGGGTGTGAAGCCATCCAAATCAACAAGGATCAAATCTGCTGAGCAAACCAAGGAGCAGTTCATTCCTCTTATAACAGCTCAAAATCTACAAGTCCATGAGGAACAGCACACAGATCTCTGCTGGAAATATTCCGTCTTCATCTGAGCAGCATAGATACTCCATCTTTATTTCATCACTCAGTATACTCATGAGCTGCTTTGGGCTAAACGAGTTGTTACTGGATGGCATGGTTGAGCAACAACAGGCCAGATCGCAGGAAAGAAGACTACAGCTGCAGCTCCATCTAGAGTCAGGAGGCTGTATTACACTCATGTATGGCTGTTGTTCAGTTTCTGGAGTGTTTGGTTACGGTAAAACTGCAGAACAGGAGAGTAGAGCTAAAGGTGGACCTTACGGACTGAGGCTGGAAGGCAGCAGGACCTCAGATCAGTGATTGTTGGAGCTGCAGGAAAGCTGTGACGATGAAAGAAAAGCTCCATGGACCGTGTCAAACAGTTTAGTTTACACAAACTGTTGTTTTAGCACAAACTTGGTCTCCTGATGTTGTTTCTTACCTTTGTTTCTCCAGATGTCCACAACGCTGAGTTCATCCTCACCGGAGTTCTAACACAGAAACTGAACTACGACTCATATCCTTTTCAGCCAGTCAGGATCAAGTTTATCATGCATGCTGTTCTCCCAGTTCTTAGGCTTGACACACCAACCAAACACAGGCCTGTTTGATCAGCAAAGGATGGATCCATAATATTTGATTTTCTGTCTTTTTCTGTTTTTATGTTTCTGATCATCAGCTGAAGCAGAGACTTTCCACATTTGACCAGCATGAACGTGATCTCTGTTTAAACACTGTGTGTTTGTTAGTGGTCTGCCTGCTCTTTACTCATTTAATCATGGGTGTGTCAGCCTGTTTCTTTAACAGTCACACGTACAGATTCACCTGATGAAGAGTCATCATCGTGAGGATGAGGAGTGTACAGCTGTCCGATTTTTCTATCTGCAGATTTTTGTCTTTTTGTAGCTTTTTGTAACCAGTTTGAATAAATACATAAATGGATGATGTTATTTTTGTGAAATGAATGTTTAAATTATGGAGGATTTTAACCTTTTCCAGTTCTCATAGAATGTGTCAAAGCTGTCCATTGCTTTTGGAATAAAACTACATCTGTTTGTGGAAAAAAGCCTGGACTTCACTCTTTTTATGGCCTTACGTGGACGTTACTCTGTTTGTAGCATTATGTTGGCTTTGGTCTGTCATCTTAAGTGGATTTCACTCCATATGCAGCCTTTAGTGGATATGATTCACTGGCCTTAACTGGATTTTACTCTGTAGTTTTAAGTGAATTTTTCTTCTGAATGTGGCCCTTAGTGGATATTAGTAAGTCCGTGGTCTCAAGTGGATGTTGCTCTGTCTGGGGCTTTAAGTCAATATTGCTCTGTCAGTGGTTTAAAGTTTATATTACTCTGACTGTGGTTTCAAATCAATATTGCTCTGTCTGGCTTTAAGTGGATGTTGCTCTGTCAGTGGCTTTAAGTAGATAGCTATGCAGTCTCCAGTGTAAAGCAGCTCATTCTAAAATAACAGCAACATTTAATCACATTTAGCTTCAAACCATGTAAAAATGATTGGTGTGATTTTTTTATGACCTTATAGAATATTTACAACACAATTTGTCATCTTAGAAATATCTTAGTTAAATTTAAATACCAAATGTAACATAAATTATAAATGTGTCAAATCTTAATGTTAATTTTACATGTGAATGATAAATGCTAAAATAACATAAATGTTACCTCTACATATAAATCTTAATGTTAGCCATAATATAAATGTCACATGTAAATATAAATCTCAATGTAAAATGTAAATATTAAATTTAAATGTAAATGTTAAATCAGAATATTAAATCTTATTGGCATCGTGGGATTTGAGTAGGTGGTATGGATGCTATTTAATAGAGGGGCACTAACATAAGACATAAAATGATCCTGCCATGTTTAACCAGAGGGCTTTGACCTCGACATGTCTGCTATAGTGGGTTGATAAACTGACAAACTAAAAAATTAATCCAAGGTGTAGTTACTTTTAGGATGGATAATCTTCAGATATTTACTCCCCATTAGCTACATTTCTGTAATGTGTTTTGACGTTTTTAAGCTAAGGTAGGTAGGTGTGGCCATTGGCTATGATAAGTACTTCTGTGTCAAGAAAGGTGCACCTTCAACTGCACATCAACTATTTTTTTTTTTACCTCAGTGAAACACAAGCTAATATATGGAAGCCCTTTGAAAAAAAGGAATTTAGGAACTTATAAAATGGGAGAGTCTCAGACTCTGCAGCAGTTCAGCAGAGATGTGGACGAGATCGAGGCCTGGGTTTTTTTTCGAGCCTAAACAGTGCTATAGCGTACTTCCGCAGTGCACGTCTACGCGCGCTACGCTATAGCACTGTTTAGGCTCGAAAAATGTACTAAATGACCTCGTTTCGAATTAATTATGGACGTTACCCGCTCAGGACACTTGGATTACAGCGGACGAGCAGTATGAAGGAAAACAGGCACGTTTTTGTGGACTTTTATGGACCTTTTTCTTCGGGCTCCGTCGTCCCTTGTTAGATGGAAGTATGTTCACAGCGAAAATCACCCCGGACCTCCAGCTGCATTTGAGACATCAAAAAAGTGCTCCAGAGTGTTGCTCAGCATGAGGGTGAGTAGAAAATGAGGCCAAATCGTTGTTTGGGTGTAGTGTTCCTTTAAATGCACCAGTGTACCTCATTCTTCAATTTGAAATAAGTTAACAATGAGAAATCCTGCAGACAGTGTTTTCCTTTTAATTAGCGACAAGCTATGTGCCCACTGGCAACTTTTGTTGCCACTCACAGAAATAAGCCCATGAACAAATAAATATTTATCCCAGGTAAAATTTTTTGGTGGAGGGTTAATCTAGAGATGTGAATAATTAAATAATTATTCATATGTTTTGGAAGAAAGCATTAGAAATGTATGAAAATGACCTCTTTCCAGTTAGCATCATGGATGTATTATTTGAACTGGATGCCGGACCGAAAATGGCGCCCGTTCATTTCTATTGGAGTTGCTCACCCAGTGCATACGCCGAAAAAGTTTTTGGCTTCCAGGTTACTTCTGCGTTATTTGGCCCATATAGCATGCGCAGTAGTGTCCTCTCCCATGATGCTTCACGTCAATGGGAACGAGCAAAGCGTGGTCTTGATGAAGTGACGCGCAGCCACGACAAAAATCTACCGCGGATAAAATTTACAGTATGAGAGATGTACAAACTCAAATGATGAATTTTAGGGCACATGATCTGACATGATCATTTTTATTAAACTTTTGTGAGAAGAATCAAATTGGTACACAAGAGGTTTTACTGTTAATTTCTTTAATAAACTGAAATTGCTTAAAAAAAAGGTAATGCTTCAAAATCGTATTTGTCAGTAATCATTAACAAATTAAAGGCTGTTATAACCATTACCTCAAATACCCCACTTCTTGGCTTATTTTTCAAAAACATGCATAGTTTAGGTTCTTTACCTATTGAAAAACGAGAGTTTTTAAAGAAATAGCTCATAATAATAACATATATTACATAAAAAAACTAATATTTTTTATATCTATGATTAGTTCATGAGTTATTGAAAACATTTAAAGCTGTGAAATTAGAAAAAAAAATTGATTTAACATTTCTGTTATATGGAAGTCGTAAGAGGCCATGTTTTTTCCATGTTTTTTAGCACCGTTTTGTCGTGATAACGACTTAATTCAGTCGTTTTCCCGAGATCTCGAGTTATGTCGTTTTCTCGGTATAACAAAGTTTGTTTTCTCGAGATCTCGACATAAATAAGTTGTTATCACAGGATAACAACATAAATAAGTTACACTTTTATGAGAGGAGCCATTTTGGCACATGAGGGACTTTAATGTTAAATGCTTGAATAAACTCTTAATTGTTCCTAAAACAAATAATGCTTCAAAATCAATTTAGTTAGAAGTTACTGACCTCGTTAAGGCTGTATTAACCTCACCCCAAATACTCCAATTTAAAACTTTTTTTTTTAAGTATTTTTGGGTTTTCCCCATCGAAAAAACACGGGGTTTTGTTGCAAAAAAAGCGCATTAAAACAAATAAAAATTAAGAAATAATAAAAAAAAAAACTTTATATTCATTTTTGAGTCACGAGTTGTTGAAAAGATTTTAAGCTTTATGTATTATTTTTTAGGTGCCTCAAGGTTTAAGCTAATGACCATTTTCTACTGAATACTGTACGTGGGTCACAATTATATTTATGTATTTAGTTATATAGGCCTATTTATTATTAGGCCATATTGTCCTGGTGTTTATTTTCCGTCTGGGATTCAAAATGGTTTTGTAGGCTATTGAACCACTGTCACTGTCATGAAACACATAGAAAATATGTCGAAAACAGTGCATATTAATAAAACTGTCAATTATAGTGATGTTACAGGAATATCATTCATACAAATGAACAAATGAAAATACTAAATTTGTGATGAAATTTATAATGAAATTAACTTTATTAAAACACACACAGTGTTGGGGTGAACGGTGTGATGGAAGTACTGCACTAAAAGTGAACTAAAATATACAGGCTACGAAATAAACAAATACAACAAAACAAACTCAAAAAGTCACCCTCACCTTCCCTGATCTATTCCTCACCAAATGCATAAAAAATAAACCAGCAAAAAGCACAATCAGGTGGTTTAAACAACAACACCAAATAAAACAATAATAATGATTAATAACACCTCACCTGATAGTGATTTTTAAGGACCTCAGCAATATTTTAAAAATATATATAATTTCCCAAAGTGGAAAAATGAACTTCATCGCGCAGGTATAGACCAGGGCTGTCAAATTTGATGTGAGGGTGACTTAGAACAAGACCCCCCAAACCATGAACAAACGTGTTCGTCACACTGTTCGCCCATCTCTGTGCTTTATTGATCCGTCCTGGCCTGGCCAACACCCACCACCCCCTTTCAGTGATGTCCAACCAGACCAGGACCAGATCAGGGAACTTCTGGTGGAGGGACTGCATGTCAATCTTCACCCTCTCCACCAGATCCACACTCCTCCGCTTTCCTCGGTCATTGCCCCCACAGACAATGACCAGGGCCCAGTATTTCAAACATAATCAACCAGGATTAATCCTGGTTGTTTGGATTAAACCCAGATCTGATCCAAAATTGGAAATTTCAAACAGCATTTAATCTTGATAATTTAAATCCAGATTTGGAAATCCAATCCTGCCTTTAATCCAGATTTGAGCCTGTGTTGGGTATTTCAAAACTTCAGTTCCAAATCTGGATCAGTTTTATCCTGAAAAACAGCATTAAATTCAGGGTAGGATCAGAGTGTGATCCCATGTATTAGTTCCACATATACTCATCGATAGATAGCTTTTACTTGCATTTCTCGCAATCATTAGTAGAAAAAGATATTTCTAATAAATTAAACCTCTTCATGTACAGTTTTTTTTAACAGAAAAAAATCCAAATTTCACAATTGTCAGAAAAGTAATTCAAACAAACATTTCCTCAACCCAAAATTGAAACACTTAAACTTAAAGTTTTCACACAACTTTTCCATTTGCTTTTCCAGTAATTGTATTTTTAACTTGATGTGTTCTTGCTGAAACATGGTAAGTTTTATTTGTTCCTTAGCAAGTAGAATTTGCTGGTGTGCTCGCTCAGTTTCCATCTTGAGGAGATTTTGGTAGGCATGATCCTCATCATGATGCCTCTTCCGGTGATGTCTTGGTGGAGGTACAGGGGGAACCTCCCCACAGCTCTGTCGAGGGGGAACCTCCCCACAGCTCTGTCTTGTGCTTGGCTCCCCTTCTGGTTCTATGGGAACAACAGCGAGTATGGTCTCTGCTGCGGAGAGATCAAGAGGTTGTGACCCCGCAGATTCGCCTGCATCAGCTGACACAATGCCGTGCAAAGCATGGGAGCTCTCACCACCAATGATATCAAGTACAGAATTTGTAAATTTGCCACACTTATATTGTTTGATCCCTGTTTCTGGGTTTTTAGATTCAGTAAGGTCCTTTGTTGCCTTCTGTTTCAAGTTTTTCCATCTTAACTTTACTTGGTCCACAGTCCTTCGCTCACCACTCCCAGTGGCATTTACCTGTAAAGAAATGTTAGTTTAGATTAACACCAATAAAAGACACTACAAATAAGTGTTCCAAGTTTGAAGTTTTTTACCAATTTAAAGTATAAAACAAATCCAAAGGACCGATGTCTTAAAATAAATTGCTCTTATTAAAGTGAGACACTGCAGGTGAATAGGGCTAAAAAAAAAAAAACTTTATGGATACCAATCTGAAACGTTTGCTGTAGATCACATCAGTGACCTACAGCAAACGTGAGAAAAACAAAAAAAAACCTATTGCCCAAAATGTCTATATTTTAAACTAAAATTTAGATCCAAACTTTAATGGTGGATGGAGCCTGGTTTAAATTATGGTTTCATTTTGTTGATATTATGTACATAGATTTGCTCATAGGGGATTTTGGATGTCTTAAACTTTTTAATAAACCAGTTTTAAGTGAAAAAAATCTGGTTTTCTTAATATGTAATTTCTAGTCTGATTTATTGAATAAGATCTAACCCCACAAGATAAGGCAAAATTAGAATGTCAACTTCTTAGCAAAGCTTCAATATGTTAAGTCCAAGACTGGAAAGTTTTGTGTCTGTAGGAGCTGCTGTGGTGAAAATTTCTACAATACTAGAAAAAACACATATGGAGAAACGTCGAAGCAGTGCTGCAATTAGATCAGGCAGTTTATTTGGTTTCAGGTGAAAGTTTATATGTTCATAGAGCAAACTGGCCCATAATAAAAATGAGTTTTGCCTGCAGTGTCTCCTCTTTACGATAAATCAACTTACTTGAAGAATATTGTACATATTTTTAGGATACTCTTTGAAGTATATCACAGAAAAAAAAATAATGAGAAAAGTGACCTATTAGTATAACAACAAATAAAAATAAGATGGTCATTTTGTATGCAAAAAAGCTCAAGGAATGAGTGTAAATGGTTTTACCTGCTGGGTTACTTCTGCCCAAATAGCATTTTTTGCTCTTGTGGTCAGAGAACTTTGTCCAGGCTCGCTGAAATTCCCAAAAAGTGTTTTGTAATTGGCTCAAACACCTTCTTGAAGAATGTTGGTTTCGGCTGTTGAAAAATTGCATCGTTCTGGTCTCCATGATGTTTGAAACTCACTGATGAAGATGAACTCTATAAAGGCCTTCTCTGTGACGAAGGCAAGGTAAAAACAGGTGTGACAGCAGAGATCACAGGTTTTTAAATTTCCCCCTGTGTGACCTAATTGGCAACATGGCTTCAATTGTGCATGAGCTTCGGCATCGCAGGAGATCATACAGGCCAAGGCAACATGTTGACCGTCCAAAACTTCTTCAGCAGTACTTCAGTGAAGAACTGTACACAAGGTATCGATTAAGGAGGGATGACATTTCATACTTGTGCGGTGTTCTTCGTCCTTATCTGAAAAGACGGACCATGAGGAGTCATGCCTTGACAGTGGAGGAACAGGTGCTGATTGCTCTGCGTTTCTTTGCCTGTGGCTCATTTTATCAAGTCATTGCAGATGGAATAGCAGTAACAAAAGCCACAGTGGGATATGCGGTGCATTCAGTGGCATCAGCACTTTCTAGTATGCTGAACATTTATGTCAAATTCCCAGAAAGCAACAGTGAAATATCAGACATCAAACGAAGGTTCTTCTCTATGGCCTCAATGCCTAATGTTATTGGTGTGATTGACTGCACACTTATTCACATTCAGGCCCCACATGAGAGAGAGTGGGAATATGTCAACAGGAAGGGAAGCCACAGTATTAATGTGCAGCTCATTGGCAATGCAGATTTCAAAATCACCAACTGTGTCGTTAGATGGCCAGGATCTGTCCACGGTGCTCTGATTCTGAGAGAAAGTAACATACACCAGAGATTCCGGAATACTCCACCAGATGGCATACTTCTTGGTGATAGTGGCTACCCTCTACCCCGTTGGCTAATGACACCATTTTCAAATGTGACCAGTGCCTCTCAACTGCAGTATAATATTGCCCACAGCTCAACAAGAGGAACCACTGAGCGCATGGCATTCTGAAACGTAGATTTGCCTGTTTGAATTATCTCAGGGTTGAACCCAAAAAAGCATGCAAGATCATTTGTGCCTGTATCGTGCTGCACAATATGGCTCAAGCATGAAGAGTTCCACTTTGTGAAGACGAGGCCGATGCACCAGTAGCCCCAGAAGGTCCCGATCTTCCACCACCTTTACCACATCTGCCTGATGAACCAGCGGGAAGAGCAGTCAGAAGTGCTTTGGTTGATTTGTATTTTTCCTAGAAGTTCTAGGAATACTTTTGTTTTACCTTTGTTTATGTTCAGTAAAGCTACTGGATATCTCACATTTGTCTTATGTTTTTATTTTATTACACTAGTCTGTGATGTCCTTTTATAAAATGCATCTCAAAATATGAAAGGTCAGTGACAAGGCAATTGTTTAAACAGAGAATTGAAGTGAACATTGACTCCGTGCAACAGAAAATATTTTGAATGAGTATAATACTTTTGCTTTTGGTACATTCATTTATCAAAGATCTTTGTAGCCTTAAGATCTACACAACACACATTCTGTCTCCTGTCTGTGACCCTGAGGGCGGGTTGATCCTAGGGGCAGGATGGATTTGAAAATCTCAATCCAAGAGGATCAGGATTATTCTGATCCAATCTAGCAAAGTTTTGAAATACCGGGACAGAAGATCCTGATCAGGAAAGTGGGATTTGGAAATCTGGATCAATTTAATCTGGATTTAATTTTTTGAAATACTGGGCCCAGGACATCTGGGGCTTGTCTTCCTCTGAGAGCCTGGTCCATGAAGGGGAGAAGCCGATCCCACCTCAGGACACCCCAGCTGAACCACTGGACGGAGGCACCATCCAGGCCGAGGTTTCCTCCGATGGTTCTCCTGGCTCTCTCCTCTCCCCTTTGATCCATACGCTTTTCTCTGTGGAAGTATTGTTTGCAGCCTTTCAGACAATATTAAAACAATTACCCGAAAAATGTTTGATGCTGCTCAGATCCCTGCATACTTACTGGAATATTCTGTTGTCTGAGCTTCCATTTTGCTCGTTTCACACTGAAAGATAACAATGAAAGTTTCCATATTCCTTTTAGGTTTGCTTACTTCTGAAATATATGTAGCTGGCTAACAATTTCATATCAATAAGATCAGATGTATAATAAGATCATGGCTCAGATACAGTTGTGCTCAGAAATGTTAAATTGAACGGAGTTGGGGCGGACACTAACTCAGTTGGTAGAGCGTCTGCCGCATGTACGGGGGCTGCCAACCCCCAGCAGCGGCTGTAGGTTCGAATCCCGGCCTCAGCCCTGTGCTGCATGTCATCCCCCCTCTCTTCACCCGCTTTCCTGTTACAGCTTCAGCTGTCCTATTCAATAAAAAAAAAAAGCCATAAAAAGCCCCAAAAATTGAAACGGAGTTAACACTTGACTGATTTTGACATTATAATATCGAAAATGTGTTAAATGTAAAATGAACAGCATACCTCTCAAGATTCCCTCCAAAATACTGCTATACATCAGGCCATCTACAGTACTGACAGTGGAGGGGCCGGATGATTGACAGCAAGATCAAAATTTAAAGCATGCACAAACTTGACATCGTTCTTTTTAGCTGAATCTCTGGACCTGTGGACCCGTGACTGACCTTCACTGTGACAAAATGCCGTCCTGTGCTGCCATCACCTGAATTAACCGAACCGATGGCGAAGGCCAACAGTTGTTTCGGTGAGACTGTGTCAAACAAACATATTTTAGAGACATTTATGAATCAAGAATTTTCTTTAATCTGCCCACGGCACATAACACACCATTGTCTGTAACTGTCAGACAGATGTTAGCTAGCACGATTGCTGGGGTGATGATGGTCATGGTGATAACTGATAAACCGGAGAAAATGACTCATGGAAATAGTCCTGTATAATAGTTGTGGGCAATATCTAGATATTTTCATTTATATTTCTATACGACATATAAGATGGGAAAATATAGTTTATATCGATATACTCGATTTTGCATTGAAATAGTAATTCATGTTTTCCTATGGGAAGGTAGTTTGAACCCACTCCTCTCCCTGTGTCTCAGGCTCTCTCCTCCGCCTCCCTCGCTCTCTGCAGTGGCGGATCTACCGGGGGTGCACGGGGGCACCCGCCCCCCTGTGTGCCACCCCAAATGTCATTGGCTCTTGAAGCTGTCAGTCAAGGCGAGCGACCCTCTCGTCTATCGTCTATCATCTAACAGATGCAAGAATAAAACACAGAATCCGACTTTATTATGAGAAATGTCCATGTTTTAACATCAGGGGACTTTTAATTTGAAATTCTACAAACAGGAAGTAGCAGCAGACGACTGGATGACAGTCACCCCGAGCATATTGTGATTGTGGAGGTTTTTCGCGGGCTTCCATGTGTTCCAGGTAAGAGTACTTAATCTGTAAACCTGAAATATGTAAGTTAATGATAATGCACTGTGTAAATAGCAACATGAGCTAACTGTTTGTTGCTTTCTATTGTATTTTTCGACGTTTTTTCAAGCTAGACTCCAAAATGAAACGCAAGGGAGACATTCAGGATTTTTTCATTAAGAATGCCAAGAGAAGTGACAGTGCAGGTCAGTCAGAGTGCAGCAGCAGCAGCCATGTCCTGAGACAATGCCAGGGCCAGGCCAGCAGTCATGTACCCATTTTCCACCAAGCTGGTTCCAGGGCTGATGCTAGTGCTGGTGCTAGAGCTGGTTTACAATTGGTTCAAGAGCGAACCGGTTAAGAACCATTTGCTTTTGCACAAACCACAGAGCTACGTCAGCACGTCAATGTATATGTCTGTATATGTCACGCCAGTTTCCCATAACAACTAGCGAACAACAATAAACAAAACACTAAACTTACCAGGCTCTGTGGAGGTTTGCTCCATGGTTGTGTCCTCCTGCATAGACTCCAGCATGGCTGTGGCCGAATTCAATGCCCCGGTAGCGCTGCAAGCCGGTCGGTCCCCGACAACAGCATCGAGCATTTTGTAATGCGGGCTGTTAAAACGTGACCGACCATTGCCACTACGGCCCAGCTCGGTCTTCTGGTCCCTATATTCTTTCTTTATATATTCTTTATATAAATATATTCTTTTCAATCTGTTTTTCGCTTACTCCAACCTCGTCTTTTTAAAAATGGCTCTCTTCCGTGTTTTTACTCTGCTAATCCCGCCCCCACCCCCTGACGTAAGCGCGTAGCCCCCGACGTAACCTGGTTCTTTCTGCTGGCCCAGCAAAGAGTTGGTGCTTGCTAAGCACCGGTTTTGAGAGCCAGCAACCGGTGCGTAGTCCGTGGAAAACCAAAGAACGGGTGCTAAGTCTGGCTCGAGCTCTGAACCAGCCCTGGAACCAGCTTGGTGGAAAAGGGGTAATGATGGACATTCAGGTGAAAATACAGGTTCAAAGGAAGTTTTAATTGATATGGTGCTCTATCATAGTGTGTGCAAGATTTTACAAGAGCAAATAAGCTTAAAGAATTGCTTAATCAACCTGATGAAATTACCAACAGTGCATTTTTTTATATTATGTATTAAACATCTGCTCTTCAAGCTATTTTGTAAAAAAGCATAATTAATATTTTAATTAGAAATACATTTAAAGAACTGTTAATTGTGAATGTTTATTTATTTATTTATTTTTTGGTCAAAGATGCAGCAAGGAATGAGAGCTCTGACTCAGAGTCAGATGACAGTAGCTGGAGCACCCTTGCCTGTGCCAAGCCACCAGTTTGCTGCACCTAAAGGTCCCCAAGGTATGTTGTAGAGTACTAACTATGAACCCATCAAGAAGCATTATGTACTTTTTTAAATGATCATTTTTCTTTTAATTTCTTAGCTGCTGTAATGTAGTTTTCTATCAGTACAATTTCAATTAAGATTGTTGAGATTGTCACGCCCACACCTGATTGTAGGTAAATATGGAATAGGATGAAGTAGATGAGCTTTGTGTTATTAACATTATTGCTATAGTTCTTACTCTCAATCTTTCCGCTGAAGACGCTCTTTAAAACATAGTCTGCAGAAGACTTAAACTTTGTGTTTTCCATATTCTGAACTGCAAATAATAACAAAGGTGTCTAAGATTAAATGTTTATGTTTTCTTTTTGAGGAGTATGACACCTAGGAGATGCGCATCTAATTTGCTGGTTGTTTTGTTGGTAATTTTGGCGCTAGTGCCATTCCCTTTCTAGCCACAAAAAGAACGTATTTAACTAATTAGATGGAAAATCTTAAAAACGCTGTTGATAACATCCTGCAGCATTGGGCCTTGTTTAAAGCCCCTAAGATCCATGCATGGATTCAAGCATGAAAGACTGTGGAAAGCTACCCCAGGCACTGGGTAGCACAAATGGAGGCCAACTTTTCTGTTCTTTTCTCCTTTTTCCTTTACGTTTGTCCTTTGATAATTTCAAGAATTTTGATGATTAAATTAACTCTGACTTTAAAAACAACAGAATTTGGGTGCTTTGAGAGACTCTAGGATTAATTTGACCAACACTCAGTAGAACAGCCAGGACTTAAGACCAGATAATCTTACGGAAGAGGGTATGAAGTTAAAAATAATTTCATTAAATGTAAATGGTTTAAATAAACCAATTAAGAAAAGCAAAGTTTTAGCACACATGAAGCGTTTAGGAGGAGATATAGTGTTTATGCAAGAAACACATTTATCTAGACTGGAGCATGAGAAATTAAAAAAAATATTCAATTCACAAATCTTTTTCTCATCATATCACTCAGCAAGAAGAGGGGTTATAATTATGATAAGGAACCATATTCACTTTGAGGCGGAAACTACCATATCTGATAAAGAGGGACGATACGTATTAGTAGTTGGTAAAATAGAGGGAGAATATTTCACACTTTTGAATGTATATAACCCCCCAGAGGAAGGACCAAGTACAATAGAGAGAATAATGGATTTAATAATGGTACAGAATAAAGGAATAACTGTCCTAGGAGGTGACCTTAATTTATTGATGAATGGAAAACTTGATTCTCAAAGTAAAGTTAAACATAAAGCCCTAAAGGATGCACGTCTGATGAGAGCTTTTGAAAAAGATATGGGCTTTGCCTATGTATGGTGACCCTTTAACCCAACTAAACGCAATTATACATACTTTTCCCCAGTTACAGGAAGCTACTCGAGACTTGACTATTTGTTTATGTTTGCTAAAGATCTGTCCTTGGTGGAAAATATTAAAATAGGTCATACATATTTATCCGATCATGCACCTTTGCAAATGACAATAAAGACCAGTGATGAAAGACCCAGCAGTATTTGGAGATTTAATAACTCCCACCTGCTAGAAAATGAGTTTAAAACAAAGATGAGACAAATATTACAAGAGCATGTAAAGAATAATGATATAGAAGAAATAAATCCAGTGACAGTATGGGAAGGGGCCAAGGTAGTTCTAAGGGGTGAAATAATAGCTTATGCTTCCTATAGGAAAAAACAACATGAAATTAAAAGACAATCCCTTGAAAAGAAAATTAAGGACCTAGAAAGAGTTCATAAACTAGCAGGGGAACCACTGGCTCTAGAAAATCTCAAGGTAGCTAAAGAGTGTATGAATGAATTTTTAAATATTGAGATAGAAAAATCATTAGCCATCACTCGACAAAATTCATATGATGGAGGACCCAGAGCAGCAAAAATCTTAGCTTATAAACTTAAAAAACAACAAAAGAATTCATTAGTGGTTCAGCTTTACGACAAAAGTTCAAATACATTTCTAAAGAGTCGAAAGGATATAGCAAACCAGTTTGCAAATTATTACTAGGATCTCTATGATGCATCTCAAAATAATGTGGAGGAAGGGAAATTAAGGCAATTTTTTCAGAAGATTGATTTGCCTAAAATCACAGATGAGCAGAATAAAAGCCTTACAAAGGCAATTACAGAAAATGACATTTATAAACAGATTAAGAAACTTTAAGCCAACAAGTCACCAGGAAGTGATGGCTATACAAATGAGTTTTATAAAGAATTCCAGCATGAATTAGTTCCACTCTTAGGCAACGCATATAACTGGGCATTAGAGAATGAAGTATGGGGAGATACATGGAACTCTGCTATCATTACAGTGGTCCATAAGCCAGGTAAGAACCCAAAAGTCTGTTCATCCTACAGACCTATTAGTTTGTTAAACACAGATCATAAACTCCTAACTTCAATAATATCCCCTAGATTAGAGAATATTATACCAAACCTTATAAATACAGATCAGTCTGGGTTTATTAGCCAAAGAAAGTTAAGTGATAATGTGAGGCGAACATTGAACATTGTGGAAGTTGCCCAGAAACAGAACCTCCCTGTTGGCCTCTTTACATTAGATGCAGAGAAGCCTTTTGATAAAGTGCTGTGGCCTTACCTGTTTGAAACTCTTCACAGCTTTGGTTTTTGTTCTACATTTATTATTGGATGAAAGCTATGTACAAACAACCAAATGCCAGAGTTAGAGTTAATGGTTTAATGTCTAATACTTTCAGGATTTCGAAAGGTACCAGACAGGGAGATCCACTGTCCCCATTAATTTTTGTCCTTTGCATTGAACCTCTTGCAGAATACATTAGGGCTAAAAAAGAAATAGAAGGTATATATTTAGCAGGGGAAATTCATAAATTAGCAATGTATGCAGACGATATTTTAATTTATTTGCAGGAACCTGGAAAATCAATTGAAATATTAATGAAAGCAATTGAAGATTTTGGTTTAATTTCAGGTTATACGTTAAATGTAAATAAGTCAGAGGTCATGTTAATGGGCTGTAAAGTCAGTCAGGATATCAAAAAAAATATTCATTTCATTGGGATGTAGAAATTAGATACTTGGGGATTAATATCACAAAGAACTTGGATGACCTTTTTTCAAAAAAATTTGGAGAATTACTCTGTCAAGTCAAGCAGGACCTAAACAGGTGGACTATAACCCCATTCTCTCTATGGGAAAGAATTAAAATAATCCAGATGAATATTCTGCCAAGATTTCTCTTCTTTTTTAACACGCTACCAATTTACATTCCTCCTAAGCTGTTCAAACAATGGGACTCCATCCTTAATAAGTTTATATGGAGTGGAAGGAAACCAAGATTAAAAATGAAATTCCTCAAATTATCAAAAGAGATGGGTGGGCTTGACTTACCAGATCTACACACTTACTATCAAGCTGCACAAATGAGAAACATCTTAGTGTGGGTGCAAAAGAGCCCCCATATTAAATGGAGAGAGTTAGAATTAAACCATGGAAATATACCGCTAACGGTTTTGCCTTTCATGAAATATAAAAGCTCACTTGTTAAAAACGTAAACAATAGATGGGTACTTGCCACTCTCAAGGTCTGGAGGGAAGTCTGTCAGAAGCACAAGATGAAGGATGATATAATCCTCTTAAAAGAAATAAGTAATGATCCAGACTTCTCTCCAAACAAAGTGGATCAGACATTTGCAAACTGGGCTTCTAAGGGTTTGTGTATTTATGGACAACTGTTTGGAGAAAAAGAAATGAAATCATTTGAACAGCTGTTGACTGAATTTTGTTTACCCAACTCGCATCTATTTAGATACTTTCAAGTGAGAAGTTTTATATTTGATTTGTTAAAAAGGAAATCCATTGAAGGAATAAATCCCCTAATCAAGTATATGCTTAAAATATATGACCGTGGACTTGAGAAAAGAGTTCTAACTAATGTGGTTAAAATATTTAAATTCAACAATTGTCCAGATCAGCAAATATGTGTCAAAATTAAGAATAAATGGGAAAATGAACTTTCGTGCACTATATCTCCAATAGACTGGGGGAAAATGTGTAAAAACATTCATTATACAACCAACTCAATGTACTGGAGACAGTATGTGTGGAAAGTCTTGATGAGATATTTTAAGACGCCCCAAATTCAAAGTAAGTACAAAGACAATATCACATCAATCTGTTGGAGGGAATGTGGGGAGCCAATTGCTAATCACAGTCATGTATTCTGGTCATGTAAAGTTATTAGGGAATTTTGGGAAAATTCCCTTCAAGAAATCTCAAATATTTTGTGTATATCATTGAATTTTTGCCCACATTCTTTACTTATAGGGAAAGTACCAGAAGAGGTTCATGAGACGGACTCCCATTTATTTTAATTCTAAGAGCAGCAATAATGAAGCAAATTACAAGACACTGGTTGAAAAATGACAGTTTAGTAAGAGCAAAATGGAAGGATCTTGTAAATGAAATCTATGAAATGGAAAGAATGACAATGAAAATCAGAAATCAACTCCATGTTTTTGAAAAAAGGTGGAAAAAATGGGAGAGATTCAAAATACCCAGCACGTCAAATGATACACTGTGATGGACAAAGATGTTTCTGCTTTCTAAATGGACGGACTGGGCCTGGTTGGAATGGGTCTCTCTCAGGCATTTTGGTCTGTTCTTTTATTTACTTTTTTGTTGATGAGAGGGTCAGCTGACTGGATATGGGTTTTTATTCATGTGCGCTTGTACTTGTTTGATTGTTGTTTGGCTTCCATCAGGGGAAGATGGGGGTATGTGGATGAAGGCTATAATGAGGATAGTCAACAAAATTATCATTGCTCAAAAGCTATGCTGGGCTCAGTGTTGAGACCTATTTTGTGATGCAACAAAGGACCATGTTATTTTATAGGAGGTCACACTGATTAAATTTGGCTTGCTATTTGTTCTACCTATGACGCCAACTGCTGGAGATCTTCTATATTTGTCGAAAACAACATAAACGACTTTACTTCACAACAACGTAGAGGTCCCAGGTGATTATAGATGCTGCTTCATGTTTACAGCCCTCATCCAATACTCATTGAAGAAGCCCTGGATGAGTATGCGTGAAAAATCAGTTAGTATAATGTCAAAATGAACCTGTTTAATATTGATCATCAAATGATTACAAATATACCACAGGCCTGTTGTGGGTCTTACTCTATTTTATCATTATTTATAAATGTATATATTTTTTGTCCTATTTTTGTTTTGTATTATTATTATTATTATTATTATTATTATTATTATTATTATTATTATTATTATTATTAGTGTTGTTGTTTATTTTTATTTCATTCTATTTTTTTCTTTTTTTTCCTTGTTGTTTCGTATATTCGGTAAAACTAAAGTGGATATACTATTTGTAAGATTTTTGTTTGAAAAATGAAAATTAAAAATTAAAAAAAAAGATTGTTGAGACTTGGTTACCTCAGGATGCTTTTACAAAGTTTTCTTTGCTTAAAGATACCTTACAGAAATGCTTTGTAATAGACATAAAAACTTACACTTTGAAAATAATATCTGTAATGTTTTTTTTTTTGGGGGGGGGGGGGGGGGGGGTTTAGAAACAGTTTTTTTACTCACTGCAGAAAAAAAGTAGTCTCTTTGGTTCAAACTCTGTATACCCTATTCAGGCTCGCGGGTGGCTGGAGCCTATCCCAGCATTCTCCAGGCGAGAGGCAGGGTACACCCTGGACTGGTAGCCAGTCAATCACAGGGTGCTCTCAGTTTACTTGAATGAAATAATGTGTACTGATTGTTTTTATGGATGGATGGATGGACCAGTACTTATATAGGTGTTTTCTAGTCTTTTGTCTCTTTACACTTCTAGTCTCTTTCACCCAACCACACATCGCTCACACACTGATGTCAGAGACTGCTATGGAAGAAACCATCAGTTTTAGCTAACACGTTCATACTCATCCACACACCACTGACCAACATTAGGAGCGATTTGAACTCTAGTAATGTCAGTAAAAGGGAAAGTTGACAGTGCTGTTTGGTACAAAAACTAATGTGGTATTCAAGCACATGATAACGACATTAAAACACTGTCTTCTGTGTGATTTATGTGACGTAATTGTAAGCATTTATTGGTCTACATGTAGAAGAACATGGTCTTCTACATGGTCATGTACATGTACAGTAGAAGAAGGCACTTGCCATCATTTTTGTTGTTTTTAGCCCCCCTGATTTATTTGTTGTACCCCCCTGTGCACCCCACCTCAAAATAGTCTGGATCCACCCCCGGCTCTCTGACCCGATAACCGCCCCTCCTTCGTCTCCACTCCAGCGCGGCTAACCCATGGATGTATGATAAGGTCTTATCATACATCCATGGGCTAACAGAGCAAATTTTTCATTAAATCTAACGACTGTCAAACTCTCTTAGTGACTGTTTTGTCAAAAGTGAGGAGCAACAAATCTGGATACTTTTTCATGTTTAATTGGTGACTTCTTGGCACTGAAAGGAAAAGTTCAGTTTCTGCAGCTTTCACATTGTTTATAGAATGAAGTAGAACAATATACTCACCCAGAAGGCTTTCCTGATGCAAACGGTGCTTCGGGAGATATTTAGATCCAAAATCGAGCAGCGGACATCGATATGATGGCAGCCATTAGGGCATAGATCGCCGCTCCTAAAAACTACATTAATCGTCCAAAAACTCGTGTTTTTCACCAATATTCCATCATGATTCGCTCCGAATGGTCCGCCATTGCAGTCTGTATCACTCCACTCAGTGCTGTGTGGCTGTAATGACCTCTGAACTGAAGAGTTTGTTTACGTGCCCTTCGCGCATGCGCAGTGCGGCTCATTGTTTCAGGGGAAGACGGTCTGCTACAAATCGACTTTCTTCTTCCAGTTTTGTGCACAATGGATGAATATCTATTGGATGAAGATGCTGTGGAGGAGAACTTTGAATATTATGGGTGTCCTTACAGTTTCAAGCCAGAGTATACAGATAAGGAGCTCTAGGAAAGAAGAAAACGGAGGCAGCGCTCCAGAGAGTACTGCGCATGCGCGAAGGGCACGGAAACAAACTCTTCAGTTCAGAGGTCATTACAGCCACACAGTGCTGTGTGGAGTGACACAGACTGCAATGGCGGACCATCATGATTCGGAGCGAATCATGATGGAATATTGGTGAAAAACATGAGTTTTTGGACGATTAATGCAGTTTTTAGGAGCGGCGATCTATGCCCTAATGGCTGCCATTATATCGATGTCCGCTGCTCGATTTTGGATCTAAATATCTCCCGAAGCACCGTTTGCATCAGGAAAGGCGGTCAGTCTGCAGTCAGAGCGGAGGACACCCACCACTTGACGTCCACACGCTTTCTGTTTACAGAATTGATGAAACTTACACAGAGATGCACTTAAATCTGTCAACAAATTTTTATTATTTGCAAAACTGTCAGCTTCAGTGGAAAAGTGATTACTATTACTCAGAATCAGAAATAGTGTATATATTCCAAAGGTGGAAATTCCATTCTTTCAGTTGCTCTTATGCATCGTAGAGCAGTGGTAACATAAAAATACATGTAAATAGATAACATAAACATAAGTTAAAGCAATCAAAAAGCAGTTAGCAACAGGAGTTATTCTGCTCAACGTGTTTTCTACATTTTGATGATGTACAGATGTACATTCTGGTTTGATAACACGCTCCAAAGCATTTTCTCATGGCTAAGGCAAAATATCAAGATGCATATCGTATATCATGATATGGACAAAAAATATCAAGATAATGAAAAAAAGCCGTATCACACAGCTCTACTATATTATATATAAAAAAGGACTATTTACATGAGTCAAATTAACATGTGGGAAATTCATGGTAATATTAGGATGTGTTTGAATTGATAGTTTGGTGTTTGGTTCATTTTACTAAAAATGTATGGGTATTTATAGGGTTAAACATATCACATTGATACAGAGAGGTGCTGTGTGTGATT
This sequence comes from Scarus forsteni, assembly GCA_036419115.1. Classification (NCBI taxonomy): domain Eukaryota; kingdom Metazoa; phylum Chordata; class Actinopteri; order Labriformes; family Labridae; genus Scarus; species Scarus forsteni. The sequence goes on along the minus strand of JAZDUH010000087.1, from coordinate 2,807,026 downwards.
AACCTGCCAGTTGGTTGGTCAGGTTATGATGGAGTTGAGCCACACAGTTCTTTGTATTTTGCTTTGGCTTTGTTTGTTTCCTCATATTGAATTATTGCTGTGTCATGCTTTATATTTTTTAAGTAAGTCATGAAAAGGAACAAAGGATTGTGGGGAGGGTTTTTTTTGGCTGTTGATGTGGAGGACAATAGAGAAGAGTGTCAAGCTCATGGCTTCTTTATTAGGAAACTTCATGTGGTGGAACTGAGCCTAAATGTAGACAATGAGCAGAATATGGTGAAATGAACACAAGATTTATTTAATTTAACTTATGGAGAAAAAAAATCTTACTGGCATGAAAAGCATTAAAAGGAAGACCAACACAGCAATATGGAGGATGAAAACAGATAAGACAGAAAGGACAATGGGAAAAGACTGATAACAAAGCCACTACAGGTGGTTAGGTGAGACAGACGAGGTTCAACAGGCTGTATCTTCTGGTTTGACAGCTTCCCTTTGGGTGACACCAAGAGGCTGCATCACTGGGTCAATAATGTGAAGCGGTAGGCCTGGACTCCAAATGCCAACTCCAGGCTGTGCACACTGCACTTTGAGGAGGACTGCTTCGCCTTGAGTGGTGGGAGAAAGGGCCTTACTTCAACTGCCATCCCCACAATTTTTGATTACACAGGTGAAGGTAAGTGCTTGTCCACCCAGAAACAGGTGAGTGCTTCACACACAGAAACACACATACATGACCATTCATACTCCACAAAACACACGCAAACACAAAATGTGGCAGAGGTCTTGGAAAAAGACAGAGTTCCTGTGATACAGGATCAATATGACAGCCATATTGTGTCTGATGTTCTGCATCACAATAATTACACAATTACACTGTCACACGATCAGAAAATGAAACACAAGAACACACTGATGACACTGACAGTGATGCCACTGACACAGAGATGAAAAGTGTGTCAGTGGCATCAACAACTACAGAGCACAACTATGTTGTGAGGGAATCCCCCAAATCATTAAAACGCCAATTAGAGACTAAATTGTTTTTAGTGGAAGACAAATTAGACAAAACTGTCGTAAAAAATTGAAATTGGGAAAGGAAAAGTCAAAATGACTTGTGCAAAGAGTAGATTCCCTTGCCGAGGTAGTCAGTGTCCTCAAGAAGAGCCTGATTTCTTCTGGATGTGCAGAAATGTTGGAGAATTCCTTCAGTGGTATGCCACTGAAAGACATTCCCACCAGGGTGGAGCATGGAAAGTCCAAAGTGTCAGGAATTGCGATCATTTGCAATGACTCTGCACTTCTAGTCTGCCAAAGCTTATGCTTATGTGTGTGAATGTTTTGATCTTGCTTTGCCCCGTCCAGACACCATCCGGACCTGGTACAGCAACATCTCTGCAGACCCAGGATTCACAAAAGCATCATTTTGTGCAACAAAGGTATGTGCACAGGACAGGAAAAAAGAGGGCAAAGAAACAATTTGTGCCTTGATGATGGAGAAATGGCCATCAGAAAACACGTTGAATATTCTGCAGGGAAATTCCATGGATATGTAGATTTTGGCTGTGGCACTGTTGATCACAGCTTGCCACCAGCAAAAGATGCATTGGTTTTAATGGCTGTTGCTGTGGATGAATCCTGGAAAATCCCTGTGGCATATTTCTTTATTGATGCACTGACTGGTGAGGAGCGTGCAAACATCAGTGAATGCCTCCAACGACTCCACAACACTGGAGTTCGTACAGTGTCTTTGACATGTGATGGACCATCTTACCATTTCGCCATGCTGAAAGCACAAGGCACTGATTTAGATATTAAATCAATGCGACCCTCCTTTCCCAATCCAGCTGATGCCTCACAAGTTGTCCATGTGGTTTTGGATGTGTGCCACATGATGAAGCTGCTCAGGAACACATTGGCTGATGCAGCTTCACTGCAAACAGCTAAAGGAAGAATTAAGTGGCGATTTATTGTGGAGTTAAACAAACTTCAGGAGGCTGAGGGACTGAGGCTCGGGAACAAGCTGAAGATGGCACATATTTGGTGGGAGAGACAGAAGATGAAGGTAAAACTTGCAACTCAAGTTTTCAGCAGCAGTGTGGCTGATGCTCTGGAGTACTGCAACAAACACCTGCATTTGCCGCAGTTCAGAGGCTGTGAGGAGACAGTGGACTTCTTGAGAACCATTGATGCTGCCTTCGACGTTCTCAACAGCAGGAACCCTCTGGGTAAGGGATACAAAGCCCCAACGAGGACATTAAACAAACAACATGCAGAAGAAATCCTGCAAAAGGCAGAAAGGCTGCTACTGGACCTCAAAGATGAAAAAGGAGCACCCGTCCATTCAGGAAAGCGACGGAAATGCATCATTGGCCTTATTGCCAGTTCAAGAAGTATGCTGAACATCTTCAAAGACCTGGTGGAAAGTCCAAATACCCCCTGTCACTATCTCCTGACATATAAGCTCAGTCAAGATCACCTGGAGCTTTTCTTCTCCTCTATCAGAGCACGTGGTGGATTCAACAACAACCCCACATCCACACAGTTCACAGCTGCCTACAAGCGTCTTCTGGTGAAGCATCAGGTCAAGACTGAAACAGGAAATTGTCTTCTTATGGATGACACAAACATGTTGGGGGTAACACCTGCATCAGTTAACACCATGCGTAGGTTTGACCTCAAACCTGTTGAGCAACCCCAGTCTGGAAAAACACCAATGTATTCCTTGCAATGATGCTCTGACCACCGACTCTGCCACCCATCCCTTTCTTCTCTTGAAGAGTCGAGTTGGTTTGCAGAGGCCATCAGTGGGCATTATTGCTGTCTGTACGGAGTCAGAGCGTTGTTTTCAAAGAATATCGAGAACAACTTCTGGCAGGCTTCCCCAGGGACATGGCTTAGCATCAGCTGTTAACAAAGAAATGCTAAGCTACAGTGCTGACAAAACTCTGTTCCCAGGGCTGCACAACCACATGTTTGAAACCACTGTGGGCGACAATCATGTGCGCTACTTGGTGAAAATGGCATCCTCCATTTACTGCACCATTAGACTGCACCATTTGGCAAAAACGTGCGTCTGAAAAATTCAAAAAAGATTTTATCAGACATAAATATACCAAGCTGGTCCATTTTCACCATCAGTAGTGTCTATGAATTAGGATTGCGGTGCAAGTGCTTGTCTGTGGATGTGTATATGTATATATATACAGTTGTGCCCAAAAGTTTACACCCCCCAGCAGAATTTCTGATTTTTTGGCCTTTTCGGAAAATATGAATGATAACACAAAAACCTTTCTGTACTCATGGTTAGTGGTTGGGTGAAGACATTTATTGAAAAAAAAAAGATAGTTTACTCTTTTTAAATCATAATGACAACAGAAACTTCAAAAATGACCCTGTTCAAAAGTTTACACCCCCTGGCAGTTTTGGCCTGATAACATGCACAAAATTTGACACAAATGGGTTTGAATGTCTACTAAAGGTAACCATCCTCTCTGTGATCTATTAGCTTGTAAACTGTGTGTGTGTATGAAAGCTCAGTGAGTTTCTGAGCTCCTGACAGATACGTGCATCTTTCACTCAGTGCTACGTTGAAGTTTCTGGTTTCTGCGTCATGGGTAAAGCAAAAGAATTGTCAAAAGATCTGCGAGAAAAGTTATTTCAACTGTATAAAACAGGGAAAGGATTTTAAAAGATATCTTAGGAACTGAGGATGCCAAGAAGCACTGTTAAAACTCTAGTTAAGAAGGGGAGAGAGAGGGATTCTGTTGAAATCAAACCACGGTCAGGCAGACCAACAAAAATTTCAGCTCCAACTGCAAGGACAATTGTTAGAGATGCAAAGAAAAACCCTCAAATAACTTCAGCTGAAATACAGGACTCTCTGAAAAAAATTGGAGTGGATGTTTCAAGATCCTCAATAAGGAGACTCTTGAAGAAACATGGGCTACATGGTCGAGTCGCCAGAAGAAATACATTTCTACGCAAATGCCACAAAATATCCCGCTTACAATCCAAACAGCACAGAGACAAGCCTCAAAACTTCTGGAACAAAGTCATTTGGAGTGATGAGACCAAAATTGAACTTTTTGGCCACAACCATAAACGTTACATTTGGAGAGGAGTCAACAAGGCCCATGATGAAAGGTACACCATTCCTACTGTGAAACATGGAGGTGGATCACTGATTTTTTGGGGATGTGTGAGCTACAAAGGCACAGGCAAATTGGTCAAAATTGATGGAAGGATGAATGCAGCATGTTATCAGAAAATACTGGAGTAAAATTTACACTCATCTGCCCAGAAGCTGCACATGGGACGTTCTTGGACATTCCGACACGACAATGATCCAAAACACAAAGCCAAATCAACCTGCCATTGGCTACAGCAGAATAAAGTGAAGGTTTTAAAGTGGCCATCTCGGTCTCCTGACCTCAATGTCATTGAGCCACTCTGGGGAGATCTCAAATGTGCAGTTCATGCAAGACAGCCCAAGAATTTACTTTTTGCCAAGAGGAATGGGCAGTTTTACCATCTGAGAAAATAAAGACCCTCATCCACAACTACCACAAAAGACTTCAAGCTGTTATTGATGTTAAAGGGGGAAATACAAGGTATTAAAAACTGGGGGGTGTAAACTTTTGAACAGGGTCAATTTGGAAGTTTCTGTTGTCATTATGATTTAAAAAGAGTAAACTTATCTTTTTTTTCAATAAATGTCTTCACCCAACCACTAACCATGAGTGACAGAAAGGTTTTTGTGTTACCATTCATATTTTCTGAGAAAAGGCCTTTGTCCTCAGTGGCGTCAAACTACTTTGACATGGCTCCAATCCCAAATTTGTAATTTCCAGTTTAGGTGTGATTTGAGCTCCTGCTTTATGCTAGAAACGCTATGTTCATGGCAGAACTTGGATCTTGCATTACGGAGCACAAGTCTTTACTTGGACTAAATACTTTTATAATTTCTATAGAAAATAAAATGGCACGTTCATAGTAAAACTTGGAGCTTGCATTACGGAGCACAAGTTTCTAAGTGGATATAATTATCATTAATAACATTAGGAGTAAATTTTCCAAGACCTCTAAGCCACACACACTCATGTAAATGGTTAATTTTGTTTGATTTGTTCGTTTATAATGATAACTTCAGTTAAGACGTTCATTTTAAGCGGTTAAATACTAATGTTAAATGAAAGCCTGTTCCATGTTTGTTCCCAGCCTTAAATTTTTAAAATAGAATGTTGTCTGAAACAGTTATATTTTATATAAAATGTTATAGAGTTCGGGTTATACTTGTTGTATTTTATTATATTAAAAAAAAATAATATAAAAAATGTAAGAAAATAAAATAAAGACATAATATAATGAAATGTTAAAAAAAAGGTTTTTTGAGTCTTACTAAAAAAATGGTAATCACGTTGATTATTAATTATTCTCACAAAAAAAAAACCTGCCAATGTTTTAGGTAGACCAAAAAAAGTTTATATTTTATTCAGAAGTTTAGATTATCTTGTTTGAATAGAGCAAAATCAAATTAAGGCTCTGTGTCCTTACTCTAAAAAATGTCTGTTATTGTCATTATTTTAACTATTCTTCAGAAAAAATGTCACTGTTTTAGGCAGACCAAAAAAATTGTTTATTTTATTTAGAAGTTCAGGTTGTTATCTTTTTTGAATAAAGTACAATCAAATTGAGGCTCTTTGTCTTTATTCTAAAAATGCTTGTTATTTGTTATTTGTTGGTCTCGTCAGAGTTTGTGTCGTTTGCCTTTGGTCTTGTGTTCCCACTCTTGGCCTGCACCTTGCCGTGGTGAGTGGGCTTTAAACTAAGACAGGCTATTATTTATGTTGTGTGAGTGTGGGGGCCGTAAAGACATTAGAAATACATGAAAAATGACAAATACATTAGATAAATCAGGATGACCACCATACTGTCATTAATGAAACTTGTTTTTTTAAACCATCCTCCACAGCTGCAGGACACATTCAGGACTGGACGGTTGGACCAGTTCACTCTTTTCCCTCGAGCGATGCCCCTCTACCTCCAATCTCTGTTGAGAGAAAAATCTGACTTATTTCAACTGGAACATGACAAATGTGTTGTTATTGATCTTTATTGTACTTTATCAATTTCCTCTAGAAAAGTTTCTCATGCTTACTCATGAAGTTTCATCAAGTCTCTCTTTTATTATTATTTTTACAGTCTAAGAATTATATTGTCTGAATGTATTATTTGCAACACAATAAACACATACACATATATTCCGAATAAAGATACCATATGCCTAACACAACTCCGTGATCCCCTGACACATATTCTACACATAGCTACAGAATATACTTGGAATGTACGAACATCGTGTTAGTAAAATGTGTCTTACTTAATTCATTATTTCATTGTATATTATTCAATACACAGCAGTCTAATGTAAATACAGTCAATAGGAAGATACGCGGATTTAATTGGCATATAACGTAAAATACGTTTACAAACCACAACTATCAAGCGAGTGATAGCTAACACTGAGAAAATGCATGTGTTGAGTCACTCTTTGTCAAAAAGAAAGTCACCGTTTAGTCGTTTTCTCAATTTTCAGAACAATTTAGCACCATATAGATCCATAAGGACGTTAACGGGCATCCTCGCTCCCGAGACACAGCATGACCGCGCTTTGAGAGTGCATGTGTACAGCTGTGACGTCACCAGAGAGATAGCGACTTTTCTCTGGCTTTTTTGGCATTTTGAACACTTTTTGACTGATCAAAAGTCCAAGACTTAAAAATATAAAATACAAAGATCACTTATTGACCGTGTTTACGGCTGGAGATGTCCTGTCGACAGTTTTACAGCTGTCTCTTTTCCTATTGCCACCTATGGGAAAAATGCTTTTTGGGCCCAATTGGGAAAAAAAATCGGCGTGCTGCCAGAGGGGCGGTCTGGTATCTAGTTCTTATAGTACATCCATTGTTTGCATCCTTCATGTCTTCCACCGATAGGAGCAGGAAACAGATGATGTCGTGACAGGAACTACTTGAAAACTATTTTTTATAATCTGAAATCTTTATCTAAGTTGTCTACTGACACATAAGCACAAAAAGTTACATTGATACCGATGACATTTTTTGTTGCGAGTAGAAAATGACAGTGATACACTTTGGCAACAATAGTTGCCGGTGGGGCAGAATGGATTTTTGGTACTTTCTGTTACCAGGAGTGTCAATTTGAATATTTGCTAAATATTACGTTTTGCCTGGGAGATTTAGATTTAGCAATAACGTATATATTTAGATTAAATATTTAGATTTATATAAATCATTTACATTTAGATTTTACATTAATATTCATTTTTTTATCATTTAGATTGAACACTTTAAATTCTATTCAACATTTGCATTTATATTTAGCATTTACGTGACATGTTTTATTTATATTCAACTATTTAAGATATTTCAATGACAAATAACGCTGTAATTGCCCTTAAAAGCTCAACAGAATAAATTCACACCAGTTGGTTGTACATGGTTTGATGCTAAATGTGACAAAATGTTGCTGTTATTTCAGAATGCTTTGCAAACGGCACTCCACAGATATTACTGTTTGTGGCCTTAAGTGGATGCTATTCTGTCTGTGGTCTTTTGTGGATATCAATCTGTCTGTGGAGAACACTGTAAAGGAGCACAGGAGCAGGTGAGTACATGCAGGTGAGCACAAACATCAAACATGATCCACAAAACACACTAGTGAAAACTAGAGAACTCAAGTTGACCACAAAGAAGATGGAATAAACTGGCGTGAAAGAAGAGTCCAGGAGGAGCAAACTAACGCCACGCTCACATTGGCTCCAGGACGGTTGCAGTCCAGATACGGTGCGGATTTTCCGCAAGCTGCCACTCACATCAGCTCCAGATAGAGGCTGCGGCTGGCTCCGGTGCCGGGTGCGTAAACGGCACTCATGGGAGTAGAAGCTCACTTGGATTCACGATCTTGTCAGGACTTTGTGCGAGAACAAGCCCTATCTACAGGAACTACATGTAAGGAGATGCTGTGCTGCTCACTTTTGCGACCTCGTGTCACCGGGTGTGATGTTATGTTTACATTTACTACAAGCGCAAGTGTGCGGTCAAAGAAGAGTCCACTTATATTTGTTTGTACACTGATTTTATTTTGAAAAACAACGTATCTTCATGCCACCCGGCATTTCACTTCCTGTATAGCTCGTCACATTTCATTCAGCTTGACGCAGGCCCTCTCCGGCGTCCGGAAAAATAGACTTCTTGCAGATTGTTTCCGTTGTGCCTACAGGTCCCGCAACCGGACTCGAACCGCGCGGGGCTAATATGAACCTACAACAGTGATTTTAATTATACGGATTACATGCGGAAGTCGCACCGGACGAGAAGGGTCTGTCTGCGGCCCGCAAGACGGAGGCGTGTCATGTAGTGGGCGTGTCGCGTAATGACGTAATGACTACACGACACGCCCACTAGCTAAGACGGGAATCACGGAAAACCACGCGAGACACTTAAAAGTTTATAAAAAGGAAGAAGACGAAAAATAAGAGGGAAACGACGTAAAATAAGAGGGAAAAGAACGTTTGGTCTGTGGTTTCTCATACACAAATAAAACCTAACGTCACCCATCTGCTAATCCTTAACCTAACCATCACCCTTTTAGTGCCTAAACTGAAGTCTCCCCTTTTAATGTTATAACCTACACAAATAAAACCTAACGTCACCCATCTGCTAACCCTTAACCTAACCATCACTCTTTTAGTGCCTAAACTGAAGTCTCCCCTTTTAATGTTATAATAACCTACACAAATAAAACCTAACGTCACCCATCTGCTAACCCTTAACCTAACCATCACTCTTTTAGTGCCTAAACTGAAGTCTCCCCTTTTAATGTTATAATAACCTACACAAATAAAACCTAACGTCACCCATCTGCTAATCCTTAACCTAACCATCACTCTTTTAGTGCCTAAACTGAAGTCTCCCCTTTTAATGTTATAATAACCTACACAAATAAAACCTAACGTCACCCATCTGCTAACCCTTAACCTAACCATCACTCTTTTAGTGCCTAAACTGAAGTCTCCCCTTTTAATGTTATAACCTACACAAATAAAACCTAACGTCACCCATCTGCTAATCCTTAACCTAACCATCACTCTTTTAGTGCCTAAACTGAAGTCTCCCCTTTTAATGTTATAACCTACACAAATAAAACCTAACGTCACCCATCTGCTAACCCTTAACCTAACCATCACTCTTTTAGTGCCTAAACTGAAGTCTCCCCTTTTAATGTTATAACCTACACAAATAAAACCTAACGTCACCCATCTGCTAACCCTTAACCTAACCATCACCCTTTTAGTGCCTAAACTGAAGTCTCCCCTTTTAATGTTATAACCTACACAAATAAAACCTAACGTCACCCATCTGCTAACCCTTAACCTAACCATCACTCTTTTAGTGCCTAAACTGAAGTCTCCCCTTTTAATGTTATAATAACATACACAAATAAAACCTAACGTCACCCATCTGCTAACCCTTAACCTAACCATCACTCTTTTAGTGCCTAAACTGAAGTCTCCCCTTTTAATGTTATAACCTACACAAATAAAACCTAACGTCACCCATCTGCTAACCCTTAACCTAACCATCACTCTTTTAGTGCCTAAACTGAAGTCTCCCCTTTTAATAACCTACACAAATAAAACCTAACGTCACCCATCTGCTAACCCTTAACCTAACCATCACCCTTTTAGTGCCTAAACTGAAGTCTCCTTTTAATGTTATAACTACACAAATAAAACCTAACGTCACCCATCTGCTAATCCTTAACCTAACCATCACTATTTTAGTGCCTAAACTGAAGTCTCCCCTTTTAATGTTATAACCTACACAAATAAAACCTAACGTCACCCATCTGCTAATCCTTAACCTAACCATCACCCTTTTAGTGCCTAAACTGAAGTCTCCCCTTTTAATGTTATAACCTACACAAATAAAACCTAACGTCACCCATCTGCTAATCCTTAACCTAACCATCACTCTTTTAGTGCCTAAACTGAAGTCTCCCCTTTTAATGTTATAACCTACACAAATAAAACCTAACGTCACCCATCTGCTAACCCTTAACCTAACCATCACTCTTTTAGTGCCTAAACTGAAGTCTCCCCTTTTAATGTTATAACCTACACAAATAAAACCTAACGTCACCCATCTGCTAACCCTTAACCTAACCATCACTCTTTTAGTGCCTAAACTGAAGTCTCCCCTTTTAATGTTATAACCTACACAAATAAAACCTAACGTCACCCATCTGCTAACCCTTAACCTAACCATCACCCTTTTAGTGCCTAAACTGAAGTCTCCCCTTTTAATGTTATAACCTACACAAATAAAACCTAACGTCACCCATCTGCTAACCCTTAACCTAACCATCACTCTTTTAGTGCCTAAACTGAAGTCTCCCCTTTTAATGTTATAATAACATACACAAATAAAACCTAACGTCACCCATCTGCTAACCCTTAACCTACACGACATGCCCACCACGCGACAGAACCCACTACAGGACACGCCTCCGTCTTGCAAGCCGCAGACAGATACACTTGCACCAGACCCGCACAGGATTCAGTGTGAGCTTGGGGTTAGGCGGGTAGATGAGTGTGTTCGAAAAGTCCTTCCTAACTCCTTACCTATCCACTTTCCCTTAACCCCAATGGAAAATGTCACAGGGTCAAGTAAAGGAGGGAGTAAGAGGAAAGGAGAACTGTTTTAATCCACTTATTTCATCGACTTTATTTGTATAGCACATTTAAACAAAAAATATCTCCAAAGTGCTGTACATAGAATCATTAAAACAATAAAACAAACATTTCCATATAACAATAAGCAATAAATGATCAAATAAGTGAAAAAGGAATTTAACTGCACTTTTTCTTTGGTGTCATATTTTTGCACCTACAATTTCTTGTGACATATATAAGCCATGACTAACTGCAATGTTCTGAAAAATAACTACAAGAAGCGTCTTTGTCCTCTGCCTTACAGCGTTGTTTTGTGTCGGCTTCACCTGTTACCATGAACAATCCATGATCAGAGGATTTACCTGTGACTGGTGTTTTGTCTTTTGGTCATACAGCGTCTGTTTTCTGCTCACAGCTGTAAGCAGAAACATCTGTAAATGCTGAAACTTGGACAGGCACTCAAAACCTGAATTCTGATAACATTTTTCAGAAGCATTATTCTCCCTGTTTCATTCATATATATCATTGTGAACACTGAATTTGTTGTTATATTTTATGTATTGTAAAATGTCTCATTAGTCCTTTTACTGTTTTTAATAACATTATTGGAGACCCCATTGTTATAATTTATTATTGACATGATTTACTTCACAAAGTAAGACAGATGGAAATATGGTGGTTAATATATAATATGAATATAGCAAAAAAGTACCACAATTGGATGTTTAGTATTCATCAACATTGTGGGCAGCTATGGAGAAAAATAAATACTTTAAAGTGCCTTATAAATTATAACATTTAACTGTTTATCTGTCCACCATTTTAAAAAAAATCATTAATAAAGACATAAACTAAAGGTTATATTTTTGCAAGCATTAGCTGTGAAGCATATCTTTTTCTCTATACCAGGGCTGCCAACTCTGACGCATTTGATTGGCTTCACATGCTCCAGAGCTATAGAGATAGTAAGAGTTACGACACTCCCATAAGACGCCGTTGTACGCTTTCTTCCGGGTCTACTTCCGGGTTGTGGAGCCTCGAATAGTTCCAAACACCGCTTCTACAGCGACGGACACCGTTCATTTGCATTGTTGGCCATCGAGTATATTAACAGGTATGTTGTTTAAAAAGCTACCCCTTTTGAATTTTCAATCAAATATTTTCTATCAGAGGCTCGTTATGATGCATATGCTTTGCTTTAGTTGTATATGCACAGCGTAATTACATAGATTTTTATCTTAGTTGGTGTCCGACTTGCTGCTACTTTTTAAGTTGACTCTTGCTAACTGTGACTGTATGTAGGATAAATTGATTAAATCGCTACTTTTTTTGACCGTCAGCTCCATATGAGAGGTCATTTGTAATGCATAAACGTATCTGTAAGTGTGTGTATTAGTAGATTACGGTGCAGAGTAAAGAACAGAATCAGAATCACAACAGTCAGATGTAGTAGGCTAATGCAAGTGTTAATTTTAATTGGCAAATTAAAAGTTATAGTAAGCATTTACTTAAATGAACGTTGAAACGACATTAGTATTAAACAATTTACAGATAATTGGATGATTAAAATAATTAATTCAAGTAATTGGGTTCAAATTTGATACACTTTGTATATTACAAAATTTACTAATTGGTACTGCAGTGCTCAAATTGTTCAGAACAAATAATAAACTAAAATGGATGTAGAACAAAATATTTACAAGTAATTTACAAATTATTTACAATAATTTTCAAGATTATCTCTCTTTCTGTCTCTCCCTGAATTTTCAGGGCTGTTTCATAAACATATGATTTGGAATAATTTGCTCTAAGTGCATCACTACCTGCTGTGCTAACTGTTTTATCTGTTCTCTCCCTATTTGCCTTCATGTGCTTTTTAGTGTCCAGGACACAGATGAAGAAGAGGATGTCTCCTAGCCGCCCCCACCCCGATCCAACCCCCATACACACTTGTTGTTGTTGTTGTTTGACCAGTTGAATAAAAAATAAATACTATTTCATGAATCAAAGATAGAGACTTTATTGTCTGTCATCAATGATGAATTTGTCATTGTTAGACGCTCCTTCAAAATATTTAAAAGGGATAACATAACAAAACCAATTAAAAAGAAAATACAATGCTTAAAAAGGAATACACCAGACATTCTTCCACAAAAAAGGAGGGGAGTTGTTAACTGCAGCATGTGTCTATCTCTGTTCATGGTGGCTATTACAGAGGGGATGAAGACTAAAGATGTTTCTCCGGGCCAGAGGAACTTTATAACTTTATAACGTCTGCCTGATGGCAGCATCTGAAAGCAGTGGCAGAGGGGGTGGAAGGAGTCTTCTGTGATCAGGGTGGCTTTTCTGTTCACAGACCAGGTGTACAGCATAATGAGTTATTTAATATATTGATTTATCTATATGTCTCACTCAACAGATTATATATATATATATAGATATAGATATAGATATATATATATAGATATAGATATGTGTGTGTGTATATATATATGCATATGTATGTAAAGAGAGGGATACATAGGTAGATATAGATATATACAGGGTGTCCCAAAAAAATAATACACGTTTTAGCAGCTGACAACTCAATTCAAATAAAATGCTACTGGAAGTCTGAAAATGCAGTTGAAGTGCAAAGACAATTTAAGAGGGAGTTTTGAAAAGAACCACCAACACAAGTTACCATCACTGGATCAGAACAGACATCAGTTTGAGAAGAAGTGGTGATAAAACAATAGATTTTTGTTTTATCACTACTTCTGTTTTGTTTATCACTACAATTTACAAACAATGATATTTGTAAATTGTTTTACATGTTGGAAATGTAATTATAATAAACACCTAGTTTACAATTATTGAACGTGTACATTTTTGGGAACCTCTGTATATATGTATAGATAGTTAGATATTCTGTGTATGGTTTAGTCTTAAAATGATACTGGTGGTCCGGTCCTGCTGAATGGATTCATTCTACTCTGCTTTTTAGTCATTCCCAGGCCACAGGTAAGTGAGTGGAAGCAAACTTAAGCGAATATAGACATTCTTCGGAAATATAATCCAGTTGAGCAAAAAGAACACCTAAATCATCTTGCATTTCAATGTAAAAGTCCATTTGTCATGCTAACACGTACGTGAAACTTTCCCTCCAAAACTAAACATCTACTTTACAAAGTCTTCAGCGGTCATCTTACCTCTCCAAGTGTAAAATTCACATATGCAAGAATGCAATAAAAATCAAACAAGTACTTGGATATGTGATTTTATTCATGTTTACCATGAAATATTGCGATCCCCGCTGTCTGTCCCATAGAAGAACATGACAGCGCAGCGTGTGTTTGGAACTATTCAGGCTTACATGAACCACGTGACCTCTCCGCGGCGAGGTCGTGAGTGTCGTAACTCTTACTATCTCTATAGCTCTGGCATGCTCTCATGCCACACCTCTGATTTCTCACACTGAAGTCAGAGGCACGAAGTGCAGGGGGGACTTAGGGGTCATGTCCAGTGGTGTGGTATACAAGATACGCAGGTATACACTGCCCATTAGAAAATGCCTAGAAATACCATATAACCACAACAAAATATGCAAACATTCTTATAGAATGGTTGTGTGACTTTAACTTTCAATTTCAATCAGCATCGGTGTCCACGCTCTTCCATGTGCCATTGAGCATAAAGGCGCAGATAGATATGCATTGCAGGAGGCAGTGAAGATTGTCAGTCACTTACTTTGTGTTATTTTATCAATCAAAGTTTATTGATATAGCACAATTCATACATCAAGACAAAAGGATTGACAAAACACACACACACACACACACATTTATTTATATATATATACATATATATATATATGTATGTATATATATATATGTGTGTGTGTGTGTGTTTATATATATATGTATATATATATACATATATATATATATATGTATATATATATATATATATATATATATATATATATATATATATATATATATATAGAATTAGTGCTGTCAGACGATTAAAAAAATTAGTCTAATTAATTACCGGATTTATAATTATTTCATCTAATTTATCGCATTTTAATCTCATATCTGCTTAAAGTACCCAAAAAAAGAATTTGATTTCTAGGATATTATAAAATTGTAGTGCATGACTAATTAAATGAATACACTAAGAAGTGAAGATTTGTAAATCCACATTTTTATTGGTGACTAAATAAAACCAAAGTCAGGGCAACTTGTCCGGAAAATTTCAAGCTCAATCAGGCAACTCAAATTACACTTTAAGTGTGTTTCATAAATCAAATTCAAAATAAGAAAAAGGTCGAGGACATCCAGCAATAATTTGCGGTGTAATTAGTCTAATTAATGCACTAAAGTGACAGCCCTAATATATGTGTATATATATGTATATATATATATATATATGCATATATATATATGTATATATATATATATGTATGTATGTGTAAATATATATATATGTATATATATATATATATATGTATGTGTAAATATATATATATATATATATATATATATATATATATATACAGTCATGGAAAAAATTATTAGACCACCCTTGTTTTCTTCAATTTCTTGTTAATTTTAATGCCTGGCTCAACTAAAGGTACATTTGTTTGGATAATTATAATGATAACAACAAAAATAGCTCATGAGAGTTTAATTTAAGAACTAAGAACTATTCATTTTCCATGGTTTTCTTGATAATAACCAAAATTACTTAAATTCTTACATCAATAGCTATGGCATTGTACCGCCAAAAACACTACTTTTAAGCATTCCATGTTTTTCTGTTTGCTTTAAACACATGATACACACAAGAGTTAATACTTGATTGCATAACCATTGTTTTTGATGACTGCAGCCATGCGTCGGCATGCTCTCCACCAGCTTCTGACATTGTTCTGCTGTCACAGCAGCCCATTCCTGTTGGACAAATTCAAACAAATTTTCTTTGTTTTTGGGCTTGTGGTTCTCCATTTTGAGTTTGATGATTTTCCACAGGTTTTCAATTGGATTAAGATCTGGTGATTGAGCAGGCCAAGGCATGGTAATGTTGTGGTTCTCCATCCAGGTTTAACTGACCTTGCCGTGTGGCAAGGGGCATTGTTTTGTTGGAAAATCCAGTCATTGGAGGCAGGAAAGAGTTTTCCAGCTGATGGAAGAAGACTGTTTTCAAGGGTAGTCCTGTACATGACCTGGTTCATTCGGCCTTCACACAATTGCATTTGCCCTGTTCCACTCAGACTGAAACAACCCCAGATCATGACTGATCCACCCCCATGTTTTACTGTAGGGGCAAGACAGTCTGGGTTGTAAGCTTCTCCAGGCTTCCTCCTAACCAGTAAGTTGGCTGGATTGGGCATCAATTCAAAATTGGATTCATCACTGAAGAGAACCTTAGCCCAATCATCAACAGTCCAATCCTTGTGGTCTCGAGCAAAGAGTAACCGCGCCTTCCTCTGCCTTTCATTGATGAAGGGCTTCTTGTGTGCTCTGTGTGACTTCAAACCAGCTTCAACAAGTCGGTTTCGAACTGTCCTTGCTGAACAAGTCACATTTCTCGACAGTGCCCACTCATTTTTAAGGTCCCTGGAGGTCTGACGACGATTCCTGACACAGGAACGGATGAGTGCACGGTCATCTCGTGGGTAGAAAGACGCTTCCTGCCACGGCCAGGTAGCAATTTGGTAGTGCCATGTTCAGCTTGTTTTTTTTTTGTTGTAATGAACGGCTGTCTTGGAGATCTTCAGTTTTTTCTCTACCTGTCTCTCACTCATGCCAATTTCCAGCAGTGCCAAGATGGCTGCTTTTGTGGCTTCCCATAATTCTTTTGTTTTAGGCATTATGTGAGAGCTGACAACTTCTGAGTTGTGCTACGGCTTGAATGTAAGCAGGAAACCACTCTAGGCCTTTGCATGTGCAGTGCTGCTTGTGACATGAAATGGCCTCTTATATACCCTGGGAATCAATTGCTTAAGAATGTCAAATAGACATAAAGTATTATGTGACCAGTTTGCATTGAATGATTGCTTGAAATTGAAAAAGAAAAATTGTAGATATATATATATATATATATATTAAGCTTATATATATATAATATATATATATATAGAATATCATATATATATATATATATATATATATATATATATATATATATATATATATATATATATATATATATATATATATATATATATATATATATGTATATATATATATATATATATATGTGTATGTATATATATATATATATATATATATATATATATATATATATATATATATATATATATATATATATATATATATATATATATATATGTGTATATATATATATATATATATATATATATATATGTATATATATATATATATATATATGTATATATATATATATATATATATATATATATATATATATATATGTATATATATATATATATATATATATATATATATATATATATATATATACACATATATACATACATATATATACATATATACATACATATACATGCATACATATATACATATATATATGTGTATATATATATATATTTATGTGTGTGTATGTATGTATATACAAAAGCAGTTAAGTTGGCACATTGTGTAAATCATAAATGAAAACAGAATACAATGATTTGCAAATCCCTTTCTACCTACATTCAGTTGAATACACAGAAAATATTGCAAATTTTAGCTCATTTTCAATTTGATGCCTGCAACATGTTTCAAAAAAGCTGGCACAAGTGGCAAAAAAGTGAGAAAGTTGAGGAATGCTCATCAAACACTTATTTGGAACATCCCACAGGTGAACAGGTAATTGGGAACAGGCGGGTGCCATGATTGGGTATAAAAGCAGCTTCCCTGAAATGCTCAGTCATTCACAAACAAGGATGGGGTGAGGGTCACCACTTTGTGAACAAATGCGTGAGCAAATTGTCCAACAGTTTAAGAACAACATTTCTCAACCAGCTATTGCAAGGAATTTAGGGATTTCATCATCTACGGTCCGTAATATCATCAAAAGGTTCAGAGAATCTGGAGAAATTACTGCACGGAAGCGGCCCAAAACCAACATTGACTGCCCGTGACCTTCGATCCCTCAGGCGGTACTGCATCAAAAACCGGCATCACTGTGTAAAGGATATCACCACATGGGCTCAGGAACACTTCAGAAAACCACTGTCAGTAACTACAGTTCGTCTACATCTGTAAGTGCAAGTTAAAACTCTACTATGCAAAGCCAAAGCCATTTATCAACAACACCCAGAAACGCCGCCGGCTTCGCTGGGCCCGAGCTCATCTAAGATGGACTGATGCAAAGTGGAAAAGTGTTCTGTGGTCTGACGAGTCCACATTTCAAATTGTTTTTGGAAACTGTGTTCGTTGTGTCCTCCAGACCAAAGAGGAAAAGAACCATCCGGACTGTTATAGGCCCAAAGTTCAAAAGTCAGCATCTGTGATGGTATGGGGGTATATTAGTGCCCAAGGCATGGGTAACTTACACATCTGTGAAGGCACCATTAATGCTGAAAGGTACATACAGGTTTTGGAGCAACATATGTTGCCATCCAAGCAACGTCTTTTTCATGGACGTCCCTGCTTATTTCAGCAAGACAATGCCAAGCCACATTCTGCACGTGATAGAACAGCGTGGCTTCGTAGTAAAAGAGTGCGGGTACTAGACTGGCCTGCCTGTAGTCCAGACCTGTCCCCCATTGAAAATGTGTGGCGCATTATGAAGCGTAAAATACAACAACGGAGACCCTGGACTTTTGAACAACTTAAGCTATACATCAAGCAAGAATGGGAAAGAATTCCACACGAATAGTTTCAAAAATTGGTCTCCTCAGTTCCCAAACGTTTACTGAGTGTTATTAAAAGGAAAGGCGATGCAACACAGTGGTAAAAATGCCCCTGTGCCAACTTTTTTGCAATGTGTTGCTGCCTTTAAATTCTAAGTTGATTATTTGCAAAAGAAAATGATGTTTCTCAGTTCGAACATTAAATATATATTAAATATATATGCAGTGTATACAATTGAATAAAAGTTGAAAAGGATTTGCAAATCATTGTATTCTGTTTAATTTACAATTTACACAACATGCCATCTTCACTGGTTTTGGGTTTTGTATATATATTGCCAAAAGTACTCAGTCACCCATCCAAATAATCCGAATAACCTGTACTGTATATATATGTATATATATATATATATATATATATATATATATATATATATATATATATATATATATATATATATATATATATATATATATACACACACACATATGTAGCGATATCAAACTGTTCAACTTTAAGGAAACTCTAAAAGGACAAAGAACATTCCTCTCTGACTCTGTGCTTCATGACTGTAAATCACCTAAAACATGTGTTGCCATTAAATCTGTTTCGCCCCCTCCGAACTACCATAAACAGACATCGGTGTGGATGTTTACTCTTCTTCCTAAACAGCGATTGGCTGAGACCAAATAGTATGTTCGAAGAGAGTCCGTTCCCAAGTCGTAAATTATTCTTCGGTGGCTCCTAAGTTGACCTTGGACCTCCCTGGACATCTTGGACCCCTCATCCACTCCAGATGTGGTCTCTGTCTAGCACAGAAAACCCACAAACCTTTTAAAACTGAAACTCTTTAAATGAAACACTTCTAACAATGTGATATCCTGTCATGACAAATGCTTTCTAATGATGTGACTTGTGTGTTTTTAGCCCTAAAAACTCCCAAGTTAGGAGAAAGTTACTCAGTATTATTTTATCACTCTGTTTCATTGAAGAATGTTAATAATAGGATTGCTACACCTTGAGTTTGGTTGCATACTATTCTCAAAGGCATGTTAACTTGTATGTCTTAAGTTAACCACCTCTATTGTGTTTAATTGACTGTTTAATAGGATTTGAATTGTTTAATTCTTTCTTATACTTCAGATATATATTATTTGGTATCAAATTGATCACCATGAGATTTCCTATCCAGTTGGAGTGCTTATATTGGATGTTTAATCAAAATACAACTTAATATTGGCCAAATATTAGTTGATGAAAGTTTTGATCACCACAGAAGGCCCTCCTCCTCTGAGATCCTCATCAGGAGTTAAAACAGAGAGACATGCGGTCTTCTCTCTCTTCTCTGCTCCCCTCTTCTCTTGTCCGTCTCCTTCTTCCTCCTCGTCTTCGTCACCACTTTTGATTTTTGGCTCACATATTTTTCCTAGACTCTTTTGTCTAAGTTTTGTGACATGCCCGCCGATTCTTTCTTTATAAGCCAGTAAGACTTCAAAGATTTGCTTCATAGTAAATGGACTTTCGTTATTAATTTCAGAATAGAATTTGTTTGGCCAATGAATTCTTGATTTTTGGAATTAGTTACAAATCCACTTTTTATACAATCGAGACACCAACGCCCAAGCTCCAGCTTCACCTTGACAGAATCTGCCAGTCCAATCTAAGACTTCTCTCCCGGGAAACCTGGGACCACATCGGACAACCTCTTTGGATCCATCGCACTGGATAGAGTGTGGACTCCAGCCCTCTGGACGACAACCAGAACCAGAACAGTTCTTCTCTCCAGTAGCTCCAGGACCAGATGAGGCCCGATTCGTAAGAGGCAGTTCTATCTTCTTTCAGATGGGCTTGAGCGTGTCTTGGTTCAATTCTCTAATAATTTCCCCTTGATTTGACCTTTTACAAGTAGGTTAATTCGGAAATTAATCCACTATAACCACTCCATATGCTTAAATGTTCCTTGAGGGTTCATATCTTCTTTCCTGATTGATAGCATCATTGATTTAGTACATCTCTGACATTTGTTCCTTCTTAAGGGTTTATTTTATTTTATTTTGTCTTATATATTCATTTTTAATAAATCACCCTTATATATTTAAAGTTCTGTCTGTTGGTATTCTATTTGGAAGATTGACATCACTGCATGAAAGTTCTGTCTTTAGATTTGAGATTGATTAAACAACTGAAGTTTGACTTAATTGATTAAACTGATAAGTTTGACTTAATTGATTTATCTAATTTAAATGAAATAAATTAATAAATCAGCTAATTAAGTTCATTTTGCCTTTTTTGTATAAAAAGGATGGTGCCCCCTTTAATTAACGAGAGCAAACCTGGTTATTAAATGAATATTAATTACTTTAATTAATATCCAGTTATATCCAGAAAATAATCACTACACATATATATATATGTATATATATATAAATATATATATATATATATATACACACACATATATATACACACACACACACACACACATATATATATATGTATATATATATATATATATATATATATATATATACATATACACACACATATATATATATGTATATATATATATATATATATATATATATATATATATATATATATATATATATATATATATATATATATATATATATATATATATATATATATATATATATATATATATATATATATGTATATGTATATGGTTATATATATACACATAAATATACATATGTGTGTACCGTAAAATACCAAATAATGGCCAGGGCGTTTGTTTCAATTACTGAACAGACCAGGCGTTTATTTAGGGCCAGGCAACTATTTGGAACAGGTGTTTAATTCCTTTCTCACAAAAATCTTGCTTTGCAACAAAAGAAAAAATATGGTAAATGTAATCAAATTATTTATTACACCAGTATGAATACCACCCTTACAGCAAGATTACAGTGCTGTAGTTATACTCTTGTCTTCTTCTATCAACTCAGCTCTCTCTCTCTAAACACTCTTAAAACTGGGAAGGAACTATCTTACCAGTAGTAAGTAGTTAAGTTAAGGTCTTACTTCTGTTTTGTGGCTGCACCAGGGCCATATAGATAAGCAGCAATGTACCGCTAACTAACTGACATGTCCAGCCTCCTGACGTTAAGGGCAAATAACCTGCAGCAGCAGAGGGAACGTCTTCTTCTTTGGATTTGTGAAGCCTTAGTGTGTGAGATTCCGGCTTTTTGCGCTCTAGTGCCCTCTGTGGTCGTAAATGGTAAATGGACTTGAGCTTATATAGCGCTTTTCTAGTCTTTGACTACTCAAAGCTGATTTGCACCGCAGGTCACACCTACCCATTCACACCCATTCGCACTCACATTCACTCACTGATGGTTCAGAGTTTCTATGTTAGTTATTCATCAGTATCTCCAACACATTCACACCCTTTCATGCCCATTTACATGCCACTGATGCAGCAGTGGGAGCAACTTGGGGTCAAGTGTCTTGCCCAAAGGGCAAATCGCCATGTGCCGTCCAGAGCTGGGCTTGAACCTGCAACCTCCCGATCATTGACCAAGTGCACTATCCAACTGCGCCACCAATGCCCTATACTGTCGTGAAACAGAGCGCCGTACACCAACGTGCCTTTTGTTGACATACAGAGGGAGGAAAAGCGAGCGGGAAAACAGCAGCACTTTCGCCCAGTTGGAGGGTGGTTGGCAACGACTGAGTTGTGACTGGTGAGGAGATGGCAGGAGGAAGTGACGGATCAGGAAGCGAGTCAGGAGGGATGGACGTAGGTGGCGGGAAATATGAAGATGAATGGGATATTGTCAGGAGAAATAAACGTAAAAAGAGAACTAGTAATAAACCAGATGACAGCGACTACAAAAGGCAAGCCGGGAGAAGTGAGGAGTTTAAAGTAATTGTTAAACTTGTGCAAGAGGGAGTGTAGCGACTGCTTTCCTTCCACAGAAAAAGGCTGCTGGGAGTTTTAAGCACTTGCATCTGTGACTCGTTCATCAGCTGATTTAATCCGCTTAGGTGTTTTAAGATAATTTATTCTTCAAAATAGATGAAAACTTACAAACAGTTGCATCCAGGTCCAAACTATTACATTCAAAAGTAAGGTGGTTTGATGAAATGACGGGAGAAAAAGTGTGAAACGGTCAACAGAAAATTTTATCAGAACTCACTCAAAAACCCACGGTCTCTGTTTACACCTGTGTCAAAGTAACCCGCCAAGCACCATAAAACCACACCCAGGTGTCCACCCCCGGAGGTGACGTACTTGTGACAAACAAAATTCAACAAATATAATTTTTATCTTACAGGGAGCTTCCTTCAGCGACTGGAATCCCATAAAGCTAACAAAGCTAATCAACAAAGAAGTTGGGGAGGTAAGGAGTGCTAAGGTACTGAGAAACGGATCATTGCTTATTTTGTGTAAGGATGGAGGACAGCAAGGGAAAGCAATCCGGATTAACAAAATAGGTGGCAAGAAAGTGCAATGTACCCTGACTAGTAGCAGAAAGCTGGTAAGGGGAGTTGTGTCAGGGATCCCATTAAGAATGTCTGAGGATGAGCTGGAAGAAAACATAACATATGCAAAAATAAGTGAGGTCAAATGACTGAAAGCAAACAGAAATGGGATTAAAAGCGATAGCCTATCGGTTCTAATCACATTTGATGAGGAAAGACTCCCAGGGAAGGTGTTCATCGGGTATATGTGCTATGATGTAAGACCATATATTCCCCCACCCCTGAGATGTTTCAAATGTCAGAGATTCGGACATGTAGCGGCGGTGTGCAAAGGTAGACAGAGGTGTGGTAGGTGTGGTGGAGACCATGAGTATGGCCAATGCGAAGAAGGGGCAAAACTGAAGTGTTGCAATTGTGGAGGGGAGCATAGCTTGGCAAACCATGGATGTGAGGTGAGTAAGAAAGCAGCAGAGGTGCAGCGAGTCAGGGTTTCACAGGGAGTGAGCTACGCAGAGGCAGCTAAGGTGGTGTCAGGAAACGTACAGGCAGGTAAGCAAAACAACGTTTAGGACAGTGGCAGCTGGTGAAAAATATTCTTGGTGGGGCAGTACTGTGCAACGCTCAGTTTTTAACAACCATCCCACTACGATTCGATGCAAACTACAGGCTCATCCGTAGCCAAATGAGTCATATAGTTTTATACATTGGTAAATAACAAATATGTATATTACACCATTTTAGACCTGGATAAATTGGAACTGATAAAAAAAAAAGCTCAAAGACATGCTGTAAATTTACTCTGACAAACCAAAAGAGTTTTTTGTGTTAAAAGTACCAACTGTTTGTACCAGGTGCTTCTCTTCAACAGAGGCAGGGTGAAATGATCAGGGCTTTCTGAATTTAGGGCCTCATGACAAGAATTATTTACTGTTTCCCAGAAACAGGAGCTGGATCAACTTACCCACTGGCTCAATTTACCCCACTCTCCCCTACTCTGACATTAATTCTGACATTCACTCAGTGAACAATCCTACCTGCCCACTCTGCACCTGTGCTGGGCTCATGGCTGCTGCTTGGTGCTGCTGCATCTCTTCTGAGGGGCTACAAGACAAAGTTTCCCCAGTTATGTGGCGTCATCATCACACGGTGCAAGTGTCATTTTATTCAACATCTTGCTTTACCAGTTTCATCGTCATCCTCTGTCGTTTCAGACCGCAAGCTCGTTTTGTTAAAAAAGTCGCTATTTTGCACATTTTGCTGCATCATTTTCAAGCGTTTTCCTCTTTTTAATTCTTCTCTTTTCCGCGCCAACCTTGCGCTTTTTGTCCATCTTGCGACTGGCGGAGCTAATTGTTTTTAGCCTGCGCGGACGTGTTGTTACATCAGGATGCCTCTGAAAAAAAAAAAAAACAAGCTGCCGAGGGAGACGGCCCACAGGGACAGCGGTAACAGCATGGAGGTAATACTCACTCAGTGCCATGAATGAATACCAAACCAAAAAATTATAATAATATTAAAAAATGTATATTAACACTGGCCCTCACGGCCCAAACGTCAGGCCGGCCCACCGGAAATTGTCCCGGTCCTCCCGATTAGTCACTCCAGGCATGGCCGACACAAGCCGAATAAACCCCAGGGGCGATATAAGAATCGCCCTTCGGAGATTATTTTCAACCATGCTGATTGGCCAAATTCACGTTGATAGGCGCTTATCTTGCCCTAGTAACAGTCCCTTATTGGCTAGTCATCACTGTCTCAGGGGCGCTATTTCCAGCGCCCCTGAGACACGGAGACAGAGACGAGAAGGCTTACTTTTGTTCTACATTAGTGAAAATTAATTACTTTATGTCTTATTGGATATATATTTATGTTATATTTATGTTATATTACATATTTAGACAACTAATTTTTGGTAATATTCATTTTTTCAAAATAAAGTAAATACATTTAATATCACACTCTCCACTGGGGGGGCGGCGCCCTACAGCCTCTATTAGCCAGCCGCCACTGGTTTAGGACAAGCAAACCCTTAAATGCAACCTGTGTGATAAAGTGTGGGAAGACACTCTGCTAGTGAGTAAAAATGAATTTGTATTATTTATGGCAGATATAATTGACTGCTCAGCACAGACAAAGAGCCGAAATGAACGAATCAAAATAATTGTTAAATCAGCGGAAAAGTACCTTGATGTGATCGGGGTTGAGCTGGGAAACAGTCAAAGACATCCTAAATGAAGATACCCAACCATCTCAGGCATGGGCTGGATCCTCCTAATAGTCCTGATCTTGCTGCAGTGGAATGGGAGAAGTGTAATAGCAAACGGACAGGAGTTCAAGAAATATATATTGATAATCTTAAAGAAAAACCTAATGTAAGGTAAGGAGACATGGCCGAAACCACAATTAGATTTTATTATAAAGGGATACACTGCAGTTCGAAGGGACTGGGAATCTGGTAGAGGAGGAGGAGTTGCAACATTTATACAGAATGGAATAAGTTTTAAAATATCTCAAATGAACACTGATCATGAAGCAACTGTAATTAAGGTATGGACGAACAAAGGTCCCTTAGATATAATTAATTATTATAATCCATGTGAGAAATTACATCAAAATATATTAAACTCTGTTGGGGGATCGCTGCAAGAAAGAGTAATATGGTGTGGGGATTTAAACTCACATAACTCACTATGGGGAAGCAATAGCACAGATGCAAATGGAGTAGTTGTTGAAGAAATTTAGACGATCACGGTTTGGTGTGTATTAATACTGGGGAGGGAACATGATATAATAGTGTAAAAAACACAGAGACGGTAATTGATCTGACATTTGTAAATAGCACAATAGCAGGTGTAAGCACTTGGAAAGTATTAAAACACTCCACAGAGGGTAGCGATCACTATCCTGTGATGACTACAGTTGGAATAAAAGTGTGTGTGGAAAAGGGAAAGAAAATTCCTAGATGGAAACTGGGAAATGCTGACTGGGATGCTTTCCAAAGAATCAGTACAAATAGTTTTAAAAAACTTCAAGTAGAAAACCAGGTTGACATAAACACATTTAATGAGAAACTAGTTAAAGGTATAATTAAATCAGCTGAGGAAACAAACCCTAAAAGTACAGGAGCTAGAGGTACCAAGAATGTACCATGGTGGAATAATGATTGTAATAAAGCCATAAAAGCCAGAAATAAAGCATTTAGGATACTCAAAAAAACTCCATTCTCAAGATGCTTTGATACAGTATTAAAGGGCCCAGGCAATAGTGAGGAGGACAATAAGAACACAAAAGCGCACATTTTGGAGGCAGTACTCTAGTAGTATTGGGAGAGGTACAGCTGTCAGAAGTGTGGGGCATGATTAGAAGAATGGGGGGAATCAGAAGGAATTTTGAATTACCAGCATTGAACAGTGGTGACAAAGTGGCTGTCAGCAATTTAGAAAAGGCTGAACTACTGGCTCAGACATTTAAGAAAGTTAACAGTTCAGATAATCTCACAGAGGAGGCCAAGCAGGTCAGGAGTAGGATCTTGGAATCAAACCCAAAAATACTGGAGCAAATTGAGTTTTCTGGAGATGTGTTAGACCTGCCTTTTAGCATGTTTGAAATGAGAAGAGCCATCATTAGCGCTCGTCAAACTACACCTGGGAAAGATGGCGTATGCTACAAAATGTTGGAACACCTAACAGAGGATGCATTATATATAGTGTTAAGTTTGTATAGTAGGATTTGGGAATCCGGCCAACTTCCCTCAGAGTGGAGACTAGCAGTAATTGTACCAATTCAAAAACCAGGAAGAAACCCCTCAGATCCATCTAGCTACAGACCTATTGCCTTGACATCACATCTTTGTAAAATCATGGAAAGCATGGTTGCAGAGAGATTAACATATTTTTTAGAAAGTAAGTCTCTTCTGTCTCCACATCAAAATGGGTTTCGCAGGGGTCGTAATACAGTGGATTCAGTATTGTGTTTAGAATCAGACATCAGGAAAGCACAGACCAACAAAGAAGTAGTAATTGCTGTCTTCTTTGATGTTGAAAAAGCCTATGACATGCTCCGGAAAGGGACTACTCATTAAATTAAGATCACTTGGAATTGGTGGGAAAGTATATAATTGGGTGTTGGACTTTCTAATAAGCAGGAAAATACAAATACAAGTAAGAGTTGGTGCAGAATATTCTAATATATATGAGGTGGAGAATGGTACCCCACAAGGTAGCGTGTGTAGTCCAATATTATTCAACATCATGATAAATGACATTATTTCTCAGGTTGAACAAGGCATAGGGAAATCTTTGTATGCAGATGACGGGGCTCTTTGGGCAAGAGGCCTTAATATAACTAAAGTAAGTAAGAAAATGCAGGAAGCAATACGTCAGGTGGAGGGCTGGGCAGATAAATTGGGATTCAGATTGTCTGTAGCCAAAACCCAAGTGATTTGTTTCTCATGACGGCACAAAATTACACCCTTCAGCTTGAAATTGCATGGACAACCTCTTTCACAAGTGAAAAACATTAAATTTCTTGGGGTCTGGCTTGATGAGAAGCTTACATGGAGCACTCACGCAGATAAAGCTCAGAGTAAGTGTAAAGAGGTTATGAATGTATTGCGTTGTTTGGCAGGACAAGAATGGGGAGCAAATAGATTGTCTCTTCAAAACTTATACTGGGCGCTCATGAGATCTGTGTTTGATTATGGGTGTATAGCTTTCATGTCAGCAGCAGAATCAAATTTTAAGAAGCTGGATGTTCTGCAAGCCCAGGTCATGAGAATATGTAGTGGGGCATTTAAAACATCTCCGTGTCAGCGATGGAGGTGAGACACCTTTGCATATTAGGAGAGTGAAGCTAATGTTAGCATACTGGGTCAATCTCCAGGGACATCGCAATGATCATCCTGCTAAGAGTGTTTTATTAGACTGCTGGGAACACAATGAAACAAATTTAATGAGTTTTGGTTGGATTGGTGACGTGAAAGCTGAAAATATAGGATTAAGAGAATTACAATAAAACCCCACAGTCCCAATTTCTCCCATTCCTCCTTGGTTATTCCCTTTGCCAAGGGTGGATCTCAATATACAGCAAGAATTGAAGAGAAAGTCAGAACAGATCCCAGTATGGCGCATAGTTCAAAATTATTTTGACAAACACTACTCAGATTCTTTGTTTATTTTTACAGACAGATCCAAAGATCCAGATAAAGGAAGTACAGGTGCAGCAGTATATATACCGGTGAGTGACACATGTGTTAAGAAGAGGACATCAGACCATCTGTCAGTAAACACCACAGAGCTGCTGGCAATAATACTGGCATTACAGTGGATAGAAGAGAAGGAAAAACAAAACACAGTTATTGCATCTGACAGTTTCTCAGCATTATCAAGCATAAAATCAGGCAGATCAGCATTCAGAATGGACATAATAAATGAAGTTTTTCTACTGATGTATAGAATGCAAATCAAGGGAATAGTTCCAAGGTTTATTTGGGTCCCCGCTCATGTGGGTGTGGAAGGGAATGAACAGGTAGATATTCTGGCTAGCAAACACTCAGAGTAACACAGGTAGAAATGCAAATTCCACCAAGCAAATGTGAAGCCAAAAAAACCATTACAAAATACATGCAATCTACATGGCAGGAATATTGGAATATCAGTGACACAGGAAGACACCTATACAATATTCAACAACAGGTCAGTGAGGGGAGGAAAACATTCACTAATCGAAAAGAAGAAAGTGTCACAATCTCAGTCTCAGCCTCAGTCTCTATCTCCAGTCTGCCTCTCCGCTGCTGCAGCGTAATCAGCCTAAACTCACCTCACCTGTGTTCCTGCTCACACCTGCACCTCGTCTGCTGCAATCAGGCCACCTACATAAACCCCAGCTCCACACACAGTCAGTGTCAGACTGTCTTCGCACTCTTGCTGAGCACTCCAGACCTGTCTCTCGGACTGATCACCCGTTGCCGACAAGTTTCGTCCCAGTTTCTGTCTCTGACGCCTGACCCTCGGATTGACTTCAAGGTATCGACTAGCTTCTGTCCTTCACTCACCCGTCTGCCTGAGTCCCCGGCTATTGATCCTGCTTCCGTCTCTGATGCCGAGTTCTGCCTGTCCTGATCTGTGGTGGTCTGCCTGGTAACTGATCCCTGCCTGTCTTCGACGCTGAGTTTCCGCCTGAGTCCCACTCCGTGCTGGTCTGCCTGGTTACTGAACCCCCGCCTGTCTTCGACAACATGAGTTGCCTGAGTCACCTCTCCAAGTGTTCCTGAATGCCTCTGCTTGTCTGTGAGTGAGTCAAACCTCTACCGCCTCCCTCTAAAGACTATGTGAGCCTCTGTCTGAAGTCTCCTGTGTGGCTCAGTTGGGAGAGCGTCCGTCTTCAGATTTTGCTGTCGCGGGTTCGATCCTCACTCAAGCCGCACCTTCTCTCCTGTTAAGTTTGTGTGAGCCCTTGTCTGAATGTCTCCTGTGTGGCTCAGTTGGGAGGGCATCCGTCTTCAGATTCTGCTGTCGCGGGTTTGATCCCCGCTCAAGCCGCAGCCTCTCTCCTGTAAAGACTGCATGAGCCTTTGTAGAAACATCTCCTGTGTGGCTCAACTGGGAGAGCACTCGCCCTTCATCCCTAAGTGTGCGGGTTCAATCCCTGCTCTGAACTGTGCCTTGAATATCTGTCAATAAAGACTGTTCATTGTTTGCATCTACTACTTGCTTCTGGGTCCTAACTCCAACCGTGTCAGAAAGCATACTCACACGACTCAGAATAGGACATACAGGATTAAACAGCACTCTCCATATGATAGGCAAACACCCAACAGGACTCTGTTCTCACTGCAACAAACAAGAAACGGTACAACACTGTATTATGGATTGCAACCAATATTCGCAGAGAAAAAGGCTTAGGGATCTACTCAAACAGAAAAATATAAGCTTTACACTAGACTGCATACTTGGATCAAAATTACAACAAACATACAGACTGATTCTACTATTTCTCAAAGAGACAAATTTAATTAACAGAATGTAAGGACAACTGCCCAAATCCATAACCATACTCCAGTTCAGTAGGTGGCGGTAATGCACCATTTAGCTGGTTTGCCAACCGCCAAAAACACAGAAGAAGAAGAAGGAAAAGCGAGCTGACAGGACATCCAGAGAAACAAATGAACCATGTGGACGTCACTGTCAGCTGTGAGCTCAGCGTTCCCATGTGTGTTCTGTAACTTCAACCGTAGTTCATAGGCTGCCCCGAAAAAATTACAACCGGCGTCTATTTGTCAAAATGTACTGCTACACTCAGCGTTTATTTGGAAACTGGCGATTAATTGGAACTCAGAACTCTTTATTTGGTATTTTACTGTATATACAGGTACATCTCAAACAATTAGAATATCATGAAAAAGTTCAATATTTTTCATCACTCATTTCAGAATCTGAAACCCATATATTATATAGACTCATTACAGATAGAGTGAAACATTTCAAACATTTATTGCTTGAAATTTTGGTAATTCTGAAATGAGTGATAAAAAATATTGAACTTTTTCATGATATTCTAATTTTTTGAGATGTACCTGGATACATCCATGCATACATATGCACATACATAAACAAGGAAAATCACTTTCTTTCTCTCCACTTAGCAAAGAAACACTCAGCAGAGGTCCATCTACTAAGTAGTATTCCACTGAAGTTGTAATGAATAGTTGGTAGAATCTCAAAGAGGATTTGGACACTAATACACAACACAAAAGCAAAAGTAAAATAAATGATTAAATTTACAACAACAGATATGAGAGAGAGCAAAGCAATAAAAAACAAGAAACATTAGACAAATCAATAAAATGCTAAAAATACATTTAAACAACTAAAAACATGTTAAAGATTAAAACTAAACCTTAAATGTAAAAAAATAAAAGATAAAAACTACACCAAAATATATGAGCAAATATTAAAAATAGAATGAAACATCAGACAATAGAAAATTATAATAATAATTATAATTCAAAAGTTGTCTTGATGGCTCATGTGCACATTTTAAGTGAACACAGAGACTTAAGAAATTAATGAATCAAAACGCAATCTCCATCAGTCCATCTGAGCTGCTGTTTTCACCCTTCACTGTTTTTTAGATGATAAATTCATCCTGAGGTACTTTGGATCACATAGTCTTCATGATATAAGAACAATCCTTGAAGTATCATACTTTTCCCACCCTGCACTGTGACTGTTTTTAATATTGTATCGAATAAAACGTGAAAACTTATAATTTTTGTGAGGTATTAGGTTAAGCAGACTGTGTTTGTCTGGTGATGTGACTTTGAGGAAGATCAGAAAATTTTTTTGATCAATTTATGCAGAAATCCAAGTAATCCCAAAGGGTTCACATACTTATTCATGCAACTGTATCTAATTCGATAAAATTGTTGTGACAAACTTGTTTTGAGCCTTTAATTCTTGTAAAGCTGTTGTAGTGGTGATCAGACTGGTGTTTTGGTGATACAGACTTATAAGGAGCAATGTCATAATTACAGAAGTTAGTTATTGTTTAATGTCACTACGTAGGCCATTTGAGTAAGTATCAGACAACACAGCAAAAAATATAGTAGTTGTTTTTATTTATTTTTTCACCTTTTTCTTTAGTTGATTGCACTTGCACCGTATTGTTACTTTACCTTTACAGAAAATTAGGCATTTTTGTTGAACGTCATCCTACAATGTATGCGGCAAAATTTTAATTGGCTTTACCAAATCTCACTCCAGGTACATGAACCTGTCCCTAACTTTAGTTATTATTCTAGTCCACTTGTCTCCTCTTACCTCCCTTCTTTTGCCCTCACACCCATCACAGCATCGTGTGGATTTGCTGTTCATCATGAGACTGGGATCCACATTCAAGATTTCCTGCTGCTTAACAGAGGGTTTTTTCTTGCCGCCATGATGGAGGGATCCATGATTGGCTATATGGATTCATGTTGGGTGTTGGATGTATA